>CM039733.1:57288769-57329822 GCA_022539455.1 Dendrobium nobile
TTGAATTAATTTGTGCTGATTTGGAAGATCATTTTTAGGGATTGAGTTTTATGTGGGGTAAATGGCTGAAAATGATGGTGAAGTGTTAGCTTACGATATGATTTATGTTCGATGATAGAGTTTGATAGAGTTCATAGGGATGTCGAGGTGGAGGGAACAATACTTGTTCTTAATGTTTCCTAGTTTGGCCTAGAGCTATGAGGAAGTGTTAGGAATTGTTCTAAGATTTTGGTTGCTTGTTTATTGTTGTTGAAGGATGCTTATGAAATGGAGAAAAAGATGCGAAGAGTTTGAAGCACGTGTTTAAAAGGATTAATAATAGCTTAAACAAACATAAAGATAATTATCTAACTCAACAAGCTAGGCAATCTATTTGAATTTATCAATTATAAATAAATGAAGAGCATTTCTTCATCAAAATATATGCTCTTCATCAAAGTATATGATATAGTATTTTATCCCATATTTACAGGCATTACAAGATTCTTAGGCAACCACTTTGGAGGAGAAAATTGAAGGAAAAAAAAAGTAAAAAAGGGGTCGGTTCTCATTAGGGAGGAAGAGTTCCAACCACTTATTAGTAATATTTCATCCGCACCAAACATGTCATGGTTTTTCATACAAAATTCTAGGTAAAAAAATAAAACACAAATTGCATTTAAAATATTTTAAATTATAAGCTCTTGATTGAGCTCTTCTAATTAAGTATTTTTTCTTTGATTTTTTTCCTTATACTTTAGTCCTAGCTCTTATAATTGATCTTTTATCTTAATTATTTTCATTCATATGATACGCTATATCATTACCTTTTTTGTTCTCTTAAATCTTGCAATCCATTATTCTTTGGCCACAATCTTCTCGAATTCCATCTCCATAACTTGATTATTTCTGATTTTTTCAATTTTGAATTCATATATTTGCTTAATAATCTTATTAACATTATACCTTCACTTATGTTTATTTTAAAAGCTCCTGTCTATAAATAAATGCGTACCTGTTGTCTAAATTTTGGTAATGCTAGCGACAGTTCTATTGACAATCCTTTCCACATTCTTTCAAAGTAGGGCTTAGCAGCCCAACTAGCTAGGTCTTAATACATTGCTTAGTTTCACTATGGGCGCTACTGATGCTTTTATAACTAAGAAATTTAAAAAAAAAGGAATGATTATATCAGAGAAATAATATGCATAGTTTCTCTTGAAAATAAAATAATTGAAAATATATAGGTTGTTTGGATAGATATATTGAAGGATAGAAAATGCACCTATTAGAAGAACAAATAAAATTAATTTTAGAAGATTAGGAAGATCATATTGATCTAAAATAATGTGGATACAAATTATTCAATATTATTTATAGAGAATATGTTTAAATCCTTAAATAGCACTTGACAAAAATGAAAAAGAAATCTGGATTCATGAAGTTGGCTCCAAATATAGGGGTAAAGCTAATAATGATAATTTTTATAATCTGGTAACTGTTTCCATTTGATCATTCTGGCAATTATACTTTTTCAGCATGTTAATGCCCTGGAGATCCTTCTTCATGGTCTTTGTGGTGTTCCCAAAGAGCAAGTCAGAGTCCATGAACTGTGCCTAAAAAGTGGACCAAATCTTGGTGAGCAATAACTCTGAAGCAGCTTCATCATATTTAGGCTTCGTTTGGGATGACTTTCTTACTGCTTCTGAAAGCAGCTTTTTAGTACAACAAAAAAATTTTTATACTAAAAAATTGCTTTAACAAACAGTAAGAAAGTCGTCCCAAACGAAGCCTGAAGCTTTCATGTCATCAGATATATGAACTGATTTCTCATAACTTCAGGTGTTGTGCCATCTGAGGTTCGTCTATTGTGTGATTTGGCGCACCCAACACCATCATGGTAAAAACTTTCATTTTTATACATATTTCTGAGCACCTTATCAACATTGGCATTATTTAAGAGAAACTAAATCTAAAAACTTTAAAAGGACTGTGAGACATGTTGGGGGTGCAATGAGAGGATCTGGAGCCGACCAAATTTCAGTTTTGGTTAGAACTGTGGTGGAAAGCAAAGTGAGCAATAATGTGCTGCGTTTCTTCTACGGCCTTGGCTATAAATTGGACCATGAAATCTTGAAGGTGGGCTTTGCATTTACCTTTCATCGAGGTGCTCAGATCGTCATCACTGTAACTTCAGCACATAAAATGCCAAAGCTTCATGCCATAGAGGAAGCTTTGCCCATTACTCCTAACATACACATGGTGGAGATTACAGCCTCTGCAACTGCTGAAAATTATAATGAAGTTGTCGCAGCAGTTTCGGCTTTTTGTGAATACTTAGCTCCGTAAGTGTTTCATGTATGAGCTATTCTGGTTGGCAACTGGACTAAATATTTTATTCTTTTACAGGTTATTGCATCTCTCAAAACCAGGAGTTTCGGCTGGCATCGTTGCTACTGCTACTGCGGCTGCTGCATCGCTAATGTCAAACAGTGCCAGTAAGCCCTTGTAATGACTAATTTCCACAGAAATTAGATTGTAACTTGAAAAGTACTCTTGTTGTTTGTTATATTGTGGTGCTTGATTTCAAATTAGCTTTAGATGTATCTGGGATGGGTTAATTTAAGCCATGCATAATTTTCTTATGTTCTTTTCCATATAAAGAAATATTGTATTAACTGATCCTTGTTGTATATTAATGTGATTGACACCTACAAATATTTTCTCATTTGAAGATTCAAGACTCATAAACTATGTTGAGGATGTGATATTGGGGTTGTCAATTTTGTCTGTGTTTATCAATAATGTTTTTGGCTTGATAATTGCGTTCAAGTCATCTTATTGGCTTATTTATTTAATAAGCTGATTAAAAATATTGCTTCAAAATTGTTCGAGGCTCACTCATATCATTTAGATCCGCGTTCGCCCCAAGCGAAAAGCTTTTTCGAAGCAGGGAGGGACTCGCTTTTGACCCCTATATTTGGTGAAGTGCCTGGCAACTTGTATGAATTGACAGGGCTTCTCCTCATGAGCGGACTTGCTCTCTCATTGCTAAGAGAAATTACTTCATGTGTAATTTTATGTTCGGGTTGTGAGTAAACACAGTGTTTATGTATTATATATAAAAGTACATATTGTATTTTTTTAAATAGTATTTATACATTGTGTACACTCTCATGTCGGGATGTAACTCTATGTCTAGACTTCATGCATGATAACTTTTCCATTGTGAAAGGATTTAAATGTATCTTGTATTATGACGGCCTCTTAGAATTCTTTTCAATATTTCCTTAGGTTAATAAAATTAAAATAACTAAAGCTCTTTAAAATTCTGAAAATTTTACACTGGAAAACAAATAAAATATACACGTATTGATGTTCTGAAGATTTTTATATTATGGCCCGACTGCTTGAGCCAATTTGAGCTAATCATTATGCAAATACATGACTTTCTTAATGATTTTAATATGCTCTAAAGTACTATATAATCTTCTCTTAAGCTTGTCAAGAGTGTTTTTTTGAGCTTCGCTAGTCATTGGATCTTTCATCAGTTGATCGTGAATCATACATATTAATCCACAAAATCTTTCAATAGTGAAATTACTTGAGATATGACACTAGTACAAGAATTTGGTAGGAGTGAATGAAAACGAGAATTAAGCACAACTAAGTTCTTTAACTCTACACAACAGTACTTAAGCATTAATTCCAACCAGAACATATATCACTCAAGCATTAAAGTGATTGAACAAGTAAATTTGTAAGGTAAACTAGCTATAAAGATATTCATGTGGTTCAACCACTAACGAAGCCTATGTACATGTTCAATCCTCATCCAGATTAGGATTCTCACTATTTTTAGTTTGCATCATCTCTCTCTTTAATAGGAGAAAATCGAAGACACTCCTCGCTACATGAGTACTACCCAACTTCTTACACTCCCATACAAGTTAATGAAATCACTCATAGTATCTGTTTCGGGCTAGAATATTTACGGCGGTAGCATGAGAGTTTTTCGTCCTAACGATGCATGAATATCTAGCAAACAAATAAATAGTTAGAGAGAGCTTTGAAACATCATAATTTTTTTACATAAAAAACTCAAAAAGGGAAAAATCACGTGGTCTGACTCAGATGAGAAGATTCTACTAGATTTGAGGGAGTTACAAAGGTTGGACCGTCTCTTAACTTGGAGATGATGAAATTACAACAGTTTAGAGAGTCCGTCGGACTCTGTATGAATACTCAGGAGCTTGTAATGTCTGTGGTCGGGTAAGAAGTTTGGTGGCAGCGGCCGGGAGAAGGCTGACAGAGTCAACAATGGGACAGAGGATTGGCAACAGTTTAAGGTTTGACAATGCTCGGTGTTTCGACAGAGGTCTGGTATCAGTCAAAGGTCTTTCGATGGTTGGAAATTTGATGAAAGTCCAATGTCAGTTGGTGGTCCAATGACAATCTGCTATCCACAACCATGTGAAGGTCCGTCTAAGATTAGTTTCCAGGTGATGGTCCAATGGAGATCAGTGGTTGAGTGTTGGTCTGACGGTGGTAGGCAGCCAGACGGAAGACAGACGACAATCGACGACTTAATGGTGGTCGAGTGATGGTTCGACAATGATCGTCGAACGTTCGGTGGTCCAATGACGATAGGCGGCCGAGCGATGGTCTAGCGATGGTGCCTAAGTAGAACTGTAGGATCCTTGAAGCCTCAAAGCTCTCCAATCTCTAGCAAAAGGTCCCCCTCATGAAGGGAGTATGGTCCTATTTATTATTTTTTAAATGGATAAGATATAGGGCAGGTTTGGAGTGCTCCATTAGGCAACCCATTCTGATTCCCTCTATCATGGAGTATTTTTCAAGCATTTAAGTACTATAATGATATCAAAATAATGCAATATTGGGCTCGTTGGAATTATCTCGTCAAGCTGGTCAATTTGACTATAAGCATGACATACTTTGAGATCATTTAGTCATCCAATTTATTCTTTAACCTTCTAAATATGATTTGGTCCCCTAATTTGGATCCATTGGGCTCGGATTGGACCGATTTTGGTATCGTTGAGCTCGTCTCCTTGAGATGTTCAATTTGGCTATAAACTTGTTAAAGTCAAACTTTGGATTGTCCCAAATTTAATTTTAGAAGTTGCCAAATAAAATATGCCTTAAGATTCATGCTCGATCAAGGCAATTTTTGATGATGTATTAGTTACCTCCATGTTTTCAGATGTCATAACTTGCTGAGTCTGAAAATATGTGTTTAAGTGTTTTACAAAGTTGTGATGAAAAATTAAAATTATTAGATAATCATGAGGAATGATTGCTCCCAAGATATCAATGTGGGCATCCCCTTTGGGTTACGAACCAAGAGGGCGCGCAAATTGGAAAGTGATGTAAAATACCTATTGCAGGGATTAAGATCGGGCACACTTAGCCAAGCTCTAATTCTCCCTCAGTGGAAAGTGATGTAATCGACTAAAGGTGAGAGCGCCCTGACTAGTATCTAAAGAAAGTGGTTTTAATTTTCCGACAATTTTGGTAAAACCTAGAGGATCCATGTAATATACTCTCTCTACTTTCTTTTCTGCTTCTTCTCCTTTCTTTATGCCGCAATAAATTTCTTCCTCAAAGTTCCTTAATACCATGATTATGAAATTATTCAAGTATTTATCTATTTATTGCTTTTTTCTTCTCCAGGTAGGTCGAAAAACATGCCAGAAGTTGTTCATCTTACTTGTGAAGTGTTAGAGCTTGAGCTAGTCCCTTCGAAGGCAAATGACACTAGGAAGTTAATACTGATTGCCAAAGTTGCATCCTCTATTACTTCAGATAATTTGGTTATTATTCATAAAAGGTTTTATCTACCCAATGAGTTAGTGATTATCGCACATGAGCATAGGCCCCTCATGGGTTTATTACCATATACGAGCTGATATTTGGCGCCGAGTTGAGGTTCCCTACAACCCCTAAGTTGCTTAAGATTTTAAGGGCATGTGATGTCACCTTGACCCAATTTTTATGTAGAGCTATCACAATTATTATGGGTTTGACGATTTTCTACAGGGAGTGTGAATGCAAGGCTGATCATTGATCATTTATTGAAGGTGTGTAGGTTTACAAGTGATTCTTGATTGCATGTTTCATGCAACGATAAATAATGGTTGGAATTTTTTAACATGTGATCCCTCTAAGAATTGGTCCAGCTCATTCCTTTTTATGAAGAATGATTGGGGCCTTCCTAAGAGATATGGGAGGTTAAAGGATCAGCCATACTTTCCTTATATATGAGAGGAGGAAATATTAAAAACTCTTAATTTTTTTGATATAAAAAGTCTTCACGATGAGCTACATCAAGAAGAAAAGAGTTAATGATGTAGATATTCATTCAAATATCATCTAGAAGGATAAAGGGATGATTGATCATCATTCATAAAGAAGAGAATAGTGAATGATGTAGTGACCATGCCAAGTGATTGCAAAATATATAAAAAGGTTGTTCTTCCTTTGATGACTGATATTTTTTCCCTTAATTTAGATAGTGAGATTTTCCTCGAAGAGGTGCTAAAGCATGCTTGTACCAGACAACAATGTGTAAATGAAGCAGTTAGTTATATTAATCCCCTTCTTCTTCTTTTTCTTCTCATATGTTCATAATTGTATATCTACTACATGATCTAGAAGATGGATGTGGAGTCCTAATTTGGTATAATGTTGGATGAGTGGAATGCTAAGTTTAAGAATGTTAAATATCTATAAGGACGGTATGCATGAAGATTGAAGGCAAAGATTAAAGAGATGTCAGCATTGAAAAGCCAACTAGAAGAGTGTCAAGCTGAAAATGATGTTTAACATTCTTTCTTTACAAAATAAAAAAAATCTTACTGCTCTCATATTGAGTTGATTGAGGCTCTTACAAAAGCTAATCAGTGAAATGAAGCTTTGAAAGAACTTGTAATAGAGAAGAGAACCCTTCTAGTTGATAAAGAATCTCTTGAGAAGGAGAATAAAGAACGATAAGATCATCATATGGAGAAAGAGGCAGTCATATTAGATGTTGATGCTCATATATAGGCCATATCACTGAAGGCCTTAGAAGAATTCATGAAGTCCTTAGCATATCACCGAGAGATTTGTAATTGTGCTGAAGACACATATGATAAACTGTTTGATGTTGAAGCGAACGATCTGAAGCATTAGTGCCTTAAGGACGGCTTTGTTCATGACTTTTGAAAATGAGTTTGGTTGTTACAATACAAGACAGGGGTTGTGGTTGAAGGGTTATCTCCTAGTTAGGCTTCCGAGTACTCCCCTGTTGATTTAGATAATAATGGTGTTGAAAGTGAGTTGAGAAAGGCCTTGTCCAGTGGTGATGAAGATATTAATATCATGTGATATTTTTATTATGGAGTGTTCTAGGATACCTGATTTTTTTTTTTTATTTATCTTAGCAATTTTTGTTTGTATATTTGGCCACTTGAGATGTCTACTCTTGATTTTAGATTAATGATATTTTTTTATAGAAAAATAGCTGGTTATTTTAAGGTTGTGTGATTCATAATGAAGCTTCTCACATAGGTAGACTTGCATCTTTGGAGGCTAGAGAGAGAGCTTATCAAATATTATTCAAACTATCCCAAGCTATGCGTTGGGAAGTTGCTTGATGAAGTTATCCTATTAAGAAGAGGTTGAGAGACATTAACCTAAGATATTTGACCCATCTAAGGTTGCTTTCCAAAGCATTATTTGATGATGTTAACTTGAGTGGAAGAGGTCATGTAAAATCCACTAAGGATTTTTTACTTATCCAAGATTATTTGTTAAATTGTCATTTAATGGAGTTAACTTGTATAGAGGATGTCAGATCAAATCTCTATTGGATTGATCATCCAATGATTGAGATATAATGAACATTGTGTATTTCTTGAATTAGTGGTAAGGTTTGAATTTTGTTGGATCATAATTTATTTGGGATCAACATTATGATCTCACTTGAAAAGGAGGCTTTAATGATAATGGGAAAACAAAATTTTATTACCTTAAAAAGATGATACAATAATACTACAATGTAGCTTAAGAGAAAATAAGGCTACATAACTCTTAATTCAAAAAATATAAGCTATATAGTAGGTAGCTTTGTTAATAACTATTGATTATATTTACAAAGATTCTCAATATTCCTAGGTCGAGATAGTACTTTTCTATCAACATCCTTCAGCTTGAAAGTTTTGGGCTTGATCATAGCTACTACTATATAAGAGCCTTCCCATAGGGTTGGGTTCCATTTCCAGCTGCTTTAAGGCTGCATAGAGCCATGTTTTGATGGAGATGCATTGAGGTTTCACCTTTTGGTTATAGTGGCGAGCTACTCTTCAGTAATAAGCAGCAATTTTGAGTAAGGCCATGTCTCTAGCTTTTGGGAGAAGATCTAGGTTATTTTGAAGCTTTTCATCATTATTATTAAAATCAAAAGCCTATACTCATGGGCATGGGACTCCAATATCAACCAGGAAGACTTCCTAATTTTTAAAGCTAAGGTTATATAGTGTTTCTCCTATTGGAGTCTTGGAAGTGGTGCGATAGGCCCAAAGGATATTGACGAGTTTATCAACCCATTGCTCCCCAGCCTTCTCGAGGTGCATTTTTTGTCCCTTAAGTATAGTTCAATTCATAGCCTTAGTCTACCCATTTATTTGAGGATGAGCCATAGTTATGTGCACCAATTGGATATGGGGATCCTTGCATAATGTCATAAATATTTTTTAGTAAACTAAGTTTCAGTATTAGCGTTGATCTTTGCTGCAAGGCCAAAATGATATATTATATTTTTTTTCTAAATAAATTGTTTGGTATTTGCTTTATTTATTTTGGATAAGCTTTTTCCTCTACCTATTTGATGAAATAATCCATGACCAATATGATAATTTTTTGCTGCCCAAGGGCCATATGAAATGACCCCCATTATAACAATCCCTCTTTGTGCAAACACCCATGAGCTTTGGAGTGATGAGAGATCTATGGTAGGTAAATAGGTGAGGTTGGAGTGCAATTGGAAATTATTGCATTTTGTGTGAACTCTAGTGCATCTTATTTCATTATAGGCTAGTAAAGTAAAATCTTTGCCTCATTATTTTAAGAGGAAATTCTTTTCCCCAAAGTGTTCTCCATATATACCTGAATGGACCTCCCGTAGTGCATAATCAACCTCTAACATTGGGTGACACTTATGGTATGGCTCAATAAAGGCCCACTTATATATATAACACTCCACCATTAATGGTGAAGTTAGCTTCTTGTCTTTAGAGTCGCATAACAACTGCCAAGTTTTTGAGCAACACCCTTTTTTGTACGAATGATATAATAGGATTAATACAAAAGGGCTCCATTGGCTCATCAATTGACTGTATAACCTAAAGACATTGAATACTAAAAAAATGTATTTCCTCAATGCACCTTCTTTTCAAGAAATCTCCTATTATTGATTTAGTAACTTTTGGATCTACATATGCATTCTACTTCTGAGTATATGCATGATTTGATAGTTTTTATGTGGAAAATGAGTGACTTTACCCTGTCGCAGTACTTTACCAAATATGGGTTATGGGCATCAAATTCTCCCTCCACCTAAGAGATGTCCAGTTGTAAATAAATATGAATCATCAAATACCTCATAGTCTGTGGATAACCTTATCCCGACAATGAGGGATTTTTACTTGTAATGTTATTTATCACGAGGAACTTTAATAGAAGCCAATATTAAAAGATAATCTGATAAGGGAGATGAAGAAGAATCTAGCCTTCATTCCAAAACTCCAAGAGGTTCCATCAATGTATAATGCCTAGCAAAGAGAAAGAGGAGGATGGGCAATTGGTCCATTAGAGACAAGTATGGTGCATTCATCCATAAAGTTTATAAGTAATTGTGACTTGATGTTAGGTCTAGGAAAAAAATGGATGTTAAATTATTCAAGTTTGTCCAAACATTTGATTAATATTTTAAATGCCTCAAGTTTTACGAGAATATTTATCAATAGAAGATTTGTATATACCCCAATTATATGAGCTTAAAACTATGAGCATAATTTTCTAGCTAAAAACACTATCACCAATATTATTTTATCTGCCAATGGCTAGTGCCCCTCCATGTGAGAAAGGATATTGTTAACATAATAAAAATGACATTGTATAGTATTATCCTCTCAGATTTAGATGAAGCTTATAACATGCAAAGGGATAGTTAGATACATGTATAATAGTTCTCCCTAGGCTGGCTTTGAAAGTAGAAGAGGTGAGGCCAAATATGCTCGGAGCTATTTGAAAGCTTCTTGGCATTCTTCAATCCATTAGAACCCCAAGTTACGAGCACCTCTTATTATCTTAAGGAAATGACCCAGTGGGCCAAACAGTGAGACAAGATTGGAATTCTTCTGTTCAAATGTAGTCCTCCCTAATATGTCTTGAGGGTACCATATCAATTAGTGCCCTAATCTTTTTAGGATTAGCTTTGATCCCCAATGGGTTGTTATGAATCTTAAAAATTTTCCTTTACTACTCTAAAAGCAAACTTAGTAAGGTTGTGCCACATGTTGTAGCATCGAAGGAGGCATAAGAATTATTCTAAGTCAGAGATATGTTGTAATTTCGCAAGAGTTTTTACCACTATATTGTTGGAGACGATGGAGTAATCTAAAAAATATAAAAATGATTTAGTGATCTATCAATCCCTAAATAATACTTAGGTTTACTTTGATAAAAAAAAAACTGCACTTAATAAACAAAAGTATACATGATGAATCAAGTAATAAAGTGATAATAGAGTAGAGTATCAATCCCACGAGGAAGAATATTTACTTGTAAATATTAGTATTATCTACTATAATTATAATAATTATCCTACTAAATAAAAATAAGTTTTGATGGAGATTCAATCACTTAATTTAAAATTAAAAAATTAAATGAAACACTATTTAGATAAAATATTTTAGATTTATGGAATGTAAATACAATATGTTTCCTAATGATTATCTTTTTTATTGATGCTACATGAAGATTCACTCAATGTGAAAAGCCTCCATGCAAAATGAAATATGAATATCGAAAAAAGAATGACCATTGGGAGCATTATGAAGTCATCTTCAAGGATGAGAAATCCATGATGTATATAACAAGCCACTATAGGGGGTTCTTCATCCATACAAAAGTGCATTTATGAAAGATTGGCAGTAACATACATCCAATATGTAGAATTCCTTCCAAACCATATACAATGTAGCATACAATGAATGCTAACACTTGTTGAGGATAATGGAATATTTTCCATATGTGTAATAATAGCGATCAACAACGGGCAATAGCAACTATAGTAGCCCTTGCAGTCAATAATCTATCAATAGCCAGTAAATACACTATTCTCCTGTAAGTGAAAATATGGGAAATATTGCTAAATGTGAGCTACTACATATTATTGTAAGAGATATGCTACAAGTATCACATATCACTAATGGGAAAATACTATTGAACTGTAATAAATATGAACTCCTATGAGCTATTGTAGGAAACCCTACCAAGTATTCAATGTATGGTCCACAAGCAAAATATAAGGGGACTACGAATCAAGCACGAGCTTTTATAAGCCACAGAAAAAGACCCTTTAAATATCACAAAAATGATTCCAAACACCTGCATGGGCCTCGATGAGCGTATTATAGGCACAAAAGTATTGTCTAGGGATTTATCATAGGTCATCCAATAAACCCAAGTTTGAGCTCAATCCTTCTGAGTGAGAAAATATAAGTTGACATAGCTCAAACCATAAAACAAATATATAATTGCGATATCGACCAATATATTTATTTTTTGCGTTCATGTTAGGCCTTTAAGGCTGATAACAAAGGAAATTAATTAACAAAACATAAAAGCCCATGAAAGAACCAATCATCTATTTGCAAGTTGACAAAGTTGATAAGGTTCAACCTATAAAAGAAAATTTCTCATAAATACCCCAATGATGGTCGTTTTGACAATAAATATCAATCAGAGGGATAAATTTAAAAAATAAAAAATGCCACCCAAATACAAATGAAAGCTCAAAATCTCCAAAATTTTAAAATAAAAAGTATTTAAAATTGAAATTAACTATAAAAAATGCTTAAAGAAAAATCAATCCATCCTCTGCAACAGTTTAACGAGGTGGAAATTTTAACTAGCACTTCAGCTCATAAAGAGCTAATGTTTGGTCGAGAATATCACTATGATTCATTCCCAAATTATGTCTTGCCAGCAAGGATGTGGCATGTGTCCTCTAATTGATGATTTTGTCTCCAAATGGCACCACAGGTAAAAGATTATGATTGCAAACCTCTTAACCTGGTGGTTTGTCGCCAAATGACACCACTAAATTATGGTCATGGCTAGATCCCGTATGCTCCCCAATGATATCAAATCCTTGAGATATGAATCAATAGGATATAATCGATAGGGAATAAAGATCTCTGCCTGCTAAGGTGGATTCAAATTTATTCCCCTAGATAAATACCCCCCCCCCCCCCCCCCCCCCCCCCCGCAAAAAAAAAAAAATCTATAAGGTACCCTTAGACGAAGCAACCCATGACTACTGATAAGGATCCTTTTGTTTGATTGGGTCAACTACTGACTAAGTAAACCAGGGACCATGATTACTTGGGATGATGGAACCATGGGATCTTGATTGGGTCAATCATCACTTCATCCACAACCCACTTTAAGTGCAAGATGGTGAGATTTTCAATTTTAAATATCAAAATTTCAAAACATAAACCAATTTTGCTATTATTTGTAAGATACTACATCTCTCTACCTATCTGGTTGATGATTATCTTTAATAAAAAGTTATATCTTATTATCAAGAGGGGTAACTAACTATAAGGGCTTGCGCTTATAGGAATTCAGAACTTAGATCATAAAGTCCTCATAAAATGAGGGTGAAATCTATGGGTAGTGTCTTATCTAAGAACCTAATATGCCTTCCCAAATTTTCCTAGAACTTAAATCATTAAAACTCCTCGAAAGCATGTGGAGGCTCGGAAGCAAATTTTCTGAGCCCACAAATTTTTGATGACTCCGCTAGGGTTTGATTTCTTTTTTCATCTTTGGTTAGTCATTTAAGCATTGTAGTAGCAGTTAATCGATGTGAGCTCAAAATTCTACATTTTTTAAAATGGTCTTTTAACGAATAAAAATTTCAAATATTCTAAAAATGAGAATTCAACAAATTCATTGAAATATGTATTAAGCAGGATTTTAAATTTATTTTAATTTCTTGCTTATACTATTCATTTTTATTATTTTGTTTTGTGCAAGTCTCCACATTTTGAAAGCGTGGGGTGATGTATCAGATGATGCTTACTAACTCTTACCTTTCATTTGTGTAGATGGATCTATAAAATACTCATATTATCGTCCAACTAGGATGCGATGCTAGCATCAATTTCGCTAATGTTGTTATTAACACAAAAAACACTAGAGCCACCATTTAGTTTGGTGGGCTATAATTCCCCTCAGCTTCTGGAATGGTTGCTGCCGTGCTTGTGTATGACATAAAAATTGAAGGGTCTCATGCTAGAATTTTTGCATGTTGCTATCACTGCCAAATGCCCTGACTATCAAGAGGATTGTATATGGAGGAAGAATCTTGGTGGTGACTACTAACACCACTAATCTACCAAATGGGTTACTACATCCATAAAGAATGATAAAAAGGCAGAAGATAAAGAAAAATATTAAACTATGGGCTCAACAATAATTCTTAATCCACCCATCGAATATGCCTGCCTAGAAGCCAAAACTGACCATTCCTACCAAGAATGGGCTTACAAACCTAAGATGGGTAAAAAGGAATAGCTCTACTAGAGAGCTAAATAAGTCATTTTGGGATCATAAACTCCAAGCCCTGGCCCTTCAGAAGAAGAAGAAATCTAAAATCCTATTTGCCAAGTATTTAGGGTATTGAAGACGGTGAATGATAAGGTGTTGAAGAAGAAGAGAGTCCAACGGCCAATAATGATTGAGGCTAGAAGGACCCCACCAAGGAAATGGTTACAACCTATAATGGCAGAGAAGAGAGAAAGAAGAATGACCCCACATGGTGAATATTGTGACATGACACCTGAACCACGGTTTCAAGGATTCACCGTCAAAAGATCCCAATGGAAAGGAAAGAAAATCTAGAGGCCGTAGCCTTGTGAAGCAGAAAGAATGGAAAAAGAAAAATAATCAACCTTGGTGTGACATATAGTACGATTTCCTAGGGATCCCCCCTGTTAATAAATAACATTAAAAGTGGGTCCAAAAGAAAGCCCATGATGATGCCTGTCCTGACAGTTGACACCTTGGAGAATCTTCCAGGGGATCCCGTCATTTACCAACCCCATCAAAGGAAGGAACCAACTTTGATTGCAGCCAGTGGGTAGAGAAAATCTTCCTACCCAATAATGAATTAGAAATCTAGTGGTGCCGCTGCTCGGATAATTGAGTATAAGAAAAATAGGAGGAAGAAATACAAGACACTTTTAACATGGACGTTGTATATAGAATGGGGCAGACCAATGTCAATAATGAAGCCTATTTTGATGATGGAAAATATGGCAACATTTTGCATTAGCCATCACCTTGACAAGCACACCGGTATCATTGTGAGGTTAGGTCCACCACAGGCAGAGGTAGTCGGTATTTAGAAGGAGAACGAGAAGAAGAGGCTGAGAAAAATCCTCTAGATATGAAAGATGTCACTCTTGAAGACTTGCAAAGGAAGATGAAATGATAGATAAGGGCCAAAGACAAGAAATTCTCCTAGTTGAATGAGAATATGATCGAGATGATGACCACGATGGCGGTAATGATATATAAGATGCAGAGAACTATTACTATCAATCATATGCCTAATCCTCTTGCCAATCCTTCGAAACTCCAAATATTATAAGTGTCAAGAGTAAGAGGTGCTCCTGAGGGTAGTCATGAGGTCCATAACATTGTATACCATCCCACTCCGTAGAACATAGTTAGTACCTCTGAGCCTATGATAGCTGCATAGCTTGAGGGAATAATTACCCAGAATTTTATGGTTATTTTTACCTTTAATCAGGTAGAGAAACTGGTGGGAAAGGGTCTCCCATATCCTACCGAATAAGACCAAGTACCATACTCAAAAGGGTGATCTGTCTCAATTTTTAAGACCTTCAATAGTAATAACAATCTTAGGTAACACTTGGCTCATTTCAAGGCCACCTGCAGGTATACAGAGGGAAAATGATACATTACTATTCCAATAATTTGTTAGTCGTTTAACGATGGCTACTTTTGAATGGTATGCTAAACTACCAAATGACTTTGTGAATACATTAACAATATTGAAGCAATATTTGTGAAGAGATTCACCAGTGTAACTGAGAAGATAGCCATTGCTGACCTCGCTTTAGAAAAAAGAAAAAGGGATAAGTTAATAACCAAATACATCACTCGCTGGTGCACTTAAGCATAAAATATGAGAAGTAGTTGGAAGTAGGCATGCCATTCAATTACTAATGGGAAACATAGATGATAAGATGAAACCATTTTTGAGCATGGTTACTATAACTATATTTCAAGATCTACTAAACAAGTTGGCTAAATCTAGAAAATTAAACTTATCAAGATCATATAGCCACTATGATAAGCTTAAGAAAGTTAAGACCTCAGAGGTAAAAAAGGAGGGAACTTATTCTACATCCTCTTTCAGGCCAAGTAAAGGAAAATAGGTGGTTTATAATATGGATAAAAGGCAAACAATTGATGCAATATAAAGACAAACCAAAATAGGCCTATAACCCAAATCCCCAACCGAATCTAATAGTTAGGTGTGATGATGAGCCATGAACTTTTCAGGGTTTAGGAAAACGATCGAGGCAGATAATAGAAACTGGCGATAGAACATTCCCATCCCTCAAGGATAAAATGAATAAAGAATATTCATTCTAGAGGGAGTGTGTTGCAAAGTTGTTTCGACAAGTGTTGAAAGTGGGCTTAGAACTACCAGAGTGTAAGAGGCATGATGAGTCAACCCAAACTACTGCATATACCATTGGGTACTCGGCCATCCTATTAAAGATTGTAACATCTTCAAGGATTAGTTGGAAAGAAAATACTGAAGGAAGGAACTCACTTTGTAAGAAATATGTTAGCTCACCCTTGAAAGGAAATCGCCTCAAGTGGTTATGCCTCTTCCGTACCCCCAACTGAAGAAAGAATAGAAGGAAAGGAATTAGCTCGAGATGTACAATGGGAGACTACAGTCTTTGAGAAAACTGTAAAAATATTGAAGCATCTAGAATGATTTCCTATTGAGTTAGTGCTATATTTGAAGGTGCTTCCTACATCACAAGCATCTACTTTTAAGCAGCGTTCTAACCAAGTTGGCTCTTCAAAGTCTGAAAAGGAAAAATCTTCCAAGAAGAAAACCAAACTAAAGAAGCCTAGGGAGAAAAAGATCATAACTCAAAGGGCCATTGATAGTTTAGATGAGTACTTCCATATTGTGAGGCTACCTATCAAGCTTAAAATAGATGAAGCTAAAGAAGATGAGGAAGATTCTCTTCCCGTAGAAGCATCTCAGGTCATCTCGATGGCATCAAGTATGCTAATAAAAGAAAAACTTGTGAAGGAGAAAGGTCCTAAATCTTGTATGATGTTGTCACCGATTGATTACAATTAAGAGGGGGATTTGTATTTTCCAATTGAAGGTGATTCAAACCCCAACATAATGTTGAAGATGGAACATGGAAATCTGGGTGGTGACTCTGAATCAACGAATGAATCTCCTGATATGATAATGGCCAACTCTAAAGAAAATGAGCTATCAAATGATTTTACGCCCGAGATCACTCAAGTGAAGTTAGCAAGCGACAAGTTACTACCATCTCCACCAAAGAAGGGGATTTCCAATAAGGACAAGGGGAATGAAATAGTTATAAATAAAGATATCATCCCCAAAGATCACAAGAAGAAAGATATATTAGCCAAGGGGATATATTATAATGTCTTCTCCCATCTGAGGAAAATATCAGTGAAACTCAACATGTACTATGCTCTTGTAATGTCTAAAGACCTTAGGGAGACTTTGATTCAGGTTCTTAAAGACCTCTAAAGATATGAAGCATATTTTGTGGAGTGTAACATGATAGATATTTTGCAAGCTCGTAACTAGCCATTTATCACCTTCACCGAAGATGACATGGTGATTAGAATGACATATCATAATCACCCTCTGTATGTTATTGCCGAGAGTGAAGGAATGATAATTAGCTAAATTCTGATTGATCTTGGGTCCATCATAAATCTTATAAGTCTAAAAATAATGGGATCAATTTGCCTCGGCATTTAACACCTTGGGCCAGATTAGTTGATGGTGCAAGACTTTAATGAGAAGGGGCAGAAGACTCTGGGATCATTTATGCTCTCCCTCGCATATGGAGAACTCCATATAGAGGAAAAATTCCATGTTATAAACATAAATACTTAATCCACAGAGCTCTTAGGATGCCCCTGGTTACATGAGTATGACATTATCCTGTCAACTCTACATCATTGTATGAAATACCTTAGGGATGGAGAGGAGTTTAGAATCTCTAGTGACATCTAGCCCTTTTCTTTGCATGAAGCTATAATTTATGAAGATGCTAAGTATTTGATTCCAAAAAATCCAAATCCATTGAGTTCTCCTGAGACCCATGCAACAAATCCAGGGATATCAAAGTGACCTAAACAAGAAGGAGAGAAAAAACAAATGGGGAGAATGAAAACCATGTTGACTTTTTCCAAAATAGTTGCCACTCATAAAGAAATAAATTATGTTCCTTACATAGGAATTGACACTGATGAAGATGATGTCACCCCTACCAAATCTTAGAGGGTATGCTAGTCAACGACTAAAGGGAAAAAGAAGGTCGAATATTTAGAGTTTACTATGACTAAGAGTTTACCTACACTAATAAGGTGTAGTATGTATTCTCAAGAAGAATATATAGTCTATCAATTTCAAATAGCATATTTGTAATCACACGCATTCCCCTGTAACACTTCAAGAAAATTATTCCCTAAGATGTACATAATGTCAAAGAGCTCGTAATGTTCCATGTGACTCCTAATAAAAAAAGGGGCAGGCCAAGAACCTTATTTTATAAAGGTTGGGAGTGTAAAGAGGAAGAAATTTGTGATTAGTTTCATAGGCTCATTGATTCTGGAGAGTTAATACCTAAGAGGATACCTGGTTATAATACCAAAAATATCTAAATAATGTTGCAAAAGAAAGCTAGCATTCATACCACCAAACAATATTTACATCTCTTTCTCACACTCTAGTATCTAAGAAACCCTCATTCATTATGAAGAATGGATATTCTTGCAAAAAGAGGTCATAGATTTATCATGTGAAAATACCACTGAAAAGGAATTTACTGAGCAATCACTTATGGGGAAATTAAATTTGTTGACAATGACAATGAGGAAGTGTATGAAGTTTACGCTTATGAAGACCAACCTATAGAAGCCAAATGTGCACTTGAAGAGCTTGAAGATAGTGGAAAGGCATCTATTATGGATGAGCAAAAAGAAGTCAAATTGGGGATTAAAGAAAACCCTCACCCGACCTTTATTAGTTCTCTTCTACAAGAAGAACAAGTGGAAGAAATAAAAGAACTCCTCTGTGAATTCAAGGACTGCTTTACATAGATGTATGCTAAGATGCCTTGATTATCCCTTGATGTAGAAGTTCACATATTGGCAATTAAACTAGATGTAGCGCCCATCAAGCAAGATCCAAAGAGAATGAGATTATAGTTTGAAAAAAAGATGATAACATAGACGAAGAAGCTCATAAAAGTATGCTTCATCCGAGAAGAAAAATATGTAGATTAGATCACCAATATTGTCCCTGTGAAAAAGAAAAATGGTCAAATCTATATCTATATTGAATTTTGAGATCTCAATAAGGCGTGTCCAAAAGATGACTTTTCGATCCACTATTAGAGTTATTAATGGATATCACTTCGAACTATGATATGTTCTCTTTTATGAATGGATCATTGGGATACAATTAAATCAAGATGGAGCCTGAAGAAAAAAACCCACTTCATTTTGAATGTCAATTGACATATTCTGCAACACAGTCATACCCTTCGGCCTAAAGAATGTTGGTGCCACCAACTAGTAGGCAATGCTACGTACATTAGATGAGTTGATTCATCAAAAAGCCGAGTGCTATGTATATGAACTTGTCGTTAAGAGCATGGACCTCAAAGACCACATAAATGACATAAGGATTGTATTTGAGAGGATTAAAAAGTTTGATATGAAGATAAACCCTCTTAAATGCACCTTCAGTGTCTCTTATGGAAAATTTATGGGGTACATCATTCGTTATCAAGGAATTGAGATTGACCCCATTAAAATTAAGGAAATTACAGAGATTCCGTAGCTAAGGAACCTCTGTAATATTCACTCCTTACAACGATAACTAGCTTTCATTTGGTAATTCATATCAAATCTATCGAGTAGGTGCTAGAAATTTTCAAAGCTAATGAAGAAAGATGTCCACTTCAAATGGTATGTAGAATGCCAGGAAGTGTTTTATAGTATCAAAATTTATCTATTGAGTCATGCCATTATTGCAGCACCAATTCTATGGAAGTTTCTTATCCAATGCACATCAGCACTAGAAGAGTCTCATAGTATTATTGGCCCAACAAAATGAAGAAGAAAAAGAGAATGCGCTCTACTACATAAGTCAGAGGCTGATTGGAACGAAAATACATTATTCTCTAATTAAGAAGCATCATTTGGTGTTAGTTTTTATAGTTCAAAAACTCAATCATTATATGCTTTCTCACAAGATTATGTTGATATTGATGATTAATCCATTGAAGTTCTTAATGACAAGACCAATATTGGAAGGACTCCTAGCTATATGGGCAGTGATACTACTATAGTTTGATATCACATACATGCCATAAAAGGTGGTGAAAGGATAAGCCCTAGCAAATTTCCTTACCGCACATCCTATCCCTACAAATTCCTCACTCAATGATGATTTCCCCAACAAGCAAATCATGCAAGTCAAGAAAAAGCAAAAAACTACAATTTTGGGAGATGTATTTTGATGGGGCATCATCAATTAAAACTGCCCAAACTTCAAATCTTGCAAGAGCCCAAGCCAGCATTGAACCCATTTTAGTGGCACTTGAAAGAGGTATAATGAGGTTTTTGTTTAGTTTAACTGAACTCCAGACCATCTATGAAGTTGAATAGAAAGCTCTAATAACGAGATTGAAGATTGTGATCGATGTTAGAATCCAAAATCTATAAATCTTTGACGACTCTCAGCTTGTGTTAAATCAAGTCCTTAGTATCTATAAGATTTATAAACTTGAGTTGGCCTGCTATCACCGGAGATATTTTAGCTTCTAAAATAAGTGATAAATATAGCTTGAGTTCCCCGAAGTCAGAACACCAAAGAAAATTATCTGGCTGAATTGTCTAAGGAGATGGAAAACGATGATGATGAGATGCCTATACTAATTATGGTTCACCGTCATCGAGTTTTAGAGCCAACAATCTTACAATTCCCACAAGCAGAGGGAATACCATTTTTAAGCTAGTAGGATATAACCTCAGTTGATCCATAACCTCCTAAATAGATCATTATTAAAAATTAACCAGAAGAACGCATTGCAGTTAAGAGATGTAAAACTAATAGATACTCGAATGCATGGTTACATTACTTAAAATTTGAGGAAGAAGATGATTCAAGGCAACCATTCATCTACTATTTCAAAGAAAATAAAATCCCGACGGATAGATCTCTTGCCACACAAATTTGAAGAAGGGCATTGTGATACACATTCATCAATGACACATTGTATCATCAAGTTTTCGATAAAATATGGATAAGATGCCAAGGGACCAAGGAAGTTAATTGAGTGGTTGTAGAAACCCTTAAAGGACTTTGTAGGAAAAATAAATGAGGTGCCAAGATGGCTGCTAAAATTAGGAGGATGCATTATTATTGACCAGTGATGGTTAGAGATTATATTGACCATGCCAAGAGGTATCATAAGTGTCAGATTCATGGTGATGTTATACATCAACCACCAAATCCTCTACACCAAACAGTAGCATACTAGCCATTCGAATGCTTAGGCACTGATATAACAGGCCTATAGATCCACCATCATTGATAGTATATCACTTCATTCTGGCATCATCAAATTTCTTTTCTAATTTGGTAGAAGTGTCTCCATTTAAAAAGTCACATTTGAGTATGTAATCAACTTCATTACCCATAATGTTGTCTACAGATTGGGTGTACCATATTGTATAATCTCAGATAATGACATAGCCTTTAAAAGCACAAAAATTCATAAGTTTTTTTATCAGCAAAAAATTGATTGGCGATACTCGTCTATATACAACCCAATAGAAAATGGCTTGGTAGTCTTCAACAAGACACTGGTGAAGTTATTGAAGAAGATCCTCACCAAGAATAAAAGAGATTAAAATATTAAGATGGATGAAGCATTATGGGCATACCATAAAACTTACAATAGGCTAACCAATTCATCTCATTATGCGCTGGTATTTGGAGTTAAAGTGATGCTGCCACTAGTGGTCAAATTCTTGTCGCTTTGTGTAGCTATTTAACATGATATCACACAGGGGAAAATGCTCAATTAAGAATAGAGGAGCTCAACGTGCTTGATGAAATCAGACTTTAAACTCAATAAAACTTAGGAATCTATCAAGCAATAATGACAAAATCATTTGATCGGACGGTGCGCTATTGAGCATTTCAAGAAAGAGAATTGGTCATGGTGCTTAGAAGGCCAATCATTCCACATTGATAAATCAGTGGCAAATTCATATCCAATTAGGAAGGCCCCTCCATCGGTGAGAAAGCATACCATGGAGGAGCTTATCAGTTTATCGATCTGGAAGGTCAGAGGCCCATGTAGCCGATCAATTATTGATACTTGAATAAATACTTTGTAAAAGAATGACCACGTGTTAAACCATCATGTACATTATATATATTATCTGACAAAAGTATATCGAATATTTTGAAATTCTCTTATGTTACAAGAATGCATTTCAAAAATCCCAAAAAATACCCTCATAAAATTAGGGGCATTTTAAATATTTATTAGGGTTGACATTGTATCGCGTTCCTAAATCCCTAAATAAATATTTAAAATTCCAAAAATAAAAAATTGATCCAAAATTTACCTTTGAAATAGGGGCATTTTAAATATTTATTTAGGTCAACATCGAGTCGCATGCCAAAATTCTCAAATAAATATTTAAAATCACAAAATGTTAAATTTAACCAATCTAAAATCTCCTTGCATGATAGAAGGCATTTCAAAATTTATTTTGGCTCGACATCGTACTTTGCACTAAAAATCCCAAATAAAATTTTAAAATTAGCAAAATAAATATTCCTTCAGGAAGAAGGATATGATGACTTCTCTTCCAAAGTATATGCAGGTGTTTCCCCAAAAAGATCAAGACATCGCCTTCTCTAGCGTACCAAGATTTCAAAGGTAAAAAAAAAAGATTTTCATGAGTACACACTCTGACAAGTTGAGCCGTAGCAACTTAAAGTTTTTTGATAGCCTGAAGCATAAAGTTCGAATGTGTGTAAGGTGCCAAATTCAACAAGTCCAAATATGGCTAAATCACTGGAAACTCTATGTACTCAACAAGCCAAAAGAAAGGCCTTAGTAGCGGAACCCCCATTTCATTAACTCGTGATTATTAGAAACAGAAATAATTATTTGACACAATAAGTAAAAAGTGGTCGTAGTATGGGAAATTTTTCAAATTTACTAGAGAGTCAAGATTACAATGGAGAGAAGTGTATTCATCCAAATAAAATAATATGATATTCGTTGCAAGATATTCTCCAAAAATTTTGAGATATCACCTTCCACAATATACAGAGACTTTAACAGTCAGAAAAGGATATTTTCATGACTACAAACTCCATCAAGTTGAGTTGGAGTAGCTTAAAATATTTCAATAGCCTAAAGCTTAAGGTTCAAATGGGTGTAAGAGGTCGGATTAAACAAGCCCAAGAATGATCGAATCACTGGTAGATATGTTTACTCAACATGCCATAAGAAAGGTCATGGTAGGGAAACCCCCACTTTATCAATCCATCAATAGAGAATGTTAAAAGCCCAAATGCTTATTTGACTCGATAAGTAAAAGTGGTCATAGCTCAAGAAATTCTCTTAAGTGACTAGAGAGTCAAAGTTATAATAGGAAAAAAAAGTCTCGATCAACAACTATTGAATTCTTGTAATGAAAGATTACTTCAAATATGCAAACTTTAACACATCTATCTTGGGGAGTGCATTTCTCTAACTACTCGAGTCTAAAGTTTGAATGTGCATATGAGGTCATACTTAATAAGCCCAAATATGGTCGGATCGTTAGCTGCACCATATACTCAATAAGCCATAAAAAGGTCGTAGTAGAGGAACCCCCGTTTCAGCAGTTGGATGACAAGAGATGTGAAGTTCTCGCTCACCCAATCTAATAAGTTCAAGTAACCCAGATTGAAGTCTTCTTGATCGGTTAAGGGTCAAAGAATTACCTAAATTTGGTACTATTAATCAAACTCAAAACATACAAACCCTTCAATAAGTCTCTAGAGCTTCAAGTGAGGATTGAAGAAATTTTTCTTCAACTTGTCCACCAAAGCATAAAGCAAAGGATCGAAGATATTATTCCATGTTCATGAAAAGCTTAAAGTTAAACTAAGAGGATTTCATCATCAATAAGTATGTTATGCCCAAAGCTATAGACCAATGAGTCCTCGCCACTAACTTTATATAAACCTAAAGGGATTAAGACACTGACATATACTCGTTCAACTCACTAAAGCAAGAAGCATAGAGCAGAAGGTACACAAATCTCCCGATAAGTCAGTAATGAAAATTAGGAAATCCTTCACCAATATCTGCCGCATAAATAATAGGGAAGAAGGAACCAAAGCCTCAAAAATCTAATCAAAATTATGGAAAGAGTGCCTTTAGAACTCCAGTGCACATCTAAAGCTGTGAACACAATAATTGCAGTAGTCACAAGAGCAGTAGAAAGAGAGCTCATCAAAAATTGAATTTATTAAATTAACTTATTTTATTAAATTCATAATATATATATATATATATATATATATATATATATATATATATATATATATAAGTTTATAATTTTTATCCTTTTATAAGCTTACATCAACAGAAAAAAGAGAGTACAATGTCCTTCTCAAAGGATTAAAATCTATCTCCTAAAGCAATGCATGAACAAGAAGTCGATAGCTTCATTTCGCTCCTTTCAAAGACCAAGCACTATGCATTTTTGGGACCTGCATAAATCAACAAAAATGTCAGTATAAAGGAAAAAAATTATGCAAATGTATGTAAAGCTACCAAAAGAAAAGTGTACCTTAACGAAGGTCTCCAGTAGTAGCTCACAATCTAGTATCTCACTCCTCCTAAAACCTGTGTAGGGAAACAATGTTATCAATGAATAGCTAAAAAAAAGAGGAAAGATGCCTAAACTAATAAAATAAAAACATACCTGAGCTGATGGAAACTATATAAACTTGAAGTAATCAAAGACTTGTCGACTAAAGAATCTGCAAAGCTCGAGCAAATTCTGAACAACATCGATAATCATAAAGTAGAAATATTACATACACACATGATTACAACAAAGAAAGATATTGAGGAGATATGTAAATTCAATAAACTAAAGTTACGGTGGAATCAAAAAAGAACAAATGGGGGTGATATGATCTGCTAGCATCAAACTATAGAGTAATGCTATGTGGACCTTAATACGAAGTGTTAAATAACTATATATGGGTTCCTATTTGACTGAAGCTGACATGTCAACTACCTATGGATAAATTTAAATATCTATAGAGAAATAAAACTAGTGTTACATCCAAATAAGTCTTAGGAGATCTGCAAAATGAGAATCTTAGTGTGGCATCGAGAATAAATATATGGATATCCATACGATTAATCAACATATAACATGGTTTGTTCTAAACATGTACCATATTTATTGGGGGGAATTTATTAACCTTTGTATAAAGAATAAAAAAAGAGAAGAAAATAAAGAATAAAAAAAAGCGAAGAAAGCAAAAATCCAGCATACATACCTCATACCTGTTGAGTTCATGGAATCCTACTATTTTTTCACTGAAATTCCCCGAAACCTTGTAAACCTCATATCACTACTGGCTATGTCAAAATCCAAAAATTTTTGAGTAAAACCCATGACACCAGCCCCAATCACACTCTTATTCATGGATTTAAAAGGAGAATGAAACTAAACTTCATTCATTTTTTTTCACACCCAGGTGAGCTTCCTACAACCACAAACCTCCATCCGAAGACCTATAATCACATAACCGATTATATGGGATGGAAAAAAGATTGAAAAGGAGGTTTTAAAAAAACTAGTTATTTTTGGAAATTTTGATTTAGGATTTCAGTCTCAAAATTGAACATGTCATTACAAACGATATATAGCCCTAGGAGGTGAAGATATCATTCCTTATTGCGTTCATATTATGAAGCTGAAAATTTTATCTTGATTATAATAATTAAATCTAAGGAAAAATTATGTACAATCTTGAAGGGTCAAAATAATGTTCTAACTAAATTTACTTTTCATAACCTATATGAAAGATTATTATCTTCATATTCAAAGTCATAACAATAGTTAATATATCCTCCAAAGGGAAAATATATCACATATTATCAATTGATCTAATATGAAAATAATAATCATCTTTTGATTTAATTTTTCTCAAAGAAGACTAGTTGAGTTTTAAAAATTTATTTTAAAAAGTAGATGCGGGTTTTAAATCTCCTACTAGCGTTAGCCGTCATAATTAATTATATAGTAGGGAGCTTGAATTCCATACTAATATTCTCGAATAAAATAATAACTAAAATTTTGTTTAGATATTTTCAAGAGTAAATTTCAGAAGGAGGTGAAATTGGAATTTGAAAGGGAAATGGATTAAGTCAAAAAACTTATTTCCAGAGTCAATGGAGGATAGTAGGAGGCACTTAGAGATTCTGAAACTATTTAGAAAGTGCCCCGTTCTAATTTAAGTGTTGGGATTTAAATTTTAGATTGAGAGGATCTTTAATTTGAGTTGAGTAAAAATTTGGAATTATATTCCCAGATGTTGGGGTCCTAAGATTGAGAACCTACCCTAGATCCTAAATCAATTTTGGGCATTAGATGATAGTGGCTCGAACCTAGCTAATTTGATGCAAAACTTAGACTTACCCCAGTCTGGATTGGGGAGCCACCTAACCACCTAATCAATTAAAATCCATTAGTCTAGTCATTTTTTGAAAGAGTGGTTGAGACGTTGTAATTAAAAGTTTTGAGAATTATGACCGATATCTAGAGCGGATCTTAATTGGTCTATTAATTTATGTTGGGTGGAAAATGCTTAAAGAGAAATGTGATTTACTTTTAGACTCATTTAATTAGTTTCTAATGCAATGTATGTTGATCATCTCAATTAAATGCATAGAATGAAATATAACAATTTAAAAAAAAAGGCTTAAAAATTATTCTTCCCTAGAGATTGCACAACATCTTCTTGATAAATCTACACCTTTAAAGGCTAGGTGGTTTGCTAGAACCTGTAGGCGGGGAGATGCCTAATAAGGAATAGAAGATTTTAATATGCTTATGCTGACTCCCAATGGTCCTGGGCTTAGTTCTTCGATCATTAGAGATTGTATGTTAGCCTTTAAATTTTATTTAAATTTAAGTAAAAAATGTTTATTGCATACCCTCACGAGCCTCTGTGTATCTAGTCTAAAATAAAAATAGCATGCAAGTTGTCAAAAAAATTAAGAAAAGCAAGCAATCCTATAAACAATCATATTATGTAAAACATATTAATAAATTAATTCAATTAAATAAATGTCCATAGGCATTGTGCCTTTTTATTACAACCCAAAAATTACATAAATTAAAAGTGGCCGGGCACCACTAACCACAAACCTGAATTATAATCCTAAAATCGATGCAAGTTAACTTTGAGTGGAATACTCTTTATCTTCAACTCCTTATCCTCCTCTTCTTCGAGCCCCTTGGATTCGCTGTATCTGGATACACAAATGAAAAGGAAAACCCATCCCCAAAAAGGGAGGTTATTTTTTTCACTCTAGGAAGTGAAATGATCCAAATTTGGGATTCTAAATGGAAAATGACCCTCCCCTAAGGGATGTCCTTTCGTCTTTAGAATCCAAGTTTGAACCTATGTATCCTGACTCAATTGTCTAACTTTCATAACTCTTAAATTTAAAAAAATTACATTCATATTAAAATAAAAAATCTCGACCCTCATGTAGGGTTATTCTAAGCATTTAAAATCAAGTCAATCTTAAGCAATATATAGGCAGAATAAAGTGAGATCACACTTGGCCATCCTCTTTTTAATTTTAAAGGGGGCTTAGCAATTTTTAGAACCTACAAAAAACATTGTTATATAAAGCTTTTATTTTCCCCCTTTATTATAGCCCTGCACAAGTATGGCTATCTATAGAAAATCCTGTGAGCAACAAGATTTATCCTAACATAAGGGTAAACTACCGGCCATCACATTAATTCATATATTATAGTTAAAGTAAATAAACACTCACATCAATCAATTTTCAATCACATGTAATGAAAATTCAAAAAACCTGGCACACAACGGTAAAAGTAAACCCTAACCTAGCCTAAACTAAAGTTGGTTATCCTAGCAAATCATCTAAAGTGTGTTTTAAAGTTTGTGTGGTTGAGGTAGATCCTAAGTTGGGTAATTTATTAAAGTTTTTTTATGTTCAAGTTTCTTTAAAGGTTGAAGAGGGAAATTAGTATTTTAGTTTAAATATTAATGAATTAAAGCTTAATTTAGATATATTTTATTAGTTAAGTGAATTACTACCTTTGTTGCTTTTTAAATATTAATGACCTTTATAATTAAAAGTATTTTTTAAATTTTTAATATTTTTTTTTTAAATATTAGACCTTAATATGAGTAATTAGATTTTAAGTTTGCTCAATTTGGAATTTTCTGCATTATGTTATGAATTTTTGAAGTTTCAACCTAATTTGAAGTACAATTGACCAAAAAGTTGACATTTTGACTTGACCTATTTTGGAGATTTAAAATTTTAATAAAATACTATATTTTAATTAGAGGTGATGACACTAAGTTTAGTAAATTTGAATTTTTTTGGAATTACTTATGATTTTTCAAAATTTGGTTAATTAATGGAATTTCTAAAATTGTCAAATTAAGGGGATTTTAAGATTTTTATCAAAATCAGTCCCAAACTTCATGAAATTAAATCCAAAGGCCAAGAATGACCTAAGGCGATTTTTCTAAACATTTAGGGAATATTGGAATTTTTAAATATTTTTAATTAATTAATTGAATTAATTACCTATTTTCCTTAAAATTAAATTAAAGTTAAATTAAAGGTGATTTGAAGGGGATTTTATTTTTTCATGGGTTAAGGGTTCAATTGTGAGAAATTAGAAGCCTTATGTTAATTTTAGGGATTTATATTAATTAATTATGATTTATTTAATGTTCTTGGCCAAATCTAGGAATGGATTTTTGGACCCCTAGTTGGTGAACCAAATGGATTTCGTTTCTAGTGAAATTTTGACCATGAGATCGCCTGATCTCAAGGTACAATTTCTCTAGATTTGGACCCAATTGAGACTCCCTAGGTTGGTTAACCAAACTACCTAAGGTATCCTCTAGGTTAACTTAGAAAATTCCTAAGTCACTACTTAAGACAACAGAGGGGGTGAAATCAATGGCTCTAAACTCCCTAGACTAAGAATAATTAACACACAAAAGCTCAAAACCTAATTCTCATTAGAGAGATCATGAGGCCAATTTAAACTTAGGGGTCAAACCATGACCCCTAAGTTTAGATTGGGTTAAACATGCCCTTAAACACATTAAACATAGGAGAATATATTTGGAAATATCAAAGACATATCCAAATTAATTACCCCAAATTCCCAAGCTATGGTTACATCAATTTGACACATAAATGCTATAATACCTAAAAATTCAAATTAAAATTGACATTAATACAAAAATAATTAGTACCACAGATTATAGGGCTTTTAAATATCTCTTTGAGATATTTCCAATGAGCCAAAGACTCTTGATTTGGTCATGTGTGGAGGGATATATGATTTTTTGAAGTTTCCTATGATTTTTGAATTACTTAAATCCAGATTTACACAATTATATTGCAATTTTATACATGGTGCAGTCTAATTGGTTGGGCAATACTTGTCTACTGTTTGTATAATGTGGGATTGATTATGACCATTGGATCGTTGATCAAGCGACCATGATTACACAAGCTCCAAAACTATGAGGTCTAATCCAAAGTGTTGATTAAAATCAGTGGCTAGTATTGTGTCTTCAACCTCTCACACAAACCTGAAGCCACAGATGTTCTCCGGTGTGATCCGGGAGATCATGCTGATGAACTACTTCAAAATTTCATAGGAAGAATTTAGAGGGTAAGGACTTCCAATCCAATGATGGAAATTCATTAGATTAGAAGTTCACTTCACATATGACTAGACTAATATTATAGTGGGCTCGAGAACAAGTTCTCACCATGTAGAAATCCCCAATGATTAGGTTTTTCTATTAAAAAGCTTGAGGGGATAAATGTGAAGGGATCTCCTTCAGACACCAAAACCTGAGGATGGCCTGAGGTTTGACTTAGAGTGGAGGGTGCACAGATTTTATTAGAGCTCGCTCGAACTGGTGACCAAAGAGGGCTAGAAAGCTGGGGAATGAAAGGGAAATGCACATAGAGCTCTGGAGAGGGTTTTTAAAAGCTTGGATGCAAATGGGTACATTTTATGTGAGGTGCCCTATTTGAAAAAATTTTGTGGACATGGATGGTTGGGATCTTGCTGGTGGATGGTAGATGAATGCCAAATGGAAGGGGATATTCCCCCAGGGACTTGTATGCTCTAGCCCAGCAAAATCAAAGCCTGGAAGCCTTTGGATGAATCTTGAGAGGGAGGGAACCACCAGAAGCTTCTCCCATTCACTCCAGCCACTACCGACCATTAGCTAGGTCAAGGTGATCTAGAAAGTGTATTCGAGGCAAGATGAATTTAACCATGAGTTCAATTGGGAAGGAGATAACCCATTTAATTTGGATGGATCGGGTTGAACCAAATATGTACGGTCTGGGCTAGCTTAGGTGTGACCTAGATCAAGCTAAGTCATGGGATTGAGGGGTAAAGTGTGTTGAGTTAGGGACCATCCAATATAGATGCCAATTGTGCTTGCATTAGTCTATGGTGAGAGATTGCTCTAGTGAAAGTGGGTTTGATCAATTTGGGCTAGCCTAGAGGTTGACCCAAGTCAGCCCAAGGGCTGGGCTGACTAGGGTGGGTGTGTTGGACCTAAGGCCACCCAATGGGGATGTTGTTTTGGCTTGATGAGGAGTGGGTTAAGAAATGGCTCAACACATAATAGTTTTGACCACTTTGGGTTAGTCTAATTCCTAACCCAAGTTGACCCAAGGGTTGGACCAACTAGGGAAGTTGTATTAGGTTATGGGGGACCCAATGCCACCATTGGTGTGATCCAACTGGGCTAGGGTTAAAATTGGACTCAAGGGGAACCTCTCTTTAGACACTTCGATCAAGCCAAATGGCTAACCCAGGTGGGCTCAAGTCTTGGGTCCTCAAGAGGGGTCTCTTAGGAACTTAATGGGTTTGGGTATGCTTATTAAAGCCTTGGTAAAGGGATTTGAATGGGAGGTTTGATCAAACTTGGTTGAATTAGTCAACCAAGTTGACCTAAGGTAAATGGTTGGGTCCATTGAGTTCAAATTGATCATATGAACTCAATGGAGCTAGTTTCAAATCAAGGGAGGTCATTTGGTTGGAAATGGGTGTTTAAACCCATAAGGGCTACTTTTGTCAATCATGGTTGACTTGGTCAACTAGGTCAAACTAAAGGGCGAGTTTGAGTCCAATGTGTTCCTAATGATATTTAGGATCTATTGGGATAGATTTTAAAAAATTGTATGGGAAGGGCATATTGAGTTTTGGGTAAAAGACAAAGAACCCATTTAAAGGGCATTTTGGTCATTTTGACCTCTGGTCAACAATGGGTTAAACTGGGTCTAACAAAGTGTAGGATACTGCGCAATAATTAAAAAAGAAAGGTCATGGATGTGATTAGAAGATTTGGAAAGAGTCCCAAGGTCAAATTCCATTGAATGATAAGTCCAATGGCATTTGTCGTAAATATTTAAAGGTTTTGCAGCCTTTAGAAATTTATTCATTTTTTGGAGCTAGGGACCTCAGAATGGGCTCAAGGTTGGAGTATTTACCCTAAAGAAATGGCTAATCAATATCTAATTGATAGATCTTGAATTAGAAGTCATTTTATTGGGTTTCAAGGTGATATAAAATTCACCCAAAAAGGGTTTCAATACCTATGTCCTTAACCCTAGTATTTAGTTTGAAATATTGAGTTTGGATTGAATTTTAGACATGTTTGGTTGATTCTGAATGATGCACATCAATAAAAATCAAATGAATGATTGGGATTGATTGGATATAATTTGAAGGTTGATTAAAAGTTGATTGAAAGTTGGTGGAGTGCTGGACTAGAGATTGGATTAAAGGGAAGAAGTGGATTTGGTTTTTACTGGGACCTATATAGTTGAGAAGCAAATAACTCCCAATTATTAGGTTACTATAAAGAAACCCAGGTAGGTCCTAGTTACCTCAAACATAAATGAGGTCAACACCGATTTCCTCTTCTTCTTCCCTGTCGCAGAATACCCATTCTTATCTACTATGACCAAACGCCAAGCTTCAACTCTTTCTCCTTCCTATATGTCGCCCAAACATACTCTGCAAAAGCCTTAACCCATTTGATCCAATCTTTTATAGCAGCCAAACTAGCCCTACTCTCCACCAATGGTCGAATGACCCCAATAACTTCATGATCAAACTCCTCCACACATGCATATTTGACGAAGCTTGCAAACCTCCTATTTATTCTTACTGGTTTTTACCCTTCTTCATAAACCCCAACTTTGCTTCTACCTATTTGACCTCTTCACCTCACAATCTCCATCACTATTTTGCTCTTCCTCCAACAATTGTGTCTCCATGCTAGCTTCACCTCATCCACATCAAACTCAATGCTTGTCAACAGCCAACAAAGCTTTGTGTGATTCATCCCGAGCAAGTCCCTCACCAAATTGAAACCTCCTATTCATATATAATTGATGTCCTTTGCATGTCCTATTTTACTTTTCTTTCTCTCACACGTGAGCCGTAACAACATATTCTATCACTTTAGCACCATTCATTACACTTATTCTCTGTTTGTGAAAATAATAGGCTTTTGTTAGGTTTTGATTGTAGTGTCTCTTCCCCAAGTGGTTGCTTATTCATCCTACCTCCTATCCAAACAAGTACAACTCACATAATCTTTTCAAATAGTTTATGCTAAAAGCCCATAAACAACCTTGGAATACTTGTGACACTCACACTTCCCCTTGTAATTCCTACAACATTCTCACAATCACTCAAGTCTATACAACATGTTAAAATCATTTTTTTTTTGCTTTGCTAGGAGTTTTATTTGATCGTATTCTAGTACATGTCATCAATAGTTAGTTAATTTATTATTATATTATTAATTATAGTGACAATTATTGTCATTTATAGTAGTGGGATTTCCCTTACCAATGATAAATGTTGATGAAATGTTGTTGTTTATGCATGTATATATGTCTCAAAAAAAGGAAAGATAAGTTTTTTTAGAGTAAAATTGAATATGTATATATATAAATGCATGTGCATATTTCATATAAATATGTATATTTTATACATATATGCCTAAACAAATAAGAAAGAAGAAAAAAAAGGAAAAAAAAAGAAGAGGAATAAACCAAGCAAGGTAAAAAAGAAAAGAAAGGAGAGAAAAGTTTCAAAATAAAAAAATAAAATAAAATAAAATAAAAACAGAGAAGAGAGAAAATGAGAAATAAAAGAAAGAGGGGAAATGTCTTATGTATTTCATCTTCATCATCGTCGGTCATCACACATGTATAAAAATTTCTAACTTAAAAATCCACACTCGGTGCATTCGGCAAGCTGTTAGACCTCCCTACATGCTCAGGAAGCACGGTGGGACGAAAGCCAGTGTGATGCTTGTGACGAGGCTGGTAATCCTCAGAGCAGTCATATAGCATGACGAGGATGAAAACAAAGTACCATTAAGCGCTCATGTAGCATAATAGGGAAAAAATGTGTGTCTTTCAAAATAGGTACCCCAAAGACCCTTAAGTGCTCATGTAGAGTAGCATGGAATGAAGAATTATGACCAAGGTGTCATTCGACAGCTATTTGAAGTGATCATGTTGTGTGAAGGGGAAGGCTATGTCTCCTAGAATTTCCCCTTTATAGGGTAGACGTCGAGAGGCTTATGCAATTTTCAATGACATAGAGGACTTAACTTAAAGCATATGCAAAAGAATTTTTACCCAATTGGACAATAGGGGACTTGGACTCTAACTGATTTGAATACTAAATGAAATGAACTCAAACTAGACTTGAACTTGAACTTGATCTGAACAAAAAGGAACTTGAATGACTTGAACATAAAATTTAAATCATGTATAAAATACTTGAACCTTAAATTGACATGTACGTATTATTTGATAATAGTGGTTATTCAATAAAAAATTAAATGGGGAATTTATGTTGAAATTTTAATAGATTTGAGTTATTGACAACATAAACTTTCAATGGGTGATTACATCAGTTAATGCACAAATATCAGCACATAAAAAATGACCCATATTATGTGTGAACGATCTACAAATGGAAAAAAGAAATATGTGGCACTATATTCATGAGTGAAGTGCAATGAATCCGAATTCAAAATGAATTGCAAATTTAATTTAACTTCAGCTCAATGCAACAATAAGAAATATGATACAAGCTACTATGCAATGAGTTAGACCTTTAAATAATAAGTGCATAGTCACATATATGCGATCCTGATCATCCAAGTGAAAGTTAACATATGAGCAAGGGATTTATGATGAATGTAGAACAAACTCTCAAGAGGCTTATAAGCAAAGAAGGATCAAATTAAAATATCTCAGACTATTAAGCAAATCAATGTGCATGCAATGTTTAAATGAAGAAGATGGCAATATGCCTACAACCAGTAGCATGAAAATTTGCACAATGCTTAAAGCCTCCATGCAAAATTAAATATGAATATAAAAAGGAGAATGATCATTGGGAGCATTATGAAGTCATCTTCAAGGATGAGAAATCCATGATGTATATAACAAGCCACTGTAGGGGGTTCTTCATCCATACAAAAGCGCACTTATGAAAGATTGCTAGTAACATACATCCAATATATATAAATCCTTGCAAACCATATACAATGTAGCGTACAATAAATGTTACCACTTGTTGAGGATAATGAAATATTTTTTATATGTGTAACAATAGCGATCAAAAATGGGCAATAACGGCTGCAATAGACCTTCCAATCAATAATCTGTCTATGGCCAGTAAATACACTATTCTTCTGCAAGTGAAAATATAGCAAAATGTGAGCTCCTATGAATTATTGTGAGATATATGTTGCACATATCACATATCACCAATGGGCAAATACTATAGGACTGCAACAAATTTGAACTCCTAGGAGCTATTGTAGGAAACCCTACCAAGTATTCTATGTACGCTCTATAAGTAAAATACAAGGGGATTATGGATCAATCACGAGCTTCTACGATTCACTGAAAAAGACCCATTAAATAACACAAAAATGCCCTCTAACACCAGTATGGGTCCCGACCAGTGTGTTGTGGGCACACACATAATATATGGATTCTGAGCTGGTGAGACAATAAACCCAAGTTCGAGCCTGATCATTCTATACGGATATATAGGAGTCAACAATGCCCGAACCATCAAATAAATATGTGGCCACCGTATCGACTGAGATATTTATTTTATGCGTTCATGTTTGGCCATCAAGGCTAATAACCAAGGAAATTCATTAGCAAAGCATAAAAGACCACAAAAGAACCTATTCTCTATCAACAATTTAATAGAGTCAATAAGGTTCAACCCATAAAAGAAAATTACCTATGATACATCGATGATGACCTTATTGACAATAAATATTAACCTGAGGGGTTAACTAAAAAAATTCAGATATGCCACTCAAATACCCAAGAAAGTTCAAAATCTCCAAAATTCTAAAATCAAAATTATTTAAAATTTAAATTAGCCTTCAAAATGCTTAAAGAAATTCATCCATCCTCCACAAATAGTTTGTCGAGATGGAAAAATTTTAATATCACTTCAGCTCACAAAGAGCTAATATATGGTCGAGAATATCACTAGGATTCATTCTCAAACACTCTCTTTCCAACAAGGATGTGGAATGTATCCTCTAACAGGCAGTTTTTATGCAAAATGATACCACAGGTAAATGGTTATGACCAGGGGCCTCTGAACCATATGGTTTGCTGCCAAATATCACCACTAAATTATGGTCATGGCCAAAGCCCATATGCTATCCAATGGAATCAAATCCTTAAGATATGAGTCAATATGATATAATCAATAAGGCACAAAGCCCTCTGTCAACTAAGGTGGGTTCAAATTTTTACCCTTAGAAAAATACACCCCCCCCCCCAAGTCTAGAAGGTACCCTTGGACCAAGAAACACATGACTGCTGACAAGGATCCTTCTATTAGGTTGGGTAGACTACCTCCTCTGACTAAGTAAATCAGGGACTATGATGGTACGAGATGACGAACTCATAGGATCTTGATCGAGTCCATCATCACCTCCCACAGCATCCTCTTTAAGTGTAATATGGTGAAATTTTCAATTTTAAATACTGAATATCAGAAACCTAAACATATACTGCTACTATATACAAGATACTATGTATCTTTATATATCTAACTGATGACTAGCTTTAATTGAAGGTTCTCTCTCGTTATCATGAGGGGTAATTAACTATAGGGGCTTGCGCTTATAGGAAACTAGAACTTAGATCATAAAGTCCTCCAAAATTAGGGCAAAATCTCTAGGCCGTATCCTATCTAGATCTGACGGAACAAAGGTGTTAGGTGATTTTTTGGTAGAAGTCGGGTGTCAGGTGGTGGTCTGGTAGAAGTCTAGGCCTCATGTGGTGGTATGATAGAACTCCGAGCCTTACGTGGTGGTCCAGCAGAACTTTGGGCATTAGGTGGAGATCCGGCAAAAGTCTGGACCTCAGAAGGTGGTCCGGCTAATGTCTGGGTCTCAGGTGTAATATAGCATATTTTAACTTTACTAATTTTTTCTATAGTCATTATAACTCCAAATCACAATCCATCTTTTCCATGGTATTTTGATTGAACTATTTTACTTACACGAATTTTTTTGTAAATTTTTGACACTAGTGAAAATCCTTACAGAATTGGTGTATATCGGTATAAGTGAGGATTTCAGAACCGTCAGGTGTATGTTTTGCAAACTGACCTCATAGATATTTTTCATATAACATGTTTTATTTTATGGATATTTTTTTACAATTTTTTATGTCCAAAAATGATTTATTTGAATTTTCTATTAAAATAAATTGGTTAAATAAATTATATAATATAAAAAAATATTATTTTGATAAAAATATCTTAACTTATGAATTAAAACCTTTTAAAATGCCTTTCCCATTTGATTCAGCTAATAGAGAATGAGCTAAGGGAATTTAAGAGAGATTTGTGAGGAGAGAGAAAGAGAAAATGAAGATTTGGAGGTCACGGAGCGATTTTTGTCCACGACATTATTGGGAAATTTACTTCTCATTATGAGGAACCTTCACCCTATTTCTAATTTCAAAGATTTTGTATTTTTTGTATATCCTGATCAAATTTGTATTTTTGTTACCAAAAAATATGAATAGCTATGTATTGACAAAACTTTCACTACATAACTTTTTTTATGTTATAGAGATTATGATTATGAGCTTTATTAGTATTTATTTTACAAATTTTACTGGGTGATTTTGAAAATATAGCAATATTTATCTACTCCAAAATTTATTTTGACCTCTATAAATAATATTGTAGTACAATAAAAGTCTTAAAACATCATTTTATACAATTCATGATATTTTGGTAATTATTAAAAATGAGTGTTTTTACATAATATGATTCTTTTTTGTTTACTATTATAAAATTTTGGCATCTTCTTAATTAAGCTCAATTATGCACTATTTTCTACAATGCATTAAAAATGAATGTGGATATGTGCTTGAGTAATAGTTGGTCGCTATTACAATTATAGTATTGTGATAATAATATACATGTGTGAAATAAGCAAGTAAAGACTGGTTGACTCGTTGGTTGGAGACTGGTTGACCTGTACAGGATATTGGCCAATGGGCTTTCCTTTAAATACTGTGATTTGGTGTTATCCTCTACTAATTCACATGATACATTGATTGTGAGTTATAAGAAGATTGTTACTGTGCCAATGGAAAAAGAGTGATGACTCTATTTACTGAGCAATTGGTTTATTAACAGTGATACTAACACTGAAAAATATCATGATAGTCAGGACTTCTTACTTGTTTAGCATGACTACTTAAATGAATGTTACTGAGGCATCTTTCTTAATATTGTATGGATTTATTTTTATTCCACAAATTTACTATAATTGCATTATTTAACTACTTCTACCACTAGATTGCTATTTTTACTGACATAGATACTAATACTATTTGATACTACTGATTCATTATAATGATATTAAGTATATGATATATTGAGCATGTGATATGGAATGCCTGGATAACATGTGTCTATTTTTATATGATTTTACTACATTGATTTGATTTTTATAGTCTTTATTTTGATTTGATGTTTTATTTATGGATTTAACACTCATACTTGTTTACAACTTTGTTGGTTTTTGTACTAAATTATTTTTACTATTTATAGATTTTATAATTAGTGCATGTATGTTTAATTATTTTTGTACTAATTCAATGATCATATGACTGTAAATGTTATGATTTGATTGTTAACATGCATATTGTTCATTTTTGTTCTTTGAATTCAGTTGTAGGTTTTGGTGACCTGCTGGGCCTTATAATCTCATTATATGTGGCTAAGTAATTTCCAGTTAGGGCAGGGAAACAAGAGTGTCAAGCTAGTTAGAATTGTTTAGGTTCTATTTCTTTTTGTTTTAGTTTTAAGTAGTGTATATATATAATAATATAAATATATATATATATATATATAAATATATATATATAATATATATATATATATATATATATATATATATTTGGAATGAATATAAATGAGTATATTGATGCTTTAAATTATAAAGTTTATTTTATTTTTATTACTGATAGATGATATTAGATAGCTATGGTTATTATTTATTAAAAGATAAGAATAATCCTTCTAATTTAGATTTTGGGCCTCACATCAGGTGGCTGTCCGGCAGAACTCTGAACCTTAGGTGGTGATCCGATAGAACTCAGAGCCTTAGGTGGTGGTCTGGCAGAAGTTTGGGCCTTAAGCGGTGGTTCGGTAGAACTCTAGGCATCAGGTGGTGGTACGGAAGAGCTCTGGGCCTCAGGTGATGATCCAACAGAACTTTGGGCATCAGGTGGTGGTTTGACACAACTTTAGGCCACAGGTGGTGGTCTGGTAGAACTTTGGGCATTAAGTGGTGGTTCGGTAGAACTTTGGGCATCAAGTGGTGGTTTGGCAGAAGTCTGGGCCTATAGTGGTGGTTTGACAGAACTCCGGGCCTCAAGTAGTGATCCAAGAAAAGTTTGGGCCTTAGGTTGTGGTCCGACATAGCTATGGGCATCAAGTGGTGGTTTAGTAAGATTTTGGGCCTCAGATGGATGTCTTGTAGAAACTCCAGGCCTGAGGTGTTTGTCCAGTAGAAACTCTGGGCCTCAACAGAAAGGCGGTCCGGCAGAACTCCGGTGTTTGGCGGTGGTCCAGCGGAACTCTGTGTGGTGGTCGAGGAGGAGCAAGGATGAAGAGCGATCTCAGATCTCTTTATTGTTTCCTTCATCTTGGGTCCCCCTTTTTAAGAGAAAGGAGGGTTCTATATATTGATTTTCTAGAGTAGTGTGGCCTATAAATAGGAGGAAGATCAAGGGTAAAAGGGGAGTGGTTTGGATGGACAGCCAATGTTGAATCCATTGATCATGGACCATTTCTTAGACATTTTAAGATATTGATAAAGTTAGAATTCCATGATCTTGGGCTTGCTAGATTTGTCTTGTTGAATCGCTTGATTTGACTATAAGCATGCTACGTTTGAAAACCATTTGGTAATCTAAATTGTAGTTTAAACCTTACAATAGTTCACCAAGTCCTTGATTTGGACCCATTTGGGCTCAGATTGAGTCAAATTTGGTGTCGTTAGGTTTGTATTTCTGAGATGTTCAGTTTGACTATAAGTTTGCTAAAATTGGAGTTCAGATGGTCCTAATTTTAATTTTGAAAGTTTCCAACTTAATTTTACCTCGATATTCAATCCCGATCAAGATAATATTTTTTATGATATATCAATGATGATTATGATGATGATGATGATAATAAAAATATGCAAAAAAAAAAAGAGGAAAAAAAAATCTTTTTAAAAGTAAAAAAAAAAAGGATTTATCAAGATTTATAATAAAATATTCAGACATAACAAGCTGTAATATTAAAAAATAAGGAGTCAAATGATATGAATATAGAAAATGCATGTGATGTGCATGAATCTTGAGGAAATATGTGATTTAAGAAATTTTGAAATTAAAATTATGATCATCTAAGCTTTAAATTTGACATGATTATAGTTAAACTGGGTGACACAACAAGATGAATCTAATGAGATCAAGATCACTCAATTATACTATCATTAATTAATTTAAATACTAAAAAATGCTTAATAATAAACAAAATCAATGTAGACTGTACAATGAAGTGATTTGGATTTTAGCTCAAATTATTAAAATACTCTCCTCAAAAATCTCAAAAGCCTAATATATAGACGCTACTATTCTCTACATGAAAAGGATAGGCCTAAGTGCTAGAGAATTAAAGAATTTTTTGGCATTTATGGGGTATCATCTTGATAACCACCCTAGAAATCACTACCTCACCAAATTTTGTAAGCTTTAACCCTATTACTAGGAATTATATTTATCTATTGACATCTGACTTTGTTAAGACATCATATATATATGCCAATGAAGTTGGATCTTGTATCACTAAATAAATATTTTATTTTTCGATTGGGCAAGACATCATAATTTTTTTTCTCTTTTTGAGTTTTTCACATAAAAAGTTTTTGGTTTTACCACTTTTATTTGTGTGTGCTGAATACACACTCTATGAAAGTTGAGACATAAAATACACTCTCTATCAACTCAAATTTTCTAAGATGTAATAGTGGACTTGGCTCACAAGATTGTTTGGGCATGATCATCTCTATTAGTCCATGTTAAATAATGGGTTCCTTAATTTTTGCCTGCCTAAGTTCACGCAAGCATGATCAACCTTCATTGGCATACTGGAATGAGAGGGCTTACATATGCTTGTTGGTCTAACATGTTTTAAAGAAGATTGATCATGGTTTTAAATTTTTCCCAGTTTGTCTATTTTTTTTTGTTGGGTTGTAGTGGTAAATGCATAAACTTTTAATTATTGTGATATTTAGTTTCTTCATTTAATCTCCACATGTATTTTATTCTATTTTACAGATTTTCATGAGCTTTTCAAAATAGGTTAAAAATGGGAAACTTTCATATGTTGTACACATTGTATATACTCAGAAGATCATTAAAACTATCATGTCTTCTTCTCAAATGTTTTGCAAGCTTAACTAGCTATTAATAATAGGAGA
>CM039733.1:57329922-57775255 GCA_022539455.1 Dendrobium nobile
GGGCCTCAGGCGGTGGTCTGACGAAGGCGAGGGCCTCAGGTGGTGTTTCGGCGAAGGCGAGGGTCTTAGGTGGAGGTCTGATGAAGGCAAGGGCCTCAGGTGGCTATTCGGCGAAGGCAAGGACCTCAGGTGGTGGTCCGACGAAAGCGAGGGCCTCCAGTGGCGGTCTGGCGAAGGCGAGGGCCTTAGGTGGCTGTCCGGCGTAGGCGAGGGCTTTAGGTGGTAGTCCGACGAAGGCAAGGGCCTCAGGTGGTGGTCAGGCTAAGGCGAGGGCCTCAGGTGGTGATCCGGCGATGGGGAGGGCCTCAGTTGGTGGTCTGACGAAACTCTGACGGTGGTCCGACGAAACTCCGGCGGTGGTCGAGGAGAAGCTTCTTCCTTCTCTTCTCTTCTTCTCTTCTTGTTTGGATCCCCTTTCAAGAGAAATGAGGGGTCTATTTATAGATTTATGGAGTGGCATGACCCGTAAATAGGTGAGAGATCAAGGGTAAATGAGAAGTGGTTGGATGGACGACCGATGTTGAATCCCTTGATCATGAATTATCTGATGGACATTTGAATGTCTTGGTGATGTCGGAACAATGATCTTGGGCTCGTTGGATTCATCTTGTCGAGCCTCTCGATTCGACTATAAGCATGTTATGTTTGGAAACCGTTTGGTAATCCAAATTGTGGTTCAAACCTTCTAACAACACTTTTAACCCTTGATTTGGACCCGTTTGGGCTCGGATTGGGTTGAATTTGGTGTCGTTGGGTTCGTATTATCGAGACGCTCAGTTCGACTAGACGTTTGCTGAAATTAGAGTTCGGATGGTCCCAATTTTAATTTCGGAAGTTTCCAACTTGATTTTGCATCAATATTCGTGCCTGATCAAGATAATTTTTTTAATGACAAATCAATAACAGATGGTGTTTAATATAAAATAATTTATTTATTGATATCATTATATTAAATTTGTGCTCAAATATTATCTTAAATATTTAATATAGTTCTTATGGAGTCCACAACATAAGACTGTTACCCCATTCCTCTATCAAATCATCTGCACTGGCTTTGCTAATACAACCTTAAAGTGACTGGTGAAACTTTTCGACGGTGCTTATTAACAATTATTTTAATGAATACATAATTGGATTACTACCATCAATCATCTACTAAGTTATATTTCTATACAAAGTAATGCCCTTAATGATATAGATGGTTTTATTTAAGGTTAGTAGTGTCTTTTTGCCCATATATTCTTTTTTTTTTTGGACGTTTAGATCAATTAAGACAAACTCACACACACAACGCATACACAAAGACTCGAATCCAAGACCTCTTAGTTGAAAATCTAAGCTCTCAACCAACAGGCCAAGATGAGTTGTGTTGCCCATATATTCAGATGTGCTTGCAATCCCGGCCATTCTTATTCCTGCCTTAGCCTAAGATTAGAATTTCATTGACACCACCATGTGGAAGTGTTGTCCCGAATGAGCAAAGACAACAATCGCATCAGGTAATATATGCGTAAGTAAATATATGTCTCTTTTCTCATATTTTATGCGAAAGATGAAGGCTACAACAAACGAGGTGTTTCGATGTTGCATCCACAGTTGGGACCTAGATGGAGATGAATTTCTTTAGAGGCTACATTCGGAGCCCATAGTCACACACAATGATAATGGTGGAGAGTTTTTTATTGGGGCTTGATGGAAACAAGTGCAAGACTGATTTTAGAGGAAGATGGACATCTTGTGGGCTTCATTTCCTCCAAATGAGGAACCATGAACTTGTTTGTGAGAAGTTATAACTTTTAATAGAAAGCTGTATAGAGCATGAAAAGGAAAATGTTAAAATTATATTGTATTGCAACTGTGAAAGGTAAGATTCTTTCATGTTGAACGAGTATGACAAAATTATGCAAACTTCTTTGAGGGATAAAAGAAAGAAATTTCTCTCTAGAGATGATTGACAACAACTGCAGTGACATATTGTGCTGCTCGACACAAAGTTAGTTGCAGGCACACATTCGCTTTTTCATTAATGAAAGTGCTGGCGATTGAAATTTGTTTAAACTGTGATTTAATTGCAAACTAATTTTTCTTTTAGTGTGTAAGAACATGTATTATGCATCTCTCATGTTATATATATATATATATGGCAAAGTCTGAATTCACCAAATCATTTGTCGCATTCTAGACAATGACAAATGATTTGACGAATATGCTCATTCTCAAATCTTTGTCATAATTATGCTAATTCCTAAAATTTAGATATTTTCATGAAGGATAGTGGCAGGAGATGAAAGAAATAAAATGTTGAGAAAAAGATAAAAGTAGAAAATTAATGGAAGTTTTAATTAACATTTATGATGACAAATAAGAAAATTCATGCAAATTAGAATTTAAATTAAAAAGAAATTTCATATAAACTATAAATAAAATGTATTAATTTAATAATCTTTAAATAAATATGAAATTATAGAAAATTTAATTAGCAAAAATACACAACTTAGTTGTTGCTTCCTCTCTTCTAAACTCTAAATCAAATTAAAAAAAGAAAAGAAAAAAACAGAAGTGAATTCACGAGGAGATCTGTGTTTTTGTTCTAAAAAGCAACAATATTTTGCGTTTTCTTATGAAAATGAATAATTTTTGCGTTTTAACTGGAGCAAAAAATTTCTGCTTTTTCTATTAAAACCTGCTTCCATTTTATGTTTTTGCTCCTTTTTAAAATGTTGACCAATTTCCTAAAAGGCCTTTCCAAAATCTGTTCAACAAAAATGGAAATACTACTTGTGAGCTAAAAGGTCTTAGTTTTGCTTTGTTTTGCTTTTGATATAGAGTATAGACCGAATTTCTAACTCATCTATGAATAAGATTTACTATTATTAAAATGAAAGAGTGATTAATCTTCAGGTAGCCAAACATCCACCAACAAAAAAACAAATAAATAAATAAAAGAGCATAATTCACTTGTTTGGCTAAAGCATCCATATTGCTGACAAACCTCCTAAAAATATCGACGAGAACTTCTGCCAAATAGACAAGAAATCATAATAAGTAAGCCACTCAGCTCGTTTTGGTCTTTTAGGCTTCGTTTGGAACTGTTATTTTACTGCTTTTTAAAACAATTTTTTAGGACAAAAAAATTAATTTTTGTTCTAAAAATTTGCTTTAAAAAACAATAAAAAAAAACTGTCCCAAACGAAGTCTTAGTTGGGGTTTTGACTACCAATCAAGAGGTCCTGTGTTCAAGTATTACGTATGCGATGTGTGTGTGAATTTGTCTTAATTGACCTAAATGTCCTTAAAAAATGATAATAAATAAGCTTAAGTTCCTTAAAACATGCTGTAACCATTTCTTAAATGAATGACCCTACAAGAAAGCTTGTCTTGTCCCTTCCTCTTTCTCTCCCATTACATAGATATTAAAATATCTCCATTATTTTTAAAATTTAAAGGCCACAGTAAGTTGCATTGAGAAAATCAATATTAAATTATTTTCATCATTATCATTGCTCAGAAACATGTATCATCATCCTTGTTTTTAAACTTATCAAATTAATTGAGTTTTTAATGCTTCTTGCTTTTCTTAATCGGTTCAAAACTACTATTAGGAGTGAGGATCAAATCGTATCATATCCTGTTCCCTCTTTAGTTATATCAATCATTTATGGAAATCCTAAGCATCTTCTTATCAGGATAAGGTTTGCCTAGTTGTATTTTACAAGGATATGGATCTGTTGTGTTAAAAAAATATGAAGTATAGTACTATAGCAAGAAAAAGAAGTGGCATACCAATAATGATATGGAGAAAAAACAATTTGACATATGTTCGGATGTCCTCATCGTGTGCTCATCTTCTATGCAGTACGTGATGATCAATATACTTAATGCGCCATAGCACATCAATGAAGATGTTCTATGGCAATGGGAGCAGTACATGTAACCCATGCATGGGGCTCGGATCAACTGATTCATGTTGTTTGTATCTCCCAAGTCATGGCCGCTTCTGGCATATAAAGATAAGCATGATGCAATAGGAGGTGGCACCTACGACTAATCCATATGGCTAAGAGTACTCTTGTTGTATTATACTCAGACTTCGTTTGAGACGGCTTTTTTATTACTTTTTAAAGCTGCATTCTAGTACAAAAATTTTGTACTAAAAACTGCTTTAAGAAGTATAAAAAAACCATCCCAAATGATGCCTTAATGAAGTTGAAAAGCATCTATTTTAGAGAGAGTAATATCTCAAGTGAAAAGGTATCACATGATGGGGAGATTGTTATGTCCTGTGACAGACCTTAATTTAGAATTTGTTTGAGACGCTTTCTTACCTCTTTTTAAAGCAGCTTTTTAGTACAGATTTTAATATTTGTACTAAAAAGCTGCTTTAAGAAGCAGTAAAAAGCCGCCCAAACGATCACACCAGATAGTTGAAAAAGGCATTAGTGTAAGTGGAGCATGCATGCACAACTCTTTCAAGTAAACTTTGTGGTATTAATTAAGAGTTTATATCTTCCCACTTTATTCTAAATGGAAATTAATCGTTTAAACAAGTCTGTCTTCCAGTTTGAAAAATTCCTTCTTTCCACCAACTAAGCATCTAATCACGTTTCACCAACTAATAGTTGTTAATTTAAATTCAGATACTTCTTCCTTCATTGGTTACAATTCAAGACATTCATTAGCTCAATACCAAGTTATTGCTAATTCTAAGCATAACAAACTATATTTTTATCACAAATAAACTTCTAAAATTATCTCAACTGATCCAAAGTTCTGGCTTCAAGCAATAACTCTTACAATATCATACATGGTGCAGTAGCTTGCCACTTGCCAGAAGGCCCAGAACATGCTAATCTATGAAACAAAGGGCCATAAGTCTCTAGGAAAATAAGCTGCAACTTCACTGAAACTTTCTTCTCTACAGCGTCATTATTGTGAAGCCTGTGTAAACTATTATAAGGAACGGGATGTGAACTTTGTATCAGTTCAAATATATCCTCTGATCCTAGAGAATTGAGATGGTTGCAGGTTGCATTGCTGGTTGTTCAAAGTAAGGCTATTTTCATTTGCATCTTTTAATAAAGAATGATCCTTACTGTTAAAGAACTTCCTGACATTAGCTTGCCTCTCACAGGTTCCAACCTGGAAATAAATTTTAAACATCATAAAGTAGCAGAGACTGAGGAAAGCGGTTGTGAAATGGATTACAATGTCGAGTAGTTACCACATCAAACAGGCTAGACCGGCGTTTCTTATTGTTGAGGTTGTTCTTCCTCAGAAAATACTTTTGGGCATGACTGGCCACTTGGGTTGGTGTTCTTGTGGTAACAAAGTTGCGTGAGATGCCGCGCCAGTCACCTTTGCCAAGCTTATGCAGCCCGGCTAGAAATGCTCTGTGTTCTTCCTCAGTCCATGAGATTCCTAAGAACCTTAGATAATTTAAGGTTTGCAGAAAATTGATTGGCTAACTTGTAGATACTTGCATGAAGTAAAATGTGTATGCCATGGTGGTTGTTTTGGAATATTGCAGGAGAAATCTTATCTTACTGCAATTGCCAAGGAAATGATTATATAAATAAGACAATAAAACTTTAAAATAATTTGACCCTGAATATTCTGATCCAACTTAGTAAGAGAACATGCACTACAGGAAAATCACCACTTATCGGCAGCACATTTTGGCGGTTTATATGGCTTTTCCGGCGGTTTATATGGCATAGCTGGCGGTCATTTTACTTCCGGAATGTCCGGGGTGAAAACCGGTGGTCACACGGCCCGTTTAACTACAGGTAATTCTGGTGGTTCTTTGACCGCCGGTAATTGGTGATTTTCCTTTTAATGATGGCTGTTGCTCACCTTGTGTCATAAACCTCTCATCTTGATGAGATTTTCTTAATCCTTTTAAGGAATTGGGGATTGGTGGATGAGGAAATGAGGTGAGCTATGAATATTTTATCATCTAATATCCTGGTCCAATGTTTACCAATTTAGCTTGGTCAGACTTAAAAGGAAATATTTAAGCCCATGATTATATGAGCCAAACTAAAATAAGGTCATGCTCGTAACCTGCACTGTGTTTATTCACCCTCCATCATTTAGTCCCTTATTGGAAAACTTCGAAGTTTATAACGAGACAAGCATACTTGATGACGCTATGCTGCTATATTCTCGCATTTAATTGGAGAAGTTTGTTCAAATTTTTATTTCTTTAATAAACTTTAATTGAAGGGAATAAAATATGGTAATTATATAAGCAAGAACAATGAAAATTTGTCAAAATGGTTGTCAGATGAACTTCTGAAACCACCACACAGACCAATATATGCATAAATGTTGGGGAGGAAAATCCTGATTAAAAGAGCATCTATAAACAAATATCCAACAAATTGGAGCTTATAGGATAAACGAATTGTTCTATATAATAATGCACAAGCTTCTTAATTTCATTATAGGAATCCTTCGGTTCATAAACAAATTATTAGCAAGATCTTACCTTTCTTCCTTTCTTGTGTTCTGAGACAATCAGATAGATATCCAGTGGACACCTTTTGAGCAGCTTCATCGATGCAAACCAGTGAAGTTGAGGATGATGAGGAGGAAGGAGAATGGGAAGAGTTGTAGCAAGTGGTAGACAAGCAATCCAGGCTAAAGCTCCTCTTCAAATGTGAAGAAGAAGAAGAAGAAGAAGAAGCTATTTGAAGCTGAACTCCGAACAATCTCAGCCCTCCACCATACTTACTGCTCGAACTACTGCAAGTCCTTGAGTTGTGCCCATTGTTCCCACAATGAGAACACTTTCTTACCATCGTCTTATCACCTCTTACCGCTTCTTAATCACGTCTGGAGAGTCATGGATAAATATGATGGAAGGCTTAAGGTATTATGTTGAGCTCAATTTGAATATAGTTTAGCAATTGTAAGCCAATTGAAAACTTATGAATGGTTATGAGGGGTTTTATAAGTGAAATACATCGCAATGGTAGCTGGTGTTTGTGCATGTGACTCCGCGTTCTTTTTTTTTTAATATTCGAAAAGCAAATTAGTGGGGATGGCTAGTCAGTATCTCTCATTGACTCCTAATTTCCCACATTCATATTGATTTGAAGATATTTTTTTCCCTCTTTTTGAAGTTGGGATGAGATATTAGTGTAGCTCTCAAAATCGAGAAAGCAATTTCTCTTGTGAAGAATGGTATGACTCAAGACATAAAGTAATTGGAGAAATATGTCTTCTATTCAATATCTTGTATCTTATTACAGTGCTGTATTTATAGACATTACATATCAATGATAGCAGTACACGTGTGAGCAAGATTTCTTCAAAAAGTTATTAAAAATTAATTTTAAATCCAAAAATGCATAAAATATATAAAAATTTTCAAAATTCAAAATCCTTTTAATTAAAATTAAAAGTATTTTAAAATATTATATATATTTTAAATAATTTCAGAACTTTAAATATTTGAAAATTTAATTAATATTTAGTTCAATATTAATTTAAATATTTTCAAAAATACAAATTTATATTTTAAAATACTTGGAATTATTTGAAATGTTATTTTAAAATATTTTATAATAAAATTTAGTTAAATTTAAGGTATTTTCATTAAATATTTTAAATAATTTTAATATTTCAAAAGTTAATTAAGTTTTAATTAACATTAAATTTAATATATTTAAAATTTCTGAGTTTTATTTTAAAAAAATCTTAATTAATCAAAAAACATATATTAAATATTTTGAAGTTAAGATTAACTTAAATTATATATTATATTAAAATAATTTTAATTATTTAAGTATTTTTAATATTTAATTAATATTCCATTATTTATTAAATTAAACAATTTCAAATTTAATAGTTTATTTTAAAATTTTCTAAATAACGAGATAATTATTTTAAAATATTTTTATTTGAAATTTAAAGTAATTTAATATATATTATATATTTTAAATAATAATACTTATCAAACTTCTAAATAACTAATATTTAATTAAATATAATTCAAATATTTTCATAAAAATTAAAAAATTATATTTTATTTTGAATAATCAGAAAAGATAATGCAAATATTTTAAGATTAAAATTAATTTAAAATATTTAATGTATTTTAAGTAATTTTAATTATTTAGTTATTTAAAAATTGAATTAATATTTAATTGAATTTTTTACTCAAATATTTTTCAAAACATTATTTTAAAATTACCTTTTCTAAAATTTAAAAGTGACCTATTTTCAAATATAATATATATATATATATATATATATATATATATATATATAATATATATATATATATATATATATATATATATATATATATATATATAATATATATATATATATATATATATATATATATATATATATATATATATATAATGCTTGAGTGCTTTGAGTGAGGTCTTGATATTTTAAACTTTTAATGAGCTTGATTGAATTTAATTAATGGAGAGATTATTAGTGAACAATCATCCTTCATTGTTCATTAATCTATTTATAATTTATTTTTGTTATTTTTAATCTTTGCAAGTGTAGGATACACACACTCAGTTTTAAGGCTCTCTTAAATCATGGATTTGATTGTGATTGTGTGCTACATTTGTGTACGTTCTCAAGGGTCAGTGATATTGATTTACTCCCATTCAATTTAGTGAGATCATAAGGACAAAAATAAAGGTTTTGTTTAGAGAACTTAGTAAACTTTTAGAAATTTAAATATAGGTTCTATAGGATTGAAAATTAATCTACTCAAATATAGTGACATCCTCTATGTTAGGAAAAATGTTCTCTAATTTAAAAAAATCATTAAGTCACTTAATTAATTACTCAAAATTAAGCCTTCAATTAAGCTTTAAAACTTCTAAAAACTCTATAAATTCAAATTAAATAAAAAAATACAAATAATATCTCAAATTAACTAGAATAAAACCCTTAAATTAAGAAAATTAAAATCCCCTTAATTATTATCTGACATAATTATATCTTATATTTTAAAATTCTCTTATGTTACAAAATACATTTTAAAAATCCCAAAAAATATACTCATAAAATTAGGGCCATTTTAAATATTTATTAGGGTCGACATTACATCGCGTGCCTAAATCGTTGAATAAATATTTAAAATCCTAAAATAAAAAATCCTTCTGAAATTTCTCTGTGAGATAGGAGGCATTTAAAATATTTATTTGGGTCAACATTATGCCGCATGCAAAAATCCTCAAATATATATTTAAAATCACAAAATGTTAAATTCAAACCATCCTAAAGCAATGCATGAACTAGAAGTCGATAGCTCAGTTTTGCTATTTCAAAGACCATGAACTACGCATTTTTGGGACCTACACAAAGCAACAAAAACTTTAACCTAAAGGAAAAAAAATTATGCAAATGTATGTAAAACTACCAAAAGAAAAGTGTACCTTAACCAAGGTCTTCAATAGTAGCTCACAAACTAGTATCTTACACCTGAAATCTGTGTAGGGCAATAATAGAATCACTAAATAGCTAAAGAAAAAAAAGGAAAGATGCACAAACTAACAAAGTAAAAGCATTGATGAGTTGAAGGCAACTATAGAAACCTGAAGTAGTAAAAGACTTGTTGACTGAAGAATCTGCAAAGCCCGAGCAAATTTTGAACAACACCGACAATTATAAACTATAAATATTACATACACACATGATTACAACAAAGAAAGACATTGAGCAGTTATGAAAATGCCATAAACTAAGGTGATGATGGTGTAAAAAAAGAACAAATGGGGGTGATATTATTCACTAGCATCAATCTACATAGTAATGCTATATGGACCTTAATATGAAGTGTTAAATCACTATCATGTGTGTCCTTATTTGACTGAAGCTGACATGCCAACTACCTATGGATAAATTAAAATATCTATAGAAAAATAAAACTAGCGTGACATCTAAACAAGCCTTAGGAGTTATACAAAATGAGAATCTTAGTGTGGCATCCAGATCAAATATATACCTTGTACCCGTTGTGTTACTGGAATCCTGCTATTTTTTCATTGAAATTCCCTGAAACCCCATAAACTTCATATCACTATCGGCTCTATAAAAATCCCAAAATTTTTGAGTAAAACCCATGACACTAGCCCCAATTACACTCTTATTCATTGATTTAAAAGGAGAATGAAACAAATCTTCATTCATTTTTTCACACCCAAGCAAGCTTCCTCCAAACATAACCTCCAACTGAAGACCTATGATCATATAACCAATTATTTGGGGTGGAAAAAGTTTAAAAGGGGGTTTTGAAAAATCTAGTTTTCTTTGGGAATTTTGATTTAGGATTTCAGTCTCAAAATTGAACAAGTCATTATGAATGATATATCACCCTAGAAAGCAAAGATATCATTCCTTACTAGATTCAGATTATGAAGCTAAAACTTTTAACCTGATTATAATAGTTAAATTTGAGGAAGAACTACGTAGACCCTCAAAGGGTTGAAATGATGTTCTAACTGAATTTAACTATAATAATCTAGATGAAAGATTATTATCTTCATATTTAAAGTCATAATAATAGTTGATATGACCTTCCGAGGGAAAAGATATCACATATCATCGATCGATCAAATATGAAAGTAATAGTCATCTTTTGATTTAATTTTTCTCAAAGAAGACTAGTTGAGTTTTCAAAATTGATTTTGAAAAGTAGATGTGGTTATAAATCTCCTATGAGCGCCATCCCTCATAGTTAATTACATCATATGCAGCTTGGATTCCCTATAAATACTCTTAATTAAAATAATGACTAAAATTTTGTTTAGATATTTGAAAGAGTGGATATCAAAAGGAGGTGAAATTGGAATTTGAACGGGAAATGGATCAAGTCAAAAAACTTATTTCCAAAGTCAAAGAAGGATAAGTAGGAGGCACTTAGAGATACAAAAATCGTTTAGAAGTGCCTTAACCTAATCTTGATAAATTTTAGATTGAGAGGATCTTCAATTTGAGTTGAGTAATTTATTAGAATTTTAGCATTATATTCCTAGAGGTTGGGGTCCTAATATTGAGAACCAACCACAGATCCTAAATCTATTTTATGAACTAGATGGTAGTGACCTGACCTAACCAATGTGATGAAAAACCTAGATTACATCGGTTTGGATTGGGCAGCCAGCTAACCACATAGTCGATTAAAATCTATGAGTCTGATCATTTTTTGAAAGAGTGGGTAGGATGTTATAATTAAAATTTTTGAGAATTGGGACTAACATCTAGAGTGGATCTTAATTGGTCCCTTAATTTATGTTGGGTGAAAAATGCTTAAAGAGAAATGTGATTAAAATTTTAGACTCTTTTAATTAGTTTCTAATACAATGTATGCTAATCATCTTGATTAAATGCATAAAATAATATATATATATATATATATATATATATATATATATATATATATATATATATATATATATATATATTGAAAAATGCTTAAAATTTTTCTTTCCTAGAGATTGCATAACATCCTTTTGACAGATATGCACCCTAAAAGGCCAGGTGATCTGCTAGAACCCACAAGAAGGGAGGTGCCTAACAAGGAAAAAATATTTTAACATACTTTTACTGACTCCCGGCAGTTCTGGGCTTACTTCTTTGAATGTTAGAGATTCTATGTTGGCCAAAAAAAATTATTTAAATTTAAGTAAAAAAGTTTTTAGCTTACCCTCATCAGCCTCCACATATCCATGCTAAAAAAAAATAACATGCATATTGTTAAAAAAAATAAGAAAAATAGGCAACACTATATACAAATCATACTATATCAAATATATTAAAAAATTAGATTAATTAAATTAATGTCCATAGGCATTGAGCCTATTTATTACAACCTAGAAATTATATACATTAAAAGTGGTTTGGCACCACTAACCAAAACTTGGATTCTAATCCTAAAATTGATGCAAGTTGACTTTGAGTGGGATACTCTTTGTCTTCAACTCTTTATCCTCCTCTTTTTTGTGCTCCTTGGATTTATTGTATATGGATACCCAAATGAAAAAGAAAACCCTTCCCCTGAAAGGGAGTTTATTCTTTTCACTTTGGGTAGTGAAATGATCCACATTTGAAATTCCAAATGGAAAAGGATCCTACTATAATAAAAGTTTGGACCTATATATCCTGACTTAAATGTCTAACTTTCACAACTCTTAAATTTAAAGAAAGTATATTCATATTAAAATAAAAAATCTAGACTCTCCTACAAGGTTATTCTAAACATTTAAAATCAAATCAATCTTAAGCAATATATATATATATATAATAAAAAGCGAAATCATACTTGGCCATGATCTTTTTAAGTTTAATTTAAGTTTAAAGGGGGCTTAGCAGTTTTTAGCACCTAGAGAAAACATTATTATATAAGACTTTTATTTTCCCCCCTTTATTATAGCCTTACACGAGCATGGCTATCTATAGAAAATCCTGTGAGCAATCAGATCGATCCTAACATAAGGGTAAACTACTGCCCATCACATTAATTTATTGATTATAGTTAAAGTAAATAAACACTCACATCAATTAATTTTCAATCATAGTATGTAATAAAAATTTGGAAAACTTGGCACACAATGGTAAAGTAAACCCCGACTTAGCCTAGACTAGATTAGTTGTCCTGACAAACCATCTAAAGTGTGTGCTAATGTCTATGTGGCTGGAGTAGATCCTAAGTTTGGTAATTTGTTAATGTTGTTTGATGTTCAAGTTTCTTTAAATGTCAAAGAAGAAAATTTGTGTTTGAGTTTCAATATTAATTAATTAAAGATTAATTTAGATATATTTTACTAGTTAAGTGATTACTACATTTGTTACTTTTTAAATATTAATGACCTTTATAATTAAAATGATTTTTAAAATTTAAATATTTTTATTAAATATTAGACCTTAATATGAGTAATTAAATTCTAAGTTTGATCAATTTGGAATTTTTGGCATTATGTTATGATTTTTTGAAGTTTCGACCTAGTTTGAAGTACTATTGACTGGAAAATTGACTTTTTGACTTGATCTATTTTGGAGGTTTGAAATTTTTATAAAATACTAAATTTTAATTAGAGTTGATTTCACTAAGTTTAGTCAATTTGAAATTTCATAGAATTACTTATGATTTTTTAAATTTTGATTAATCATTGGATTTCTAAAATTGCAAAATTAAGGGGATTTTAGATTTTGATCCAATTCAGTCCCAAACATCTTGGAATTACACCTAAAGGTCAGGAATGGCCTAAGGGAATTTTCTAAGAATTTAAGAAATTTTGGAATTTTTAAATATTTTTAATTAATTAATTTTTTTAATTGCCAATTTTCCTTAAAAAGTAAATTATGGTTAAATTAAAGGTGATTTGAGGGCATTTTATTTTTCATGGGTTAAGGGTTTAATTGTGAGAAATTAGAGGGCTTATGTGAATTTTTTGGATTTGATGTGAATTAATTATGCTCTATTTAATGTTCTTGGAAAAATCTAGGAATGGATTTTAGGGCCCCAAGTTGGTGAACCAAATGAATTTCTTTTCTAATAAAATTTGGACCATGAGATCACCTATTCTTAAGGTCCAATTCATCTAGATTTGGACCCAATTGAGACTCTCTAAGTTGGTTAACCAAACTACCTAAAGCAACCTCTAGACTCCCTAGACTAAGAATAATTAACACACAAAAATGCAAAACCTAATTTTCATTAGAGAGATCATGAAGCCAATTTGAACTTAGGGGTCAAACCATGACCCCTAAGTTTAGATTGGGTTAAACATGCCCTTAAACACAATAAATATAGGAGAATAAATTTGGACATATCATAGACATGTACAAATTAATTACACCAAAGTCCTAAGCCATGATGACATCTATTGGACACATCAATGCTATAATACCATAAATATTCAAATTAAAATTGACATTAACATGAAAATAATTAGTGCCAAAGACTATAGGGCTTTTAAATATCTCTCTGAGATCTTTCCCATGAGCTAAACAACTCCTAATTTGGTCATGTGTGGAGGAATATATAATTTTTTAAAGTTTTCTATGATTTTAGAATTACTTAAATCTGGATTTACACAGTTAGATTGAATTTTTTACATGTGGTGCAGTCTAATTGGTTGGGCAATGATTGCCTACTGATTGTGTAAATATGGGATTAATTACGGCTATTGGATCATTGATCAAGCGGCCATGATTAAATAGGTTCCAAAACTACAGGATCTAATCCAAACTGTTAATTAAAATCTGTGGCTAGGATTGTGTCTTCAACCTCCCACATGATCCTGAAGCCATAGATGATCTCCGGTGTGATCCAGGAGATCCTGTCTATGAACTCCTTCAAAATTTTATAGGAAGAATTTGGAGGGTAATGAATTTCAATCCAATAGTGAAAATTCATTGGATTGCAAGTTCTCTTCACACATGACTGGATTACCTATCTTTTTTTTTTTTTTTGAAGAAGCAACAAGAAACTTTGCATTAACTATAAAAGAAAGCAAAATACAACTTAGAAATCAACAAGTTCCTCCTTTAACAAATTAAGAAAAGGCGGAGGAACCTTATTAAATCTAATATATTCCCAAAGAAAATCACTAAAGATAGCATATTTAGCACATAGATCCGCTAACTTATTGCTATTCCTATCTATATAATTGAAAATAACATGATTGAATTCCTTCAATAAAAGCTAAACTTTCCATCAACTGTCAATCTTTCCTTAAAGACTGCTGAAGAAAGTGAATAATATTTGAACTATCTCCTTCGATAATAATTCCCTTAAGACAACATCCAATCCTTAACAACATCTCTTAATCCTTGAATTGATGCAAGCTCCAACTGAGAGATATACTAATGAACACACTTTTTCCCGAAAGCCAGTAGAAATCTCCCTTTACAGTCATGGAAAACCTAACCAATACCAGCCTTGTATGATGATAATAATGACGCATCAACGTTCACCTTGATCCAATCGAGTGGAGGAGGGTGCCAACAATTTAACAACCTAAACAACTGATTAACACCACAGTAGCCCGACCTTATATCACCATATGATGAAGAAAACAAAGAATAAGCTAGACACAGCTTGAATAGCAATCATAGTCGTGCTTTCTATCATTCCTTCATGTATAAACTTATTCCTTGCTTTCCAAAATAAATAAACATAATTACAAAACAACTTAATTAAAAACATATTACCCAATGAATGTTGGCTTAGCCACCGAAAACATTTTTCAAAATTCTCGTATGAAGGTATTCCAAACCTCCAACTATTTATGACTTGAACTACTTCCGTAAGCTTCACACAAGTAGTTGTTACATGATCCATATCTTCAATTGAATTACACCCTCTTGGACAAGCACAAACATTTTGCAATCTTGTATAATACAGGAATTAAAAAGTTGGAATCAAATTGTTGTACAAACACCACCAGAATAACTCCACTCGTGGCATCAATCTAGCTTTTTAATCCACATCCGGTAGACCCTGTCAAGTTGATTTTGCATGACAACTTACGCAGCCAAAGAAGATAGAGATCTTCATGAATTCTTATAAATGAGTTCCAATCCATCTTGACACAAATTGAGCTTAATTTTCACTCGGCATATTACTTTCACAAGTTCTTCTCCAAACAACTCCTTGAGTTCGTTTTTATTCTAAGAACCATCCACCATAAGCTTGTCAACTATTAAATCCTCACTACCTGAGATTGCCACAAACGTTGGCCATCTATTGATACTTTTATCCCATATCTAGACATCCTTGAAGACATTTATAGAGCTTCCATTAGCAACATTCCATCTTACAATTGATTTAAGATACTTGCCTCCAACATTGATGATCTTCCAAGCTGCTGAACCTCCTTTCTTATATCCAACATCCTCATACCTATCACCATATTTAGGTTCCAGGACTTTATATAACAAAGAATTTCTTTCTTGAATATATCTCCAAGCCAACATAATCCTTAAAGGACCCACTTTGCTTAGACATGAGTGTAATTCATAGCCCCCCACTTAACTGGCTTGCACAATAAATCCCAACCGATATAATGAAGTCCAAAATTTTATCCCGTTTATTCCATATAAAACTTCTACATAACTTATCAAGCACATTAATAACACTTTTAGGAACAAGGGAATGTGTAGAATGAAAGTTAGGATAAGACATCAAAACTGTTTTAAGCAACATGAGCTTCCCTGCCAAAGATAAGAATTTACTCCACCATACATTTAGCATTCTCAAATCTTTGACAACAATGAAAATATGCTCCAACCAATCTTTTCAATGCCACTTTTACACAAAGATACTGAACTCTTTAACTTTCTTGAATGCCATGATATGAATTATAGAATTTTTTCTCCTTCTCCTAACACATTTACCAAACAAAATCATAGATTTATTACTATTTATCCTTTGCCCTGTCCAATCACAAAAATCTGAAAGAATACTTTTGATTTCCTTTACCACTTTAGTGTTAGCTTTAGAAAAAATAACCATATCATCCGCATTTATCAATGTGAAATCCTTGGACCATTAGGACAATTACGAATACCAATAGAATTGCTTCTCTGAATAAGAACATTAGAAAGAATTTGAGAGAAAAGAATGAAAAGGTAAGGTGATAACAGACAACCTTGACGGAATCTACTATTACTATTGATCCAATTAGAAGAATTGCCATTAATCATCAAAGAAAACCTTGGATTTTCAACAGATTTCATAATAAGATTTGAGAACATCAAAGGAAAACCAAAGTACTCCAAAACCTTTCTCAAAGTATCTCAAAAAGATTACAAACTGACATAGATCTAGTCTACCTAATCTTGAGCTGGTTCAAATTATAGTTTGATCTTGTGGACCTAAAATGTTAGTAGGCAAGTTAGTCATAGAGAAATAGAAGTGTTTTGCTATCATCAAAATTATATTCCCCGAAATCAAATTCATAATAATCTCCCCCTTTTTGATGATGGCAAACAATAAAAAATTCACACTTAAATAAAATAAAAAATAACCTAAATAAAATGAAAAATAACACAAACACTACTCCCCCTTTTGACATCACAAAAAAGGAGGAAAAATAACTAGAAAAAGAATAACGAAAGCAATTTTTTTTAATCAAAGCATAAATATGACAAAGCCTCCATGTGATTAATTTTAAAAACTTGTAAGACCAATAAGTTAACATCGTCGAAATTTGAAATTGGTAGAATATCTGATCTTGTTAACCCTAGCTCAGACTTATCTCAGGGAAAAATTATCTTTTAAAAATAAAAGACCTAACTCAAAAAAACTAATTGAATAAGAAAAAAAGATCCATTAAAGTCTTGGTTTCAGAAAATTATCTTATAGAATAATGTAACAAAGTAATTTGTCACAATAGGGAAATTCAAAATCAAGCATTTTAAAATATCAAGTGACACATGAATTCTTCTAAGTTTTAAAAGTTTGAAAGAGAAGAGAACTTGCTTTTGGTGGGCTCATTTTATGCTTTTTATCAATTGAAAGGCGCAGTTTGTACTTCTTTTGATTTTTGATACACTATGTATATTTCTCAATTTGGCATCATTGCACATCTTTAAATTTGGCGTCATTGGCCACTTTTTTTTTGCAATCTAGATCTCTTTTTAAAACTCTTAAATGCTCTCAGTTATGAGTATATCTTCCATATATTAGAGAAGAAAAACCCACTCTCTAATATAATGAATAACAAACCACAAAATAGAATCAAAATTATATGATAAATATATGACAAGATGACAAAAAAATTTGAAAGAAATATAAAGACTTTGAATATTATAAGTATAAGATAGATTACTGTAGCAAGATAAAAAAAAGATCTCAATTGCAAAGTCCAGTTATTAATTTGAGATAGACTTTTATTTAGAAAAGAAAATTACACCACTAAGAGAGATTAGAGGAAGAGAAACAATCAATAGTGTTTTCTCCTTTTAACATATTAAGACTTGTAAAAACATTGACTATAAATTTTCAAAAAACAAAGACATGGCATAAATTATCATATCAGCAGTGATTATAAAAACAAAAACAAAAACTAAAATAACACAAATAAAAAGAAACAAAAGCTAGTAAATCAAATAAAGTGAAATAAACAAAAGAAGAAAGGAAAAGTAAAAAAGAAAATTTAGAATTCTGTAAATATTATGTTCATGTATTTATGTCAATCACATCCAATCTAGTCCTTAAGATGCTGAAAGTGTCAAACGAAGTTGTTTAGTAAAGATGTCAGCCAATTGATTCTCAGTTATCACATGGTGCACTCAATGTCTCCATTGGTCACATGGTCTCTAATAAATGATGCCTTATATCAATGTATTTGGTCCTTGAATGTTGGATAGGATTCTTAGAGATATAGATGGCACTAGAGTTGTCACAAATGATTGAAATTGGGCTTATAGATAATCTTAAATCCAAAATTTATTACTTCAACCAAAGGACTCGTGCCACATAACTTCCTAAGACAATGTACTTAGCTTCAGTAGTGAAAAGTATAATAGAGTTTTATTTTATACTAGACCAGGAGACTAACGACTATCTTATGAATTGGTAAGTTATAGAAGTACTCTTTCTATCCACCCTACATCCTGTAAAGTTAGAATCAGAATATCCAATAATCTAAAAAGAGGTGTTGTGCCTAGAATACAAGATTCCTAAGTTTTGGGTCCCCAAAAAATATCTAAGAATTCTCTTAACAGCAATCAGGTGGGATTCTTTAGGATTAACTTGAAATCTAGTATAGAGACAGACACTAAAAATTATATCAGGTCGACTAGCAGTCGGGTAAAGTAAAGATCCAATCATCCCTCTATAATTTTTTTATCAACAAATTTTCCATTTAAGTCCTTATCCATCTGAATATTAGAAATCATGAGAGTATTTATTGGCTTGGTTTTATCCATTTCATATTTCTTCACGATATCCTTAATGTACTTTGATTAACTTATAAAGGTTCCATCATCCAATTATCTTATGCTAAAATCCAAAAAGTTGGACAACTCTCCCATCATACTCATCTCAAACTCCTTACTCATTATTTTAGAAAAATCATCACATAACATTTTATCAAAAGATCCAAAAAGTATATCATCAACATAGATCTGAACAATGAGTAACTCATCTCCTACTTTCCTCAGAGAAATGGTGGTGTCTACACTTCCCTTAACAAAATCCTTGTTTAGTAAAAATGTACTAAGCCTCTCATACCAAGCTCTTGGTGCCTGTTTTAATCCATATAAGGCCTTTTTTAATTTGAAAACATGATTTAGAAATTGGAAACTCTCAAAACCTGGGGGATGCTCTACAAACACAATCTCTTTTATTACCCTATTTCAAAAGACACTCTTCACGTCCATTTGGTAAAGCTTAAATCTCTTATAATATGTAAAGGTTAATATCACTCTAATGGCTTCCAATCTAACTACATTAATAAAGGTCTCCACAAAATCAATTACTTTTATTTGATTGTACCCCTTAGCTGTCAATCATGCCTTATTCTTAACCACCACATCATAATCATTCATCTTAATCTTAAAGACCCATTTGGTTTCAACTACACTTTATCCCTTTGGTCTTTCTACAAGCTTCTAAATATCATTCCTAACAAGTTGGTTTAATTCATCTTGTATGGCTAAGATCTAAAACTCATCAGATAAGTCTTGATTAATGTTGGTGGGTTCAATTATTGAGATAAAGACAGAGTGGTTCACTTCCTTCCTAAGTCCATATCTAGTCTTAATACCTTCAGAAGGGTCACCTAAGATCCGTTCTTTAGGATGAATCAAAGAATATCTCTAATCCCTAGGCAAAGTGTGTGTAGGATCAACTCTTTCCTCTAGATTTGAATTTTCTACTCCTTGGGTGATCTCACCTACTCCTTCAGTGATTTGTGATTCTACCCTCTTCTCTTTATTTTCAACTCCTTTGAAAATCTCTCTAACACCATCTTCATCCTTAATTCTAGACTCCCTAGGATTAGGTTCATCAAACACTATATGAGTTGTCTCCTCCACCACCAATATCCTTTTATTAAACACCCTAAAGGATTTCCCAACACTTGAATAACCTAAGAACACTCCATTAGATTTTGAGTCAAATTTTCCTAAGTGTGACTTCCCATTGTTATGAATGAAAACCTTATAACCAAATACATGGAGGTGAAAAAGATTGGGTGTCCTACCCTTAAGGATCTCATAGGGTATTTTATAAAGTTTGGCTCTAACATACACCCTATTCAACACATAACAAGATGTATTTACCGCTTCAACCCAAATGTATTTTGGAAGTGAATACTTAGCAAGCATGGCTCTAGTGGCCTCAATTAAGGCCATGTTCTTTCCTTTAGCTACCCCATTTTGCTGAGTGGTCCTAGGAGCTGAGAAGTTGTGACTAATCTCTTTATCCTCACAAAAGTCTCAAAATCTCTCATTTTTAAACTCTCCCCCATGGTCACTATGGATGGTCAAGATCTCACAACCTAACCTTTTTTGAATCCAAGTAGAGAAGGATCTAAACTCATCAAAAGACTCATTCTTATATGAGAGAAATCTAATCCAAGTAAACCTCGAGTAGTAATCGACAATCACAAAACCATAAACTTCCCCCCTAAACTGGCAGTACTAATGGGTCCAAACAAATTCATATGAAGAACTTCTAAAGGGCTAGAGGTGATAATGTCCTTAATGGAGTGGAAAGATGATTGGACTTGCTTCCCTAGTTGGCATGCATGATAAAGGTGGTCTTTAGAGAATTTAAGCTTAAAGATACCTCTAACTAGCTCTTTTTAGGTCCCTCTCCTAAGGATTTTCATACTAGCATAACATAATCTCTTATGCCACAACCAAGAATCATCAGTAATAGTTTTTAAGAAAAATGAAGCAGTATATTCAATATTATTTAGGTCAAGCATGTAAACATTGTTTATCTATTTTCCTTATAAAATAGTGTTCTTATTTAAGCATATAATGTAAGTGTTTGTTAAGAATTTAATGATGAAGCCCTTATCACAAAGCTGACTAATGCTGAACAATTTGTTTTTCAGTCCATATATAACCAAAATATTTTCAATCAAAAGGTTCTAAGAATTTTCGATTATACCTAAGCCCACCACTTTCTTCGTGGTGTTGTCTCCAAGAGTAATCTTGCCTCCTATCCTGATCTCCAGTAAAATGAATTGATTGACATCTCCAATCATATGTCATGAGCATCCGCTGTCTAGGTACCACGTGCTCTCATGAGGCCTTTTATGAGAGTTTGCCTATAAAATATCAAATGTCCCTTCTTATAAAAAGAAGAATGTAATACATGTGTATTATGCTATAGATCATACAGTGTGGGTCTCCACACCTAATGTGTATTATGGTGAATAGTGCAAGTGTGTGAAATGTGCCCTAGCATGCCACATGAAAACATCTAACACCAGGAAAATGATTTACTAATCTACTTGGGTGGTGATGTTTCCTTTTAACATTATATGATGCATGAAAGGTTGGTTTGTTATTTTCAAATACTTTGAAATTTGGTTTTAGTGATTCATGCTCAATTATTAATTCAAAATATTTTTTATTTAAATCATCAAACTCATCAACTAAAGACATGTGATTGCTATCAAGTTGATTTTATTTTTTACTTAGAACTTCATGCTTTTTTTGCAAATTCAAAAACTTCAATTTCAAACTAGCATGTGATTTCTTAAGTTTCTTATATGATGCATAAATTTTTTCATAAATTTTAAGTAAATAAGATAGGTTTCATTCACATACATCTTCTTGATCAGACTGACCAAGATGATCACCCATTAAGCACAAGTTTGTTATCTCCTCCTTAGCTTCAGTCTCAGATGAGTCAGATGCAGAATTCATCCATAACGCCTTTTGGTATTGCTTCTTTTCCTTCCTATATTTAGGTTTATCCTCACCCTTTTCTTTTCTTGAGTGATCCTTAAGTGTAGTACAATAAGCTTTGACATGTCCAGGCTTCCTACATTTATAACAAACAAGATTAGAGGAACTTTTATAATTTTTGCTATACTTATCTTTTTTATAATTTTGATGATACTTGTTATTCTTCCTTAGAAAGCTTTTGAATTGCCTTGTGATGAAGGTAACATCATCACTTTCAGACCTGGAAGAATCAGTGTCCATGTTGTCGGCCTTCAACACCATAGTTTTCTCTTTCTTTTCCTCACTTGTATTAAGATTTCTTTAATTCACCCCTTGCTCCTATGAAATGAGTGATCCAAGTAAATTATCAACAGAATAAGTATTCAAATCCTTAGATTCAGTAATTATAGTAATCTTATCATCAAAAGAAGAAGACAAGCATCTAAAAATTTCATAATTAGTTAGCTCTCTTCTTAATGCATGCAATGAGATGACAATTTGAGTAAACCTAGTATACATGTTAGAAATCATTTCAATAGGTTTCATACAAAAAGGTTCTTAGTCATGCAATAGAATATTCAATCTAGATTATTTAACTTCATTGGTTCCTTCATAAGTAATACACAATCCATCCCAAATTTCTTTACCAGTAGCATAAGTTGAAACATGCAAATAATCTTCAGATTTTGAAGCACACAAAAAATAGTTCAAACATTTAACATTAAGTTGCGCTAAATCTCATTCATCAAAAGTCCATTTAGTAAAAGGATGATTAATTTTAATTCCATTATTTTCACGTGACGGAGGTGAATAACCATCCTTAACAAGCATCCACATACGATAGTCAATTGATTGTAAAAATATAGACATGCAAGTATTCCAAAAAACAAAAAGAATATTGTCAAATAAAGGTAATCGTGTAATAGAATATCCTTCCGTAGTATTATTATTACCAAAGTTAGCCATTGATTAAAATTCAAAAGTTTTCAAAAATTTAATTTTATGAATTTCGCTCTGATACCACTTAAAATTTTGACTGAGATGTTAAGCCTAATGAACTAGTCCTAAGGCTAACCAAGACAGGGGGGGGGGGGTGAATTGGTATTTAAATATTTTAAGCAAAAGCACAAACTTAAATCAAAGTTCACCATAGAAAACAAAGTGCATAAATAAAATAAGAAAGCTATAATAAAAAATACAAAAATTTATAGTGGTTTGGTCAACTCAACCTACGTCCACTCCTCAGAGGTGCCCTCCGAGTATTGCACTAAACTCAATGTCTATTCTTTTGCTCCCACAGCAAGGCGGAGAAGCCTGTATAAACCTCCTTTCCACCAACCCAGGTGAGGCAGAGAACCCAACTCCTTTTCCTTCCTCTAAAAACAGGTAGAGAACCTAACTCCTTTTGCTTCCTCCTGAAGCAGGCAGAGAATATTAATCAGATGCTAAAGTAGACATCTCTAAAACCCTTATGGAACTAGGGAAAATGACCAAAGAAGATGATGATGGACCCTTTCTTGGAGCAACCTTTATGAAAACCCCTCACAAACTCCCCCTCATAAGATCCCCTCTCTCTCTCTCTCTCTCTCCCTTGCTCTCCCTCTCCTCTTGGCTCTCTCAGGTCAGAACAGCAGCAAAATATGTCCTCTTGGGTAAAAAAAAGAGGTCTTATATAGAAGAGCATCAGAATAGCTCTTAATTGCAAAAAATTGACTTTATTGTCCAGATGATATAAATATCATCCTATATGATCTACATAAGTTTAGTTCAATCAGCAAGGACAATTTGGGATGATCAAAAGGTTTTTGTTCACATCATCCAGGCTGATAGTATATAATCTTTTATGATTAGTACAAGTTATTTAATATCATCTAAACATCACTCTAAAAGGATGTCTGGAAGATGGAAAAATAACTGATCATCTAGGCTGATCTCGTGATCGTCCTGGATGATTAGTTCAATTTAGTGCATATCGTCTAGAGGATCACCCTGAATAGAAGCTGGCCGATGTTTAATCGTATAGGAACAATTAAGGTTTTTGAACTAATTGTCCTGGCCGATCATACGATCATCTAGGACGATATGATTGAGCAATCAAACCTTAATTGCTTTCCTTAATTATCAGATTAATTTAGGTATAATTATATTTCATCATCCATGTTGATATCTTGGATGAAATCCAAAAATAAAAGCTACCTAAATAGATCTAGCAACTAATTCTTTCTGATTTGAGCCTATCGTCCCGGCCGATATGAATATCATCTAGGATGATGCGTTTAATGACAGCTGCCTTAACCAGAATGCCCTAATTAGGGTTTCTATTTTTAATTGATCATCCAGGTCAATTTTTGGATCGTCCCAAATGATGTGAGTAAAAATAGAAAACTTTAAAATAGTCGAAAAAAATCTCCCAAGTATGTGTGCAAGGTTACTTAGCATCAGGAACCACATCCTTTATAATTGACTCAATAAAAGAAAAAGATTACAAACTGACTCAGACCTAGTCTACCCAATGTTGAGCTTGTTCAAATTGCAATTTGATCTTGTGGACCTGAAATATTAGTAGGCAAGGCAATCATAGAGAAAAAGAAGTGTTTTGCTATCATCAAAATTATATTCCTCAAAATTAGATTTGCAACATCTTATACCTCCCACAGGGAATTCATCTCAGACTACTCTTCATAATTAATAATATAAGGTTTGATGAGGAAGTTCAACAATATACTGTCGGGCTATGTCATTGGGATATTTAGAGGAATGCGAGGTTGGTGACCTACACATAAAGGATGAGTAGAACTTACTATGTCTGTAAGCTTATTATCTTGATGTGTCATAGGATGCATCCTTATTGGAGGAAGGGAAATCTCACCATAAAGATGTTTGGGTTGAACATCTTTGAGCCCAAATGGGTCTCACAGGAGAAGAATCTCTTATTGAGGTGCTAGTGTCAGTCGTCGAGTCTCTCATAGGAGTTGGGATCTCATTCTGAGATTCCTCCAACTTTCTGATGCTGTCTTCCAAGGAAGGCCCTAAAGTTTCTTCTCCAATAGCATTATGCCCTGAGGATAAAAAGAGGTAGATGCTTGGCATCCCTAATTCATGGAAAAATTCTTGGATTGGTATGAGTTAGAGCGGGAGGCTCCCAAGATACGATTGCTATACCTGTTGGCCATCAAAGTGGTGCTTAGGATAGTGGGATTGAGTTTCCAATAGATGATGCTAAACTATTATGGGATAGAATATACACAGTGATAGAGTTAGAGTCCTACATCTTAGCATTACATGAATATCTAGCTCACAAATATAGAACTCAAGATTTTTTACATGAAAAACCCTAGAAAGGGGAAAAACCAAGGGGCCTATCCTAGTTGAAAATGATTCCACTAGAATTCAAGTAGATTATAATGAGTTGACTCATCCTTGAGGATGATAAAATTATAAATGTCAACTATAAAGTTGAAATCAAGTGATAAATAGGGATGATAGTATGGCATTACTTGGCGGTCTAATAGAAGTCTAGCATGATTTGGAAATTTAAGCATTAATTAGTAGTCTGGAAAAACTCTAGGGTCACTTGGTGGTATGGTAGAACTCTAGGAATCAGGTGGTGGTCTGATAGAGCTCTAGGCCTCAGGTGATGGTCTGGTAGAAGTCATGGTCTCAAATGGTAGTCTAGTAGAACTTTGGGCTCAGGTGGTGGTATGGTAGAAGTTTAGGCCTCAGGTGATGGTTCGCTAGAAGTTTGGGCCTCAAGTGGTGGTTTGCTAGAAGTGAGAGTCTCAGGTGAAGTTTTGATAGAAGTTTGGTCCTCAAATGTTGGTCTGGCAGAAGTCCAGGCATCAGGTGGTGGTCTGATAGAATTTAGGGCCTCAAGTGGTGGTCCGACGGAGCTTAGGATCTCAAGTGGTGGTCTGGCAGAGCTCAAGGCCTCAGGTGGTGGTCTAACAAATCTTAGTGCCTCATGTGGTGTTCCAATGAAGCTCAGGGCCTCAAGTGATGATTCGATAAAGCTCAGGGCCTCAAGTGGTGGTTCGACGGAGCACAAGGCCTCAAGTGGTGGTCCGACAAAAGTGAGGGCCTCAAGTGGTGGTCTGGCAGAACTATGAGCCTCAAGAAATGGTCTGACAAAGCTCAGAGCCTCAAGTGGTGGTCTGGTAGAGCTAAGGACCTAAAGTGGTGGTCTAATAGAACTTTAGGAGGCGGTCGAGGAGGCAAGGAGGCAAGAGTGATATTCGATCTCTCTCTTTTCTCTTTAGGCTTAGGGGTCCTTTTTCAAGAAGAAAGAAGGTTGTATTTATAGATTTCTTGGAGTGGCATGACTTATAAATAGGTGGAAGATAAATGGAGAATGAGGAGTGGTTTGGATGGATAGTTGATGTTGAATCCCTTGATCATGAGTCGTTTGATGGACATTTGAATGTCTTAGGGATGTCAGAATTTGATAATCTTAGGCTCATTAGATTCGTCTCATCGAGCTGCTTGATTCGACCATAAGCAAATTATATTGGGAAATTGTTTGGTAATCCAAATTTTGATTTGAACCTTCTAACAATGCTTATAATCCTTGATTTTGACCCATTTGGGCTCAGATTGGGTTGAATTTGGTGTCATTGGGTTTGTATTTCTGAGACAGTTAGCTCGACTATAAGTTTTCTGAAATCGGTGTTCGGATGGTCCCAATTTTAATTTTGGAAGTTTCCAACTTGATTTTGCCTCGAGATTTGTGGCCGGTCAAGATAAGTTTTTGAGGATTTATCAATTATAAACAAACAATCAAGTGAATCCAAAATGTTTATAAAGTTCACATTTGTAGTTATGTGGAAAGTTTTTCAACCTTTATTATTTTAGAACTTTTTTTATCATTTGCATCTTAAAAATACATATAATTTCAACGCTTATTGTCTCATTATTCTTCAAGAAAAATAATGATAATCATATTTACAATATTAAAAAAATTTTCTTATAAGCCCAGTCAACATTCATCCTAGTCAACATTCATGATTATTATTTATGTCGAGTTTCTAAATTTCAATTTCTGTTAAACTTGATATATCTTACCACTTATTCTATAACAGGGTAATGGAGATAGTTGTAATTTATGATAAAGTGTGATTCCATGTTGCTCGTGTAAAATATAATAGTTTCTCATCAAGGCATTGTCTATCTTCAAGATTTCTCCATTTTTTTAGCTTATTTTTATGTTTGCAGCACTATCATTGTCAGGTCTCAAGTTCTAGATGAGCAAAGTGAAGGTTTGCATTAAGTAGTCGACATCCAACATAAAAGTTATCAAATAATTATGATAGAATCTCTTAATATGTTATCTCAATGCTTCCCTATAAATGATGCATTATATGTCCTAAATATAGTGAGTGTGCAAGGGCTGCTACATTGGTGCCAGGGTGTTGTGTTAAATAAGAAAGGGTTCCCACATCATGATGTGGGTGAAGAAGTTAGTACATGAAACTAAAATTAAGATAGGATATTGAAATATAGGTTCTCTTATAGGCAAATTAATAAAATTAGTTGATATTATGATTTATAAGAAGATAAATATTTTATGCATTCAAGAAACTAAATGGGTTGGAGAGAAAGCTAAGGAGATTGATAGTTTAGGGTTTAAACTTTTGTATCCTTATAGAAGTCGTATTAGAAATGGTGTAGGTGTGAATATAGATAAGAGTTTAAACGATAATGTTATAAAAATTGATAAAATTAAAGATAGAATTATACATTTGAAGATTATTATTGATGTTAATATTATTATTATTATAAGTGCTTACGCTCCTCTAGTAGGTTTGGATATGTATTTAAAATTAAAATTTTGGAATGACTTAGAAAAATTAATTCAAAAGACACCTCTTAAAGAAAAAGTTTTTAATGGAGGAGATTACATATTGGTAGAAAGGTAGAGGATTTTAAAAAAAATCATAGTGGCTATAGATTTGGAGCGACGAATGAAAATGGTAATATTATATTAGATTTTGTTCTAGTTTATGATTTTATAATTGATAATACCTTATTTAAGAAAAGAGACGAGCATCTCATCACTTATAAGAATGGATATAGTAAAATTGAGAATGATTATTTTCTTATAAGAAACATGTATCGTTTAGATTGCAAAGATTGTGAAGTTATTTTGAGTGAAAGTTTATGTATCAAGCATCGTTTATTAGTTTTGAAATTTAAGATGAAGGGGTAGAATATTAAAAATATAGTAAAATATTATTCTAAGTTTAGATGGAAGCATTTAAAGAACACTTACAAAAATATTTTTAAAAGTAAGATTTGATATTTTAAGATATTGTCTATGCATGAGGATGTGAATGTTATGTGGGAAAAAGTAGCTAGTTATATTAAGAATATTGTAAAAGATGTGCTTGAAGATTCAAAAGGAAAAACTCCTAATAATAAAAATAGTTGGTGGGGGAGTCAAAATATGTAGGAAAATATCAAAAATAAGAAGATTTGTTATAATAATTGATTTCTATGTAAAAACTCTAAAAATTCACAAAGATATAAAGAGGCTCATAATGTGTCTAAGAAAGCAATCTGTGATGCAAAGATTTTACCTTCCTAATAATTTATATAATAGATTAGATTCTAAAGAGGACGAAAGATATATGTATAAGTTAACCAAACAAAGAGATAGGAGTAGTAAGAATTTAGTTCAAGTGAAGTGCATTAATGATGAAGAAAAAAAAGTACTTATTTCAAAATAGGATATTCAATAAAGGTGAATGAGATATTTTGCTAAGCTATTCAATGAAGATTGTGAGAATATGATTGACTTTAACAACCTTAGTACTCTAAATGAAAATAGATAATTTTTTTATTGGTGTATTAGTAAACTGAAGTTAGTGAGGCTTTAAGGAAAATAGGTGCAGAAAAACTATTGGACCTTATGATATTCCAATAGAGGTATGGAAATGCTTAAGAAGTTAAGGAATTTTTTGGCTTACTAAACTTTTTAATATGATTTTGAAAACTAAAATGATGCCAGATGAGTGGAGAATGAGTGTGTTGTTTCCAATTTTTAAGAATAATGGTGAAGCACAAGATTATACGAATTATAGAGGAATTAAGTTGTTCTATCATACTTTAAAATGTTGGGAACGAATTATGGAGCATAGGTTACAACGTGATACTAATTTTTCTCGAAATCAATTTGGAATCATGTTGGGTAATTCTACTTTGGAAGCTATTCATTGAGAGGGTAATAGAGAAGTTTATAGAGAATAAGGAGGATCTACATATGATATTTATTGATTTGGAGAAAGCATATGATAAAATTTTAAGAGAAGAGTTATGGAGAGCTCTAGAAAAGAAAGGAGTTAATAATGCTTATATTCAAGTCATTAGGGATATGTATGCATGAGTTATTTTTTGTCTTCAAACACAAGGTGGTTTGACTAAGTATTTTCCTATTTTAGTTGGATTACATCAAGGATCAACCTTAAGCCCTTATCTTTTAACTTTGGTCATGAATGTTCTTACTATACACTTATAAGAAGATGTACCCTGGCGTATGCTTTTTGCTGAAGATATTCTTCTTATTGATAAGACTAGAGAGGGAGTTGAAAGTAAACTCAAATTATGGAAGTCAAACTTAGAGTTTAAAGTTTTCATTTGAGTAGATCTAAAATCGAATATATGGACTTTAATTTTAGTAGTAATAGATCTACTGGGGTTTACGACTTTGTACGATTAAGTCATTAATAAGTGTACTCGTTTTAGATATCTTGGGTCTATTGTTCAGAGTGATGGTGAAATAGATGGGGATATTATTAGCACAATTCAAGTTAATTGGTTGAAGTGGACGAATGCTTCAGGTTTGTTGTTTGATATAGTGCCACTCAAACTTAAGGGAAAATTTAATAATATGGCGGTGAGACATGCAATGCTTTATGTCACAGAATATTGACCATTAAAAGAGAATCATAATATTAAGTTAAGTTACTGAGATGAGGATGCTCTAGTTGATGAGCGGATTTACTCTTAGAGATAGGATATGAAACGAGCTTATCAGTGAAATGGTTGGAATAGCTTCAGTGACATATAAGATTAGAAAGAGTCGCCTTAGATGATTTTGTCATATAGAATGGTGGCCTTCTTATGACACTATTAGGAGAGTAGATGTATTAAATTTGACCTATGTTAAGAAATGTAAAGGTAGACCTAAAAAGACTTGGTTAGAAAATATTATAAATGACATTTCTTTATTAGATTTAAATGAGAATTTGACTCTCAATATGACACAATGAAGGAAAAAGGATTCATGCAGCCAACCCTACCTAGTGGGATAAAGGCTTGTTGTTGTTGTTTTTAGTTTGATAAAGTTTGCAAGTGAATATTACAATTGAATTTCTCTTAAATTAATAGGATTTGATGCATATCTTCTTCGTGGAAGGTCATCTATAGATGATATTCTATCTATTTTGGTGTATTCTTTTTTCTTGTGTAGATTGTTTTGTGACTTTTAACCGCTTTTGTTGAGGCTCAAATGTGAATGAAAAATAGTCCCATATCGGATATACATTAAGAGGTTAGTTCTTAAATAATGATCATAAAAGTCTTCTTTAGGGGCATAAACAATTCGAGTCGAGCTCGATTATTGCTTAACTTTAGCTCGGCTCGTCGGCCAAATTGCGAGCCCGACTTGTGGCAATGGAAGCGGGCTCGTGAGCTAGGTCATGAGGCTTAAAAAGAATGGGCAAACGTTCACTTTTGGATCTAGTTTTAGTTTTGTCTTACGTTGTTCCACCTTTCGCACCCCCGGTTCCTCCTTCCGCACATGAGCCACTCGACGAGTCAATCAGTCGAGCAACAATTCAATCAAACTCGGGCTTGATTACCCAACGAGCTCGTAACTCTACTCATGCTTGGAACTTGATAAACTCGGCTAATGAGCTCATTATCGAGTTAAGCTCGAGCAGGCTTGCAAGTAAGCTTAACCCTTTTGCCCCCTAGTCTGCTTAAGATTTTTTTTTTCCACCTACAAGAATATTGTATATTATTAGGAGTGTACATAGTATTATATATATATATATATATATATATATCACTTAGCATAGTAATGCATCAAACGTTGTGGGTAAATATGAACTTTTTCCTGACTTGCTCCCTCCTAAAATAACTTATTGGGACTTAACTTTGAAACTATGAATGGAAGAGTAGCTGCTTGTCTCAGTAATCAAATGAATTGCTAGTGCTAACATACTCAGTCTCTGTACTGTTAAACCCACAATATTTGAAATTAATGACATACTTACAATAGGAGCTTGTTTGTTTTGGGGTCAATGGTTGGAAGTGAATGAAAGTCACTTGTGGAATTGTGATCAAGTGCTTATTTGGTAGAAAGTGACTTAAGTTGAATTTCTATTTTTTTAAATTATATTTCACAAAGGTTAGAGGTTTGTTTAATTTTTTTAAATTATGAGAAGTGAGTCTTACTTTTGAAGGCTTCAAAGTCATCTTTAGATTTACTTTTTACATTTAGTAATATTAAAATAACATTGTACCCACTCAGCCACTTTTTTCTCTTTTACTATTAAGCCCTCATTTGAGACAATTTTTTGACACTGCTTTTATGAAATTTTTATACTAGAAAAATGATAATAAAACAGTTGTCCCAACAAAAGCCAAAGACTTTTGAAGTTTTGGGTTTCATCCCATATTAAATAATTAAAGATTATGTTAGTGAAAGTATATCAATGATTGTCAAAGGGTAAAGGAGTTGCGAGTGAGCAGGCATTTATATAGTATTATATTAGATAATATATTCCATTATAAATGTTTGATTTTATTCAAACTCTCCCCTTAAAATTTTGAAAAATATTTTTCTATTACACTCAAGACCCAAAGACAAAACTCCTAGATCCGTCACTGTGCTTTCGCCCAAAGGTTTTAGCATTTAGATTGAGAAGGGATTAACTACTGGTGTATCTAACCCAGTTTCATTCTCCGTTGGCTATGCATCAAAATTAATAGTTCAGTTGGGATAAAGTATTTCTATAAGTTTATGGCTCTCATGCATTGAGCTCTAAACATGATTGTTCAAGGTTCAAAAATTGGAGAGATTATTTTGTGCAGTGTCCAAACATATCCGGAGGCCATTGCGAACGCACAACATTATCCAATGCACTGTGCATTGGGTGACATGGAACATCCCAATTGACCTTCCAACGCGTCCGGACAAAGCACATTATAATTTTTTCCAAAGTAGAAACTTCTACAATGCCTCCCCTGGGCTAAGTGGGCTCTTAGTTCATAATATTCGACGATTTTTAAAGCATCATTTGGAGTAGTTAGCTGATGTGATGAGCTATTTATATTAGGAGGAGATTATTAACACATAAATTTTGGTTTTGATCAAAATCTAATAGTTGAAACAATATATTAGTGTAGAAATATCATATGACAACCCTCACTTATAAGCTTATGCTTTTAGATTGAATTTAAATTTAACAAATAGTGTATTTGACATAAAATTTATCCCTAATTAGTTCAACCTCCCAAGCAAATACTTTCTGCGTCGATAGCCAGCGAAGTTGCTTTTTGTGAGTGGGCAATCCATAAGTCACATTCCCAAGCTAACATAAGACTGGCCCAGTTATGCTTGATTGCCGCATTAAAGAAAGCCTTATGTCTCTAAACTATTAAGGCACTTCTAGTCCTGAAAAACGTGCAGTACAATTATATTTTCAACAGCCAACACCTCTCCATTTCACTTGATTAGCAGTGAGACATTCAACCTAGATTTTAGTAATGTAATTTACCTATCATCATTAAGGTTAAACTCCTTGAGGTCAAGGAAGGTGACCCATATATGATGGTGCTCCTCCTCATAGATCACATAAAAATGTTATTTGCTTACTTGGACAAGCTCCAATTTCTCATGAGAAAAAGTTCAATATTTTTAAGGCTTCATTTGGGATGACTTTCTTATTGCTTCTTAAAGGAGCTTTCTAGCACAAAAATTTAATTTTTTGTACTAAAAAGATGTTTTAAGAAGCAGTCAAAAAGCCGTCCCAAACGATGCTTAAGACTTTCATGGGCAGACTATGTATGCAAAATTTGGTTTTATTTATTATTAAAGAAAATGTCTTTGTCATATAAGAAATGTAGTAGTTAACCCAAAACAAAAAAATTCAAACCATGATTAGCAATATAGTGGAACTAATCATGCAAGAATTGTATAAGATTGTTTATCTAATCGGATATGTGGTGGCTTTTGCTTTCAAAAGATGTTTTTTCTACTTTAAGTTGAATTATATTAAATTAAATATTAGAAGAGATAAAAAGAACTATATCTTTGGTCGCCTCTTTAACACCTGATAGTGATAAGTGATTCAATAGGATAAGATAAGTTATTTTTAAATGGAAGAAGATTGGTAGGAAGATATGCCTTACCCTCTTTTGTAATATTGTTTTCTTCCTTTTGTGGTATATATATATATAAACATATGAGGAAAGAGGATTATCTGGTGCAGCTTGTTCTTGGAATTAGTTCTGGATGTCTACTGTACTCTAATTGAATTTAAATGTTATTTTAATGCAATTATGTTATTCTGCAACAGTTCAGGAAAGGGCAAAAATACAGGGACAAATCTGAATTTAGAGATTACATATTACTAAACATTGAATTTAGAGATTACATATTACTAAACAAAATAAGAAAACTGGTTTGTGATTGCCTGCCAAACCCTTTAAATTTATTATTCAGTGATTCTTTGAGTTGTGGAGAAAGTAAAAGCAAGCTCGGAGGTGGAATTAGGGCGGCAAATGAATTAAGCTATCTACAAGTTATTCGTGGCTTGATTTGATTATATTTGGTTTGTAATCGTTTGATTAAGTAATCAAATAAGTTTGAGCATTTTTTAAAAATACTCAATGATTGAATAAACAAGCTTGAACAACTGTGTTCGGCTCGTTTATGTTCATGAACGACATCGTTCGAAGCTTATGAACATACTTGATATAAAGCTCGATAAGAAGCTCGCTAAGAAACTCGATTCTTGTTTTAGACGGGGCTCGTGAAAAAAAAATGATTATTGTTTGATATAAATATAGATTAAGTCTCATTATAGGTTGAGTTTGTTCATGATCAAAATATACTTGTTTATGTTTGTTAGAGTTTGATTTTAGTGTTCATTATGAAGGTCGTTCATTAACAATATTATTTATAAACTTGATAAGCTACTTGTTTATGAGCTAGAGAAAGCTCGATAAGCTTGCCCGTTTATGGGCTCAACAAATTTTGATAGTTATGTTCATTAACGGGCCGGCTCAATATATGTGTACTTTAATCATCTCGATAAGGTTCATTTATTAGGCTAATGAACATCTTGATAATGCTCATTAGTAATAGCTTGATAAGGCGCATTCGTCAATAGCTTGATAAGTCTCATTCATTAATTTAAAGGAGCTGCTCTTTAAATCTCGATAAACAAGAAACAAACATAATATAAGTTGAACATCTTACATCTTAAATGAACCAAATTTGGAACATCTTACATTTTAAATGAACCAAGCTTGAGCACAAACGAAAAAAGCTCAAACAAGCTATTAATAAACGAGCTCAAACATGAACAAGCTTTTACTCGGCTCAACTCGGTATTTTTTCGAGACTAGGTGGAACGAAATGAATGGTAAATTTATAACATTCATGTATTTTGTTAATTGATTTGTGAATAGAATGAAAGAAAAGGTAGATATGCAATTGATTTCAGCCATGAGAGATTGAAGATATGACATTTTGTCGTGTATTTTAATACTCTGCATATTTCCTTTTATTTATTGGATAGCTAGCTGCTATTCAAAAGAACGAATCGTTCTTGAAAAATGAAAAATGTGAAGATTTTGTTTTGTTTAGGGATAAATGCTAGAAGATTGTGAATTTAAGCTGAATATATAAAAAGAGAAAAGATGTAGGGTTCAACAAAAAATAGCTCTTATGAGTATGATGAACAATTAGAAACTTGTTTGGCTAAAGCCTATATAAATTATAACTTTTTTGAAGTATAGAAGAATAGGCATAGACAATGACCAAGTCAATGCTCTCTTTCTTATATATATCAAACAGGTCATTAATAGCTCTGATAAAATACTCGACATTGATGAGATTAATGGAATTCATATAAAGACCCAACAGTTTAGAACAAGTTTAGTGTTTAACAAATTTCTTCAACAACTACTTGTTTGTTGAACCCAACTATCCAAACATTGATGATTGGCCTAGATGCACAAGAATGGCATTAAAATCAACATTTTCTCTTGACAATGAACCTCGAGAACACCATTTTAAAACTATATGGGCATATTGTCTTATATGATATGGCTCAATATTTTTACTATATACTATCCATTTTTGATTAGATGAAGACGAATCATATAAAACCATGCAATGCCTTCTAAGACTTACCATATATTGATCATTTTGGTGTTCATATTTCTTTGATTTATTAATTAATTTGTTGAATTCAAATTTGTCCATGAGTGACACCCAACTTTACTAGCAAGTGAGTTTTTAAGGGGTGCGAATTAAGAACCATCGTGAGAATAGATAGAGAGAGAGAGAGAGAGAGAGAGAGAGAGAGAGAGAGAGAGAGAGAGAGAGAGAGAGAGAGAGAGAGTTGGTGTTTCATCAACCTCAGGTGAGTTAACTTTCCAGCTACGACCTACCAACTACTTTAAATATCTAAAAAGGCATATACAAATATACATTTTTTTCTCTGATTCACTTGAACCTATGAGGAGAGAATGACGAAAATGATAAGTGAATCAATGACAAGTATTCGAAAGGTCAACCAAATAATTAAGAAAAATAAATGCAAATTTAATATCCTATTTTTACTGTAGCCTCAGTTCATGCATAAATTTCTTATGACGACAATGATGTGATGCTACTAATTGTTGGCCTCTATAAGAAGCAATGTGGCACTGGAGCTCTTTATTTCTTTGTAAACTTTTGTTGAACTCTACTGCGTTGTGAGTGCTAAAAAATGGATCATGCTGAGTTAGTATTTTCATGCCCTAAACTTGTGAGAAATGTTGTTGCATTTCCAAGGGTGATAAAAATAATAAAAGGTTGAGTGTCCCTTCAACAAGAAAAGTGAAAGGTATCAATACTGGCCCTTAGAATCTGTAGGAATCCACTAGGATAGTCATCCATCCACCTATGAAGAGTTTGAAATGGAGCTAGGTGTGGTGAATGTCCCTCTGAAATTGCAACTATGAGTGGAATACAATGACCCTAAGGAGAATGATGGTCTCCTCTAGTTCTAAGATGAATAGATGACTATGAGGTTGATGAGGTGAATTCCACTAGCTCATCTAGCAAAGGTAGCGCTCACAGAAGAGGTGACCTCCATGGAGGTCGTGGTGACCTCTATAGAAATCGAATTGATCTCTCCCCCAAAAGAAGGTAAACAAATTGTTTAAAGTCCTTAAAATGAATCATATTTAGTGTTCAAGCACCCTCCACTAGTGAAACTTTGTGTGCATCTCCTTGAGCGAGTTAATCAAACATCCGTGAACTAAGTTTGAGGCATTAGCTTTAACACAATGAATGTCTAGCTTATAAGGGAAGACGACTCTCTATTATAAACTCTTAGTTGTAGTTTTTCCCTTAAATTTCTTAGATAGAGAATTTTTCATTTCTTAATCATCATTGTTGAACGTAGGGGTGCCTCTTGGAAGTAGTGTTCAAGTAGTTAAGTCCTCCGTTATGGTAAAGTAGGAAGTAGAGGGCAAGAAGGTTGTTACCAATAGAGGGAACCTACTGTGAGAAATGGTGGCTCTAGGGAAACCATAATTCTTACTTTTGTTAGGATGTTGAGGTGATGGAATCCTATCCCATAGGTTGAACATATTGAAGATATTGATAGAGTAAGTTTACATTATGGATATGATCTAGAATTTTTAAGGAGTTGTTGGTGAAGGAGGGATTCCCAAAAAGGTGCCACCTTAGAGATGGACGTCCAGCTCAAGAAATTTAAAGTTGCTTTGTAGGCTGAGATGATGGTGACTCATAGAATATTGTGGGTGAGCACATTAATTAAAGAGTGAAGATTCCTCCTAAGTTATTTACAGGAGTTAGGGATACTATCACCTAAGGTAGTGACATGCCATCTATGTGTTATCGAATAGCTTCGCACCACTTTTATTTTATTATAATATAATATATCAAAGCATTTTTTTGTTAAAAACTTTAATAAAATCTTAGTTGCTTTGATGAAAACACTATGTGAGATTATCTTTCTTATACTTTTGATGTTATGTGCTTATGGTTATGGTCAGTTTTTGTATATGTTTTATGGATGGAAAGAAGAAAACTTAGAATAATTATGTATTGTATGATTTTCTTTTATTGATGGCAAGAGTTATTTCCCTCTGAGTGGCAAGTTTATGGTATAAGTGCCAAGTGGTGACTTTGCACGATTTGACATTTTCTTATAAGTGGGGCACTTTGGTGAGTTATGTAGTGCACTACGGAAGGGAAAATTGAATTTACATGTTAGTGCAATCATTTATCGATGAGAAGAATATCTTCAGGTAATGATGAAAGGAATGGGTGAAATATGGGCATTTAAAGTAGATGTAACTATCACCTTGATATTCAAACATTATTTTCTTTCTATAAATATCCTTTCATTAGGCCTACATCAGTGCAAGATCTTTATTGAAACTTTCCTTTCTTTTTTAACTTCTAGAGAAAGAACACTAAAATGTCTCATGGCCGCTCTTCACAAATGCACTATTACTTTTGTGAACACTAATTGCTTATAATCATCCAAGCTTACCCACAAATTTGTTGACCACATCTTTCTTACTTATTTCTTTGGAAACATGATGTTGTGGGTGTGCATTTCCTTTAAAAATGGGTACTTGAATACCTGTTCCGAAGAGGAGATCTATATAACATATGACCACCTCAAATTGGGATCATAACTTCTCAATTTGCATGAGTTTGTAGATTTTCTAAACTACAATGGGATCATCCCAACCCAAATACTACATAACTCAATGGTGAGTGTGAACTTATTCATTACCTTCTTGTGAGAGCACAAGCATCAATTCGTTGAAATTGATGTAAAATCTTTAGTGTGCATTCAATTGTCCTTAAAAATGATGAGGACAAGTGACTTGAAGAATAAGCTACTGAGATTGAAAGGCAAAGTTCATATTCATCCATAATTTTGTGGAGAGGTTCATGTCGATTGTCTCTATTCCATTTCCCAAGAGCATGGTGGTTGTCATCACACTAAATGAGGGGGCAAAGATGATGAAATTTCTCTCTAGGAAGTCACTATAATTGCCCATAACCATCTTGCATATTAACATCTCAATAGCACCTTATATTATAAGAAATCTCTCCTTGCTTTATTTTTTTGCAAAAAAGAATTCTAAGAGTATTATAATCACCTTACTATATTTTTTTCTACTTGTATATGTTATGCTAAGCTATGACATCCCCATGGACCTTATAGTACTAACGTACATAAGAAATTCCTCTCCCATAGTGAGGAGGGAAGGGATGAGTAGGGTGAAGCAAGGCCTTTAGGGGGAACTAAGGTGATGCAGAAGCCACTTAGAAAGAAAATAAGGGTGGAGGTGACGACTTATACTCACCCAAAGGAGCCCCTCATGAAGAAACCATCAATAAGTAAGAAGACGTAGATGCCTTCAAAGGGAAAGCAGGAAACCACTATCCTAGTGGCCAAGAAAACCAAAGACACCTTCTCTAATGCAAAGCAAAGGAATCATTATTGGTGATGAGGCCACTAAGAAGGGTAGATGAGATAAGTTATGCTTGGACATTCTCAATAATGCCAGGGAATGGTAAGTGGGTGTTATCTAAAGTTGAGTAGAAGTCAGTCTATTGTTCAAACTCCTTCTCAGAGGGCTAGGTTAATATTATTAACCCATTAAGAAAATGATATTACGTAGGTCAAGTAATCTTATTGAGGTTGCTGGAGGAAACTCTAAAAATAATCCCCAAGAGTGAGCTTTTTTATGAATGACAAGTATATGCTACTCCTTTATGAATGACAAGTATATATTATTATATTTGATATATGCATATTAATTCCCTAATTTATAGTTTTTCAAAGTGTCGGACTTGGGTAATTCTTTATGAATGACAAGTTTATGGTGTTAGTACCTAGGCACTCATATATGGATAGTTGGGAAATTTTCTAAAGTTTTCGAACTTTTTGACTTGCCACTAACTAATCTATGGTTAAATTAAAAATGAACTCGACTATAATGGAAAAAATTTAACCAAAAGTAAGGAAATTGACCACAAACTAAATTAAAAAAAACTTAATTATGAATTAAATAAATAAAGAACATAAATGTAATTGAATAAGTAAAGAGCTTGGCAATCTATGATGTAAATAAGGGCATAATAATGAAGACTTATTTAAATGAATTAAAGGAGTTTAGCTATCACTAGTCACATGGTATAGCTTGGTAATCAAAAACTCAGTAAGAGGATAAATTTGTGGGTAATACCACGAAGTGTATATTAAAAGAATTTATTGATAGTAGGAGACTTTTAAATTTCTTCAAAACATATCATTGAATCTTTTTTTCAACTAACTCAATGATTAATAATCAAGCCTTATGTTTGGGAGTAACCTTTTTTTGAGAGAAACTAATGTAGGAAGATTCACCACTTTGTAAATTCTATTTATAGTATGTACTCAACATTATGCCGCCTTATGCGGGTCTCACCTTTTGTTAAACTCTTAAAATTCACATTGGTAACCATCTAAACTCCCCAGCTATAGGGCACTTACATGCTACTCATTACAAAGTTTTATTACAAAGAGGGAATTATTATATATGGCTATTTTCTAGTGTTAGACTCACCATTGCCTTTAGTGGGCCTCACCTTATGTTAAACAATATTATCTTTTTAGGGGTAACCACAAAACTAGCTAAATATAGGGGACTCACACAATATTCATTATAAATCTTTTTTATAAAAGGGGCAGTCAACCTATAGAGCTAGATTAGAGAATTGCAAAAAATGGCATTATGGGTCTCTCCTTGTGATTAGTGATGCAACATAAAATAAAATATTAGTCCTTAATAAGTACTACATTCACTGTGTGCATAAAAATGGCTTGTTATGTCCTTTTTAGAATCCTTGTGTGAATTATAAGGGTAACTTGACAGAGAATAGAGATGTGACTTTATTGAGTAGAAACTTCCCTTCCCTTTAGAATTTTGCTCCCCATTAGGTCTTTTTGTCTTAGGTCCTCAACTCTCCCATAGGGAATAGTCTGAATCAATCTTCAACTTGAGCTTAGATAGGAGCTTGAAAGTTCTCCACCTTGGTGAGTCCTCCATTGAAATTTTAATGTTAAGTTTCTTAATATAGTGAATGAAATCCTAAATCATTTATATTATCCATGGGCTGAAAGTTACATGACCCATAGCTTGGTGAATGAACCTTGCTTCTTAATTCCAAGTTGCTTAGCTCACCTACCTTAATTCCCTAAGTGTTTTCATTTGGATAATTTTTTGGATAAGTGAATTAGGCTTGAGGATCATGCAAATTCCTTGAGCATTATCATTTTTGAGGAGGCAAGTTCACCGAGAATTTATCTCGACCAATGATATATTTATTAGTATAAAATCGGTTACATAAGAACTCGTGCATTAACACTTTTTAAGAGGATGTAAATAAAAAACATGAGGAGTAAGAAAAAAATTATTTATTATAATGAAATCATCCATTTAAATACAAATAAAACACTCTTAGGAGTAGAAAAGTTTTAAGTTATTGGCACTTCATGTCCTTAGGAAGTCATTTTCTAAGTGAGTCTGCAGTTCGTATGCCCGTGGGCCAACACACATTTTAATGATGCATGGCCTTCCTAAGTTAACCTAATTTGCATAGGATGGGCTAGAGAGCAATGTTATCTATATTATTGAGAATTAGAGCATTTGGATGAAAAATAATTCCCTTGATATAATGTTATAAAACTTGGACATCCTTCTATTCACTTCCTCATATCTGAATGTGACTTATGCTTGGAGATCTTCAAAAATGTTGACTATTATCTCTAAGCCTTTATGCTTCTTCTCCTACCACTCACCAAACTTTTCTTCATTAAAATTTTCAATGGTGACTACTCGTTGGCCGTGTAATTTGAGTTTTCCTTAGAGCATTAAATTGACATTGTGAGGGAGTGAGAATGGTGTTTGCTTGGTTAGAGTGGATGGGCTTTTCATTAGGTCTCATTGAATCTTTCCCTGCTTTCCTTTTACATTCCTCCACCTTCTTCTTAAGGATATTTTGAATCTTCTTGTTTGCCACTTCAACCTTCACATTAGTTTGTGCTTGATAAACTAAGGCAAAATTGAGGTAAAAACCATGTAATTAATTGAAGTCCTCTAGTCAATTGTTGGTGAATTAAGGCTTTTGTGAGTAATGACATTGAGTGGCAAGCCATATCTGCAAATTATTTTTTATCAACAAAAATTCCTAAGATTATTTAATGTTTTCTTGAAAAGTACCTTGAATTCAATCGACTAAATGAGATATTCAATCATCACTAATATGAAGTTCCTCTTGCTGGTACATGGTGGGAAGCATCTTAAAAGGCTCATTCCCAACATGATGAATGGTATTGTACTATTGATTGGCTGAAGCTTGTGAGATGGTTGGAGTTACATGGGGATGAACATCTAATTTTGGGGGAATCCTCTTGAGAACTCCTCAATATCCTTTCTTAAATAAGCATGTCAAGAATAGGAATGACAAAATCCAATGTAATAAAGGTAGGAATTTACAGGCTAATAATACCATTATCTCTAATATTAGTGTACTAGCATTGGCTATATGTTTAAGTTATGGAATGAAAGGATGTTTTGAAGATTCACTATTCATTAATGAAATGTGGAGATTAGCAATTATAATTTGAAATATGTTTGCATACTTCAAAAATGCAAATGTATAATAATATCTGGTATTATAGCAAGCATCATCTATTAATTAGAATCATTTTAAATCATGCACAAAATAAGTTTGAAGTTTATGGGGATTTTATTTTATTTTTTGTTTAAATTTTAAAGTTTTTGTTATTAGTTGTTACTTTAGTGCATAAATGATTAGCTAAATATGAAGAAAGAAACCTTCCCTAGTGAGCTCTTTAGAAGTTTATTGGCTAAAAAATTTGTTCCTTAGCCTCTAGTTGGGAGAGTTTTAAACTAGATTTTTGTCACTTTTTTTAAAATAAAATTAGATTTAAGATAACACTCTACCTAAAGATTTTGTTCTCATTTTGTGAGTATTTTTTTTATTTAGTTCTAGGCTTACCATGGTGGAAGCCTCTATAGTTAATTAACCCTATTGATGATAAGAGAGAACTTTTAATTAATATTTGTAATAAGATAGGTATTAAATTCCAAGGTATCATAGAAGAAATTTAGTTATAAGGTTTGAAGTTTATCATCTTACACCTAAAGCTGATGGTGGGAGAAATGATGAAGAACCTTATCAAGATCTCATATTTAAATCACTTGGAGTTATCATGATCCCTTTTTTGATTGAAAAATATATATTTATGTATATATAGTTTTGAAAAAGAATTAATTTTTTTTTGGAAATATTTAAATTTTAAATTTTGAAATTTAACACATCATTATGAACAATATATCACCTCGAAAGATGATCATATCGTTCCCTAATGGGTTCAAATTTTAGAATTCTAATCTTATCCAAATTATCGTAGTCAAACTCAAAGGGAGAATTACATTCGACCCCGGAGGATCAAAATGGAATTTAACCAATTGTTTGATTATTCTAATTCGGATAAAAGATCGTTAATTTCATAATCGAAGTCACGATAATAATTGATATATCTCTCCGAAGAAAGAATATATCAATTATTATGGATCGTTTGAAAATGATGATAATGATCGTCGGGTTTGATTTTTCCAAAGAAAATTAATTAGAGGTTTTGAAAATTTATTGGTTTTGAAAATAAGTTCTGGGTTTCTAAATCTCCTACGAGCGCAAGCCCTCGTAGTTAATTACATCGTAGGAAACTAAAATTTCCTACGAAAACTCTCGATTAAAATAGCGGTGTAAATTTTATTTAAGATTTTTAAAGTTTGATATCAAAGGAGAGAGATGATAGGAATTTTCAAATGGGATTGGTTCAATGTTGAACACTTATTTTCAGAGTTAAAGGAAGAAAAGTAGGAGGTGTTTTGAGATTCTGAATTACTTCAGAAACACCTCGTTCTATCCTAAGTGTTAGGCTTGTATTTGATTGGAAGGAATTTTTTAGTTTGAGTGGTTGATTTTATTAGAAATTTGGGATTCAATTCCCGAAATTTGAGGTCTTATGGCCCGGGCCAGCCTCGGAACCTAAGTCTAAATTGGGCACTAAAAGTTAGTGCCCCGAACCTAGCTAATGAAATGCGAATCTGGTCTTATCCCGGCCTGGATTGGGGAGCCAGCTAAACCACCTAAACGATTATAAAATATGTATCCGGTCTTTTTGTAGAGTGGTAGGGACATTAATTAGAAAATTTTAGAGAAATGGGGTCGACATCTAGAGCAAATCCTTAATTGACCCCTTTAACTTATGTCGGGTATTCGATGTCTAAATAGATGCAATTAAATATTATACTCTTTTAAATTTGTTACTAATGCGATGCATGCTAATTGACTCGATTGAATGCAGAATTAGTATGTAGCAGTTTAAAAAATCTTTGGCTTAGAAAATAGGTTTTATCCTAGAGATTGCATAACATCCCCTTGACAGATCGGCACCCTCATAGGTCAGGTGGCCTGCCAGAACCCGCAGGCGGGGAGATGCCTAACAAGGTTGAGAAAGTACAATATGTATGCATGAAAAACCCTCGGCGAGTCCGAGCTTACTTCTTAGGACCGTTTAGAGTTGCTATCTTATCTTAAAATTTTTATTTAATTGAAGTAGAAGAATTTTTTTGACAGACCCCTAAGAGCCTAAATTCGTATTCCAGACTAAATCAAAGACGACATGCATATAAAAAGACTAGAAAAGGCAGGAATTCTAATGCACAATCAATTAAATAAATTAACTACATTAAATATATCAAATTGAATGTCCATATGGCAAGTGCCACTTATTATTACATCACAGAAATGACAGTAAAGTAAAGTGGCCGGGCACCACTGACTACAACCCGGATTTCTAATCCTAAATTAAATGAATTTGAAATTTGGGATTCTTCTCGTTGTCCATTTCTTTGTCTTCTCACGAACACCTTGATTCGTCGGTTCCGGATACCCAAATGAAAAGAGACTCCCCCTTAATCGGGGTGTTATCTTTCCTCTTTGGATATTTGAAAGAGATCCTAATTTGATTTCCAAATGGAAGAAGACTCTCCCCTTTAGGGATGTCTTCACCTCTTTGGAAATCAAGCTAGATCAAATTTCCCAAATTCAAATCATTTTTAAGTAATTACAACCTTTACACAATCAAATTTACATCTCGATTAAAGAATGAAAATCTAGACTCGATCCTGCAAGGTTATCCTAATAATCAACAATTATATACTCATTCCCAAGCAGTTATAATATAGAGAATTGAAATGCATTTTTTTTTAGCCACACTTGGCCATGCTCTTTTTATTTAAAGGGGGTCTTAAGCGCGGCAGGTACCTGTGCAAAGAGTTATATATTTTTTTTATTAACTGCCCCCTTTAGTTTTCAGCTCCTTATATGAGCATGGCCACCTGCATAAGATTGCACAAATATATATATATTTCGTTCCTAGCCTATGGGTAGGTCTAACGCACATTCAAACACAGAGTGCAGAAAGCAAGTAAATAAATATAACAATTCTACACTAGCAAACAGCATGCAGTGAAAGCTACGAAAATCCGGCACACAGCAGAAAAAGTAAACACCGGCCTAGCCTAAAACTAGAGTCGGTTGTCCTAGCAAACCATCTACAGTGTGTGAGGTAGGTCGTGTGGTTTTGATATATCCTAAATAGGATCATTAGATTAAAGTTGCTCAAGATTGATTGGTTGACAAGCTTAAGGAATTTTTAATTAAAGTTTAAGTATTAATGATTTAAATCTTTTAAAATTAATTATTTAATTATTTGTTGGAAACCACCTTTGTTTCACACCGAGGCCATGAAGTTTATTTCACCTTCCTTGGGGCTGAGTGAACAGCCTCGTAGGCCTGGGTTACCCAGTGGTACCCGATATGATTAAGTGTTTTAATAATTGATTAAAGATTGAGAGTTAATAAACTTTATTAAAAGTGTTTGGTTGCTGATTTTTAAAGATTTATTAATTTAAGTTTTTCATTAATTGATTCGTGGCGTTGTGCCACCAGGCTCGAGGAACCAGCCTCCTTAGGACACTTAGCCCCGTAGCCCGGAGTAGTCCAGCCGATAAACCAAATTAATGTAATTGAATTAAAGATTTTAAAATGTTGAATAATTAATGATTAATCAATTTTAAGGTTTAACACCCCTTAGAATCCATTCGTGGCGTTGTGCCACCAGGCTCGAGGAACCAGCCTCCTTAGGACACTTAGCTCCGCAGCCCGGAGTAGTCCAGCCAATAAACTTCATCTTTAGGATGGATGTTGTGTTTTAAAAGGTTTGTTGAATGTTTTAAACATTAAACTAACATTTTCTGGAGTTTTAAAAACAATTTTGAGTTTTATGAATTTTGGAATATTTTAATGATTTAATTAAGGGGGCAAAAAATGACTTTTTGATTAAAAGTGTTTTCTGGAATGTTTGTATTTTATTAAAATACTAGACCTTACTACGATCAGTTAGAAGGTAAGTACGTTGAAATCGGATTTTTCTGCATTTTATTACAAAGGTTTGAAGTTTTGAGCTAGTTTTGCCCTAGGTTTGACCGATTTGTTGACTTTTTGAAATATTACAGATTTCTGGAATTTCATATTTTTAATAAATATTAGACATTATCATGAGTTGAATGCAAGTGAATTTATGTGATTTGGATTTTTCCTGAATTAGTTATGAAGGTTTGAAGTTTGAGGTATTTAATGAATTATTGGAAATCCTTAATTAAAGGCCCCTTTTGTGATTTTGCTCCAAATGAGATCCTAACTCCTTGAAATCAGCTCCAAAGGTCAGAAATGACCTAAGGAGAGATTCCCAAGTGTTTGGGAATTTTTTTTTAGAATTTTAATAATTATTAATTAATTATATTAATTAAACATTCAATTTCACTTAAGATTTGATCAAGGTTTAATTTGCTGTCCAAATGAGTTGGTTTCAATTTTCATTGGTTGAGGATTAAATTCTGGTCAATTAGAGGTCTTACTCATAATTTTTTAGTTTAAAATGGATTTATTACATTTTTTGGAAGGTTTTAAGGGTTAATTAAGGTTTAAACTTAAGAAAATTATTAAAGGGGCTTAATGACTTCAAAAATCAGTGAAACTTTTTCTATGGGCTGGACATGTCACTAAGTTCATGTGTTCAAAGTTTTGAGTTAAAAGGATATGTATCCTAATTTCTAGATTTTCTCTAAGTTCTCTAAACATGTCCTTAATTATTGTCCCTAATTATGGCACTAAGTTTGATGGGTTTGAATCAATGTTTTAACTAACCCTTGACTAAGCATAAAAGGAACACACAATAACAATCAATTCCTAGATCTAGGAGAGCCTTAAACTATGTGCGTGTGTGTGCACAACCTAAACATGCAAATCAACTTGAAATCTAATTAAATGAAGGATTAATCGATGAATAATTAACAAAATAATTATTCATTGATTAATCATAACTCCCCAAAAGTTCCATTCTATCAAGCTTAATCTAAATTTAAAATTTCAAGGGATCTCTCAAAATTAGATATTTAAATATATAATTTTAAAATATTTTTAAAATATATGTATTTATATGTATAAGCTTATACATAAAGACATAAATTTTAAAATATAATAATTTAAAAATATTATTAAAATAATTTTTAAGGATTTGAGAGAGATCTCTGAATTTCAAAGTTATTTGAAAATAACTTTCAATTTTCGAAAATATTTAATATAATATTTGATTAACTATTTAATTAAGTATCAAAATATTCATATAATTCAAATTAATCAAGATAAATGGGTACCTTAATTTTACAATTAATGTTAAGTTAAAGTATTTTGAATTTCAATAATTTTGATATATTATTCAAATTTTCCTTGAATTAATATCAATTTCAATTAAATTTTCAAAGTTTAATACTAATCAAAATACTTAAATTAATTTAAATTAATTAATATTAAAGATTTTTTTTTATTAAAATTTAATTAAAGATTAAAAGTTTTCTGAAACTTATAATAGAATTTTTTTTATTTTAAATCATTTGAATTTAAATTTGAACTAAATACGAATCAAATATTTAATCAATTCAATGATTTTAAATATATATATATATATATATATATATATATATATATATATATATATATATATATATATATCTGAAATAATTACAAAATAAATTTATTTTGAAATTATAATTTTACTTTGATTTATTTTAATAAATTAATATTAAAAATATCCAAATTTAAATGTTTTAATATTATTTAAAATAATTTAAATATTTTAAAATAATATTAATTTTATTTAAAAGATTTTAAAATTCTGAATAGTTTGATATAAAATATGGAATTTTTTTTAGTTTTAATTAATTTTTAATGATTTTTTTAGAGTATTCTGTTAATTAAAATGATTAAAATACTAATTAAAAAAAGTTATTAGGCCTGGCGGCTGGGAAGGCCACGTGGCGCACGATTACCGGGCCAGCAATGCGTACCAATGATTGGCATTCAATATGGCGGCTGTCAGGCGGGCCCCATCCACTTAACCAGCGCGGCAATGCTCTGAGCCGCTAGATCTAACAGGGTTTCAATCTAGCGGTCAGGATCAAGCCATACAGCCAATCTTAATCCAAAGAAATCGAACGGCTAAGATGGATCCCGCTGTTTCAAATGGACGGACCAGATCTAGTTGGACGGCGGATCAAACTAGCGATCAGCTACACGGTCGGGCGAACGAGCTGTGCGGCTCGGTCTGGATTGAACCGCGAGAACGCCCTAGACTAGGGTTTTTTGGCTCGTTCGTTCGATACCGTTAATGAAAATCAATGAAATTTTAAACATGCATTCCCTAGATGAACAGAATTCTTGGGGAGTTTTTAAAATGATTAAATACGCACTTAATGAAAAGCTAATTAAATCTATGTGTCCTAAGCTAGGTTTAGAGATTTACAGCGATTCAATGGACGGTTTGGACCGTTTTTGGATTCTCTGAACTTGTAGACTGTCCACAAATAAGTTCCTAGTTGACTCCAAGCTCCGACACTCCACGAATCGCCTGGAATAAGCCTTGGACTGATCGGGTATTGAGCTCGCCGGAAGATCGCCGGAGGCAACTTTGACCGGAGGGATTTTGGTGGGGAAATGTCAAGGAGGTCCAGTAGAGCTCGAAAGAACAAAGAACTCGACTGGAGATGCTCTAGGTGGGTGAGAGAATGTAGGGATGCGAATGAGGTTCATTTTGAGCCTTTTGCCCTATTCAAACCCCTCCAGATTGAATGAAGGGCTGAGATCAATTGGATGAGCTTCCAGATGAATGCCATCTGTTCAGGGAGTTGGTGGGAGCAGGAGGAATCAAGGACAAGGGTACATCCTAGGTGGAAAGTGTATTTTGTCCCCTTATGAGCACATGGGAGTAATAAGGGCTGTTTGATCAGGATCAAAGGGTCAAGATGAGTCTTAGGAAGCTTCTAGTGACTGTTCAACTGGCTGGGATTATTTAAAATCGAGTGGATTAGCTTAAGAGATGAAATTAGCTTCTTAAAGGACTCATTTGACCACCCATTGACTGTTTGACCAGTCAATGGGTCCAGGGGTGCTGAGGTGGCAGGCAAGAGGGATTAATGAGCTAGGTTGGGAAGAAAATCAGGGTATGGGTTTAAATATTTAAGTAAAATAACCCATGCATGAGGGACTTTAACCATAGGTCAAAGGTTGACCTAGTCAAAACAAAATGGCCTAACCTCAAACAAGTTTGAATGGATTTAAATTAGGTTTTGACATGGATTTGAGAGCTTGAATGGTTTTAAATAGGTCAAATGGGTCAAGAAGGCTTAATGGGCCCTTAATGGGCCCTTAAGCCAAAATTAGTTGACTTGGTCAACCAGTTGTATCCAGGGTCTGAAAATGGGTTCAACAAGTTTGAAGTATCATTTCAAAATCAATGGAAGTGATTCCATATCTTAGATAGGTCATTTAGGTCAAAAACACCTATTTGGGCCTTTAAAGGGTCATTTGGGTCAATTAGGTTGATTTGGTCAACCAAGTTGATCCAAAGGCCTGGGAATGGGTTCAACGAATTCAAAATGACATTTAGAGTCTATTGGGTGTGATTCCAAGTCCTAAGGAAGTCATTTGGTTCAAAATCAACATTTGAGCCCCGTAGGGGTATTTCAGTCATTTTGACCCCTGGTCAACTGGGGGTCAAAGTAGGCCCAGAAAAACTCAGTTTATTGTTCAACATATCAAGATTAAAGATCTAGAAGTGACTAGAGGCTTTGGTGAAGGCTCTAAGGTCAAAAACTTCAACATGACAGGTCCAGTGGCATAGGCTGTAAATATTTGAAGGTTTTACAGCCTTTGGATTTTAATTAAGTTTTTGAGGTTAGAGACCTCAGAATGAGCTCAAATTTGGAGGGTTGCCTCCAGAGACATGTCCCATCAGTATGCAACAGATGGACTCTGAATCGGAGGTCATTTGATTAGGTTTTGAAATGTTTGAAAATTTGCTGAAAAAGGCCTTTAGGACTTGGCCTTTTAGCATTGGATTTTGGTTTGAAATTTTGGATTTGGATTGGGTTTTGGATTTGATTGACTATATGTCTGGATTGACTTATGCTCTAGGTAGATCCTAAAGTCTGACTCCTAGCAGGGTCTTAAGGTCTAGAATAGAACCTAAGGTCTGAAGTCTAGAAGGATCTTAGAGCCTAGAGTTTGATGATTTGGAAATTAATCTATGGTCAGAATTGGTCCAAGTGACCTCATACAAAAATGAGGTCAACAATCCCTGATATACTTAGCCAAAGAAGGTAGTCAACCTGACCTAATCAAAGAATTTCTATCAGTAGCTATGAGTTCCATTGATTAAGGTTACCATATAAACTCATGATGAATATTTGCTTAATTGGATGAAATTGTGTTTACCATAGTTAATAGAGTGTTTTGTGCCCTATCAAGTGCATCCTATGATTCATTACACAAGGGATATTCAGCTAATTTATAACTTTTAAGCTCTAGCCATAAGCATAATTTAATGATGCCACTTCATAGCAAACCACAGAGTTAAAGATCTCTTGATATAATGAATTGCTTATGGTTCTATTTGGCATCAAAACAGTCATTTAGAGAGCACATGCCATATCCTTTATAGGGAGAGATCATCTCAAAATGAATTATAATGATAGGTGTGATAAGACATTACCCCTTTATGAGCTAAGAGTATTCTCAAATTTATTACTCTCAACAAATAGTTGTATGGGATGATGCATTATGCTTTAATTTTTTAGGAGATAGATTTCATTTATTTATTATTTTTTAATTAATTTTTTATAATTTTATAGAATTTTGAACCCATGTAATAATTTACTCTTACATTTTGAGTGCATTTTTATGGATGGGTCCACTTTAGTTTAGATTTACTTTTAATATGGTCATTACTGATATATTTTTAGTGATTTAATTTTATTATTGAATATTATAAACTCTACTTGCTTGATAACAAATAATCAGGTTCAAGAATCAACTTTGTGAGCTATCATACAAGCATTGAACTTAAGAGTTCATATTTTATAATAATCTTTCTTTATAATAAGCATCAAAGGACTAATGAAAACTAAAAATCAAATTAGAAATAATTTAATTGTTGTATGTTCATTCATCAAGAGAGGATTTATGGTACATCATATAAGGTTTACTACTCGGATATCTCTCATTAGATTTAAGCCCCATTAACTCTAGTCCTTATAAGGAGGATGATCAAATTTTAAATGAGTAATTCATTACCATACCCAATATGCAAGTCAATTCTCTCAAGAAACATCATGTAATAATAAATTTAACTTTTACATTTGAGAGAATGCTTATGAATTTTAAAAATACATAGACATTTTTCCAAGAAAGGTTTCATAATTCTAAGATTATTTCAAATTATTTTCAAACAACATTCTCAGACATTGAATTTCAATACTTGTTCATTAGAGCATATATGGACTAGGTTTTGATTTTAAAAACAAGAGATTTATGAAGTTTTAAAATACTTTCCCAATTTTGGAGTCATCATACAAATTTTTAGAGCTGAGAGAATTTGAGTTCATTCGTCTTAATCTGTGTAGCATTCCCATACATCATTTATAACATATGGGGTAATTTAATTTCAATGGTTCAATGTGTTGTGCATATTTTTTGATCAATTTGCATGATATTTATGTATTTCATAGTACATTTGCATAGTGCACTTGTATACTTCTTACTATACTACTTGTATGATACATTTGTATTATTTCATAATGGGCTTACTTGATGGACTTACATACTTGTACGATCTTCAATGGCTTGTATAGTCCATTTGTATATTTATCAGTACACTTGCACTATATATTTAGTTAACATATAAATAAAATTACTTTTATTGATTTGACTTAACCTGCACATTTTATCAAATGGCTATTCGATAGTATATTACTATATCTTATTCAATATTTTTTTTAACGAGGTGCACTTTTTGTTCATAAGTTATATTGCTTATTAATATCATAGGAATGACCTTCTTGTTTCATGTGTGCATCATTTAGGGCATTTTTATACTTATGTTGTGCAATACTTTTGACCAATTCATCTTCTTAAAAAATCTTCCATGTTACTAAAACTTGTGAAATGGGTAAGGGTTTAATGTTGAAGTTGTCCACATGAATATATTATGATTGGAGCATGCTCATGACTATATATTTTAAGTTTATTATTTCTCCCACTCTATTTTCATGTCATGTGTTTTAGATTTGGTTGTGATTGTCACAAGTTGGAATCTTTCATTTATTTTTAATAATAGTTGATTTGATTGCATGTGTCCCATTATGAAATATTTTCTTAGCCATAAATGAGAGTTGGTTTAGTTCATTCTCATTTCAATTTCAATTTATCAAGTGGGCTCTTATGTTTCTGAATATTGAAGAGCATACTTTACTTGTATTGTAAACAAGCTTTTTAAGTTCATCAATAGTTCTCTATAAATTCAATTTATCTTTAATTTTTTCCACATATTTTTTATTATGTTTTACATTTATTCATTTTATCTATACAGCAACCTATGTAGTTAAACATTTTTCAATTTTGTTCCATCTTAAAATTTTGTGCAAACTATATTTATCATGAATTTTGATATCCTCTTGGTGCCTTCCCTATGTGAGTGGAATCATCAAGAGTGTTAGGCATTCTCACCACACAAAGAATGGTGTTTATAGTCGGTGTTAAAAGATACCCTATTTAATATGACTTTTATCCCACCACTTTAAGAAAGGTTTGCCTATGTCTTCCATACCTCGTTGGACTTTATAATATTTACCCATGACATCAAGAAAAAAATGTGCACATGAACTTATAATTGAATATTTCCCATCATGTTGAAAAAATTTCACACATGCAATTGGAAGCGGGAGAGATAAAAAGAGCAAAAGAGAGAGGAGAAAATAGAAAGGGAAACAAAAAGATAGAGGTAACTATGGAGAAAAATAAAGAAGAAGTAAAGAGAGAGGGAATGTGGGCTCCGAAAATTCCATTTTAGGTGTGATCCCGGGGGAATTTTCAGAAGGCAGATTGGGTTTTAGATAAGACACTACCCAGAGATTTCGCCCTCATTTGGTGAGGACGTTTTGATCTGAGTTCTGGTTTCCTATAGGCGCAAGCACCTATAGTTAATTACCCCTCCCGATAACGAGAGAGAACTTTCGATTAAGGCTAGTCATTAAGGATGTTACATATGTTATGAACCTATCGTATAATAGAAATAATTTTAGGGTTTAAATTTTGAATTTGAATGGCTTAAAATTTTGAATTTATCACCATAAACTTAAAACTGGTGGTGGGGGGAATGAAGACGAGCCCAATCAAGATCCCATGGTTCCGTCGTCCCGGGCTGTCATGTTCCCTGGTTTACTTAGTCAGAGGAGGTAGTCGACCCAACCTGACAGAAGGCACCTTGTCTGCAGCCATGGGTTGCTTCGTCCAAGAATACCTTGTAGACCTGGGTTGGTGTTTATCTAAGGGGATATATATGAATCCACCTTAGCTGATAAAGGACTTTATGCCTATCGAATATACCCTATGATCCATCGCTCAAGGGTTTGACGCCTTTAGGGAACATACGAGCTTTGGCCGTGATCGTAATATAATGATGCCATTTTGCGGCAAAACCACCCGATTAGAGGGCACGTGCCACGTCCCTATTGGCAAGAGACTATTTGAGGATGAATCGTAGTGATACACCCGACATGCATTCACTCTTTGTGAGCTGAGGTTAATTTCGGATTTATCACCCCCGACAAACGGTTGTGGGAGGTGGATGATTTTTAGTTTTGAGTTTTTTAGATGATAGATTTTATTTCAGAGATTTGATTGGATTTGAGATTTGAGATTTGAGATTTGACATTTGAGATTTGAAATTTGACCCCTCCGGTTGAGATTTTCGATCAACACGGCCATCATCGGGGTGAATTTGAGGTCGCTTGTATTTTTGTAGAATTTTGGGATGCATTTTGTTATTCAAGTCGTGTCGACTCCAGTCCTTTAGAGGAGGAGGATGAAACTTGAATATTTAAAAAGCGCAACATTCTCGGATCGTTGGATTTGACATTTATATTTGACGATCGGAGCACATGCGGGTTGTAGTATTTGACCGTGCGCAGCATTCTCGACTATTTGTGTTTGTAACTTGAATAGGTCTGTCGGAGCACATGCAGGGATAGATTTAGTTTAATGGATAATATTTAATACATAAGGGGGATTTTAAAATATTTTAACATAATCCATTGTGCAAGTAATTTCGTTTAGAAAATGACTTGAGATTTCATAGAAAGGCCTACAAACGCCTTCTGTCCGCTGGCACACATGTTGCGGATTTGGTGGCGTTACTTTTGATGAATTTTGCTTCAGAAAAGATGTATTTTGACGTTTCAAATAATTTTGTCTTCTTTATTGTCTTTTGACACAATTCCTAGAGGAGATTTACTCGATAGATGTTAGGAGATTGTGTTCGTAGGAGATTTATTTTGCTTGATATAAGTTCCCCTATTATTTCTTGTAGGAGATCGTGTCTTTGCTTGTAGGCTGGTTGTTTTAGGCACTACGAATTCCCTATTCCTGCTAATAGGTGAATTGTAGTATACTTGTAGTGTCATGTTGGAGCTTAAAACATATTTGATGGTGTGTAAGATTTGCTTATGTGATCACTGCTAATGCTATAATCTACCACCATAAATATATTCCTACATGAATATAAGATCACCTTCTCTCTGTCATTGCAGCATAAATTACTTATATCATATGATCTTATAATTATGCTCTAACAACTTGATTCAATAGCACTCTTCAGATTTCCTTCAAATGAACTAAAAGAGTAACTATTTAACTTAAAATGCCAACTATGTTAGCATTCAAATATTGACTATTTAAAATGCTATGTATGCATTTTTCAATTTTCAAATCAACAAAAGTATTTTTATATTAGCCGATGTATGTGCTTCTTAAAGGAAGGCATTTATTATCAAATATTTTCCTAAAGATGAAAGAACAAGTACAATCTTTTCCAAATTCATCATTATATACAATACCCTCTGTTGGAGCTTTTTATCAAGTGATATTTTCATAAATTATAATTCCATAAGTGTTCTGATCAAGTAGTTTGACATGTAAATTTTTTTTTTATATAATTTGCTTATGTAATTATTGGCATTCTTGATTGAAAGCTCACTTTATACGTATCGGATATAGAGTAAATTTCAAATAAAGTTCAGATTTTGAGTCCCATTCGAATTTAAATCTGTCATTATTTAATCAAAATTGAATTTAAAATTGATTTTATATTTGAATTTCGTTCAAATCAATTTTTTAATTTTAGTCCAAGTCCTTTATTGTTCACTGAAAATTTCGGCAGCCTCCCGGCGTCTCCTCCCTACCGAGGGAGAAATCGGGACGGCACTGCCGTAGTTCTTCCTACCCGGACCTAAGGTCGACGGCGTAGGGTCTTCGATTTCAAACCATCTCACCAGGATCTAAGATCGACTGCGTGAGGTCTTCAATTTTGTTTCATCCAGCCCAGATCTAAGATCAATGGCGCGGGGGCTTCAATTTCAAACCGTCCCGGTCGGACCTAAGGTACGACGACCGGGGTCTTCGACACCTGTTGAAAATTTTTATTTCTCTCCACATTTCTCTTTTTCTTTCTTTCTTCTTTTCTCTTTTATATATATATATCTTATATAATAAGTATCTTATATAATATATAATATATATTATATAATACATATAACAGAGGATCAAGAGAGAAGGCCCGATCGGGCATGGAGGCGGGATCGGAGGGATCACACACAGGGAAGGCTTGGGTCGGAGGCAGCGGCAGGCTCGGCAGGCGGCGGCGGCGTCGGCGTTGGCCAGAGTCGGCTAGGGCACGGCGGCAGGAGCCGGTGGGAGCAGGAGGTCGGTTCGGCTAGGGCACGGCAACAGAAGTCACGCATAGAGGTGGCTTGGTCGGCGGGTTTGGCGTCAGCAGGCGGCGGTGGGTTCCGGTGCTTGAGTCGCCGGCGAGATGAGGAGCAGAGGTAAGTTTTACTTTTCTTTCTTGAGATTTTCTTCCGGTTCTGAATGCCTCTGTCTCTATGTGCATGAGTGTGCCTCTAGAATGAGAGGATTTTTTTATTTTAATTTTGTGAGTATGTCGGTTTCTGTCGTTTGAGTCGGTAGGCAAATCGTTGCGAGGTGGGACCGGGGACGGTTGTGTCGTTTGGGGCTTCAGTCGGTGTGTGAGCAGTTACAGTCAACAGGGAAAGATAGAGCAAGGGAGTGAGGTGGAAACAATAATAATGGCAATTATGGTGATAGTGGTGGTGGTGATTACATGGTGGGGTTACGTAGGCAAGTGAGGTGATAGCTAGGTTGAGCAAGGCAATGGTTTGATGAAACAATGAGCTTAAACATAGGAAAGAAAAAAAAGCGAGCACGGGATAACGAGAGAGTGAGGGATGAGGGTTCAATTTGAAGGGGCGAGGGCATGTATTGGCACAATGCCTGTATGGAACAAAGAAGTACAATAAGCATGGGATGTAGGCATAATAGGGTTGTGTCAGGAAAGGGCTTTTCCTCCACTTTTAGTCAACACTTATATTATTATTATAATTCATTTCGAAGTATTTAATTCCACAATCTTACTTATTTTAACTATACATTCAATTTTAAATCAACCTATTATATATATATATATATATATATATATATGAAAAATTCAATGAGAAGTAATGTGATGCTCCTATTATTAATAGCTAGTTAGCTCGCAAAACATTTGAGAAGAAGAACATGATAGTTTTAATGATCTTCTGAGTATATATAATGTGTACAACAAATGAAAGTTTCCCATTTTCAACCTATTTTGAAAAGCTCATGAAAATCTGTAAAATAGAATAAAATACATGTGGAGATTAAATGAAGAAACTAAATAGTCACAATCATTAAAAGTTTATGCCATTTTACCACTACAACCCAACAATAAAAAGATAGACAAACTGGGAAAAATTTAAAACCATGATCAATCTTCTTTAAAACATGTTAGACCAACAAGCATATGTAAGCCCTCTCATTCCAGTATGCCAATGAAGGTTGATCATGCTTGCGTGAACTTAGGCAGGCAAAAAATTAAGGAACCCATTAATTTAACATGGACTAATAGAGATGATCATGCCCAAACAATCTTGTGAAGCCAAGTCCACTATTACATCTTAGAAAATTTGAGTTGATAGAGAGTGTATTTTATGTCTCAACTTTCATAGAAGTGGTAAAACCAAAAACTTTTTATGTGAAAAACTCAAAAAGAGAAAAAAAATTATGATGTCTTGCCCAATTGAAAAATAAAATATTTATTTAGTGATACAAGAATCCAACCTTCATTGGCATATATATATGATGTCTTACAAAAGTCAGATGTCAATAGATAAATAGTTAATTCCTAGTAATAGGGTTAAAGCTTACAAAAATTTGGTGATGGTAGTGATTTCTAGTGGTGGTTATCAAAGATGATACCCAATAAATGCCAAAAAATTCTTTAATTCTCTTAGCACTTAGGCCTATCCTTTCATGTAGAGAATGTAGCTCTATTTATTAAGCTTTTTGAGGTGAGTATTTTAATAATTTGAGCTAAAATCCAAATCACTTCATTATACAGTCTACATTGATTTTGTTTATTATTAAGCATTTTTTAGTATTTAAATTAATTAATGATATTATAATTGAGTGATCTTGATCTCATTAGATTCATCTTGTTGTGTCACCCAGTTTAACTATAATCATGTCAAATTTAAAGCTTAGATGATCATAATTTTAATTTCAAAATTTCTTAAATCACATATTGCCTCAAGATTCATGCACATCACATGCATTTTTTATATTCATATCATTTGACTCCTTATTTTTTAATATTGCAGCTTGTTATGTCTGAATATTTTATTATAAATCTTGATAAATCCTTTTTTTTTTAACTTTTAAAAAGATTTTTTTTTCCTCTTTTTTTTTTTTTTTGCAAATTTTTATTATCATCATCATCATAATCATCATTGATATATCATAAAAAATATTATCTTGATCGGGATTGAATATCGAGGTAAAATTAAGTTGGAAACTTTCAAAATTAAAATTAGGACCATATGAACTCCAATTTTAGCAAACTTATAGTCAAACTGAACATCTCAGAAAAACAAACCTAACGACACCAAATTTGACTCAATCTGAGCCCAAATGGGTCCAAATCAAGGACTTGGTGAACTATTGTAAGGTTTAAACTACAATTTAGATTACCAAATGGTTTTCAAACGTAGCATGCTTATAGTCAAATCAAGCGATTCAACAAGACAATCTAGCAAGCCCAAGATCATGGAATTCTAACTTTATCAATATCTTAAAATGTCTAAGAAATGGTCCATGATCAATGGATTCAACATTGCTGTCCATCCAAACCACTCCCCTTTTACCCTTGATCTTCCTCCTATTTATAGGCCACACTACTCTAGAAAATCAATATATAGAACCCTCCTTTCTCTTAAAAAGGGGGACCCAAGATGAAGGAAACAATAAAGAGATCTGAGATCGCTCTTCATCCTTGCTCCTCCTCGACCACCACACAGAGTTCCGCTGGACCACCGCCAAACACCAGAGTTTCTACTGGACAAACACCTCAGGCCTGGAGTTTCTACAAGACATCCATCTGAGGCCCAAAATCTTACTGAACCACCACTTGATGCCCATAGCTATGTTGGACCACAACCTAAGGCCCAAACTTTTCTTGGACCACTGCTTGAGGCCCGGAGTTCTGTCAAACCACCACTATAGGCCCAGACTTCTGTCAAACCACCACTTGATGCCCAAAGTTCTACCGAGCCACCACTTAATGCCCATAGTTCTACCAGACCACCACATGTGGCCTAAAGTTGTGTCAAACCACCACCTGATGCCCAAAGTTTTGTTGGATCATCACCTGAGGCCCAGAGCTCTTCCGTACCACCACCTGATGCCTAGAGTTCTACCGAACCACCGCTTAAGGCCCAAACTTCTGCCAGACCACCACCTAAGGCTCTGAGTTCTATCAGATCACCACCTAAGGTTCAGAGTTCTGCCGGACAGCCACCTGATGTGAGGTTCAAAATCTAAATTAGAAGGATTATTCTTATCTTTTAATAAATAATAACCATAGCTATCTAATATCATCTATCAGTAATAAAAATAAAATAAACTTTATAATTTAAAACATCAATATACTCATTTATATTCATTCCAAATATATATATAGATTTTATACACTACTTAAGACTAAAACAAAAAGAAATAGAACAAACAATTCTGACCAGCCTCACACTCTTGTTTCCCTGCCCTAACTGGAAATTACTTAGCCACATATTATGAGCTTATAAGGCCCAGCAGGTCACCAAAACCTACAACTGAATTCAAAGCACAAAAATGAACAATATGCATGTTAACAATCAAATCATAACATTTACAGTCATATGATCATTGAATTAGTACAAAAATAATTAAACATACATGCACTAATTATAAAATCTATAAATAGTAAAAATAATATAGTACAAAAACCAACAAAGTTGTAAACAAGTATGAGTGTTAAATCCATAAATAAAACATCAAATCAAAATAAAGACTATAAAAATCAAATCAATGTAGTAAAATCATATAAAAATAGACACATGTTATCCATGCATTCCATATCACGTGCTCAATATATCATATACTTAATATCATTATAATGAATCAGTAGTATCAAATAGTATTAGTATCTATGTCAGTATCAATTATTGGGTAGGAAGATTTTCTCTACCCACTGGCTGCAATCAAAGTTGGTTCCTTCCTTTGATGGGGTTGGTAAATGACGGGATCCCTTGGAAGATTCTCCAAGGTGTCGACTGTCAGGACAGGCATCATCATGGGCTTTCTTTTGGACCCACTTCTAATGTTATTTATTAACAGGGGGGATCCCTAGGAAATCGTACTATATGTCACACCAAGGTTGATTATTTTTCTTTTTCCATTCTTTCTGCTTCACAAGGCTACGGCCTCTAGATTTTCTTTCCTTTCCATTGGGATCTTTTGACGGTGAATCCTTGAAACCATGGTTCAGGTGTCATGCCACAATATTCACCACGTGGGGTCATTCTTCTTTCTCTCTTCTCTGCCATTATAGGCTGTAACCATTTCCTTGGTGGGGTCCTTCTAGCCTCAATCATTATTGGCCATTGGACTCTCTTCTTCTTCAACACCTTATCATTCACTGTCTTCAATACCCTAAATACTTGGCAAATAGGATTTTAGATTCCTTCTTCTTCTGAAGGGTCAGGGCTTGGGGTTTATGATCCCAAAATGACTTATTTAGCTCTCTAGTAGAGCTATTCCTTTTTACCCATCTTAGGTCTGTAAGCCCATTCTTAGTAGGAATGTTCAGTTTTGGCTTCTAGGCAGGCATATTCGATGGGTGGATTAAGAATGATTGTTGAGCCCATAGTTTTATATTTTTCTTTATCTTCTGCCTTTTTATCATTCTTTATGGATGTAGTAACCCATTTTGTAGATTAGTGGTGTTAGTAGTCACCACCAAGATTCTTCCTCCATCTACAATCCTCTTGATAGTCAGGGCATTTGGCAGTGATAGCCGCTCAAACATAAAGATCCTCCTGCGAGGATTTTCAACAACACCCTTAGTGTTTTGTGACACTGGCAGATGCATATGGCGTTCAACAGCTTGAGTAGTAGGTTGCTACTCGGGCAGGTTGTTAGAATAGTTGCTATTTGAATGCTTTACATTTTTGCAACTTATGTAGTTTTGATGATTCCAAATATTATTGTTCAAATGTGTAGTTATCTCCTAACAATTTTAGAAGATTTGTATTTGCTCTTGTGTGTACTAACATTTCAGGAAAAACGAACTCCAGACTACGAAGACTTCAAATCAAATTCAGAATGAGATACTTTGTAAAATTTGAAGTTTGCATTTCTTTGAAATTAAATTGAAAAAGAGTGATTATAATTGAGTGAATAAAAACATACACACACATAAGGAGATCATAAAAAATTTATACTGATCGTACTGGATGATATCTGTTCGTACGAGACGATCAGACAGTTATCTCCTATTGAGCACATGGAACGAATAGGAACTTGCTTCAAAATTTTTCTAAGTCCTATTCGTCCAGGACGACTTTACAATCGTCCAGGACGATTGGTTCTCTCTAAAATTTTCGTCCAGATGAAATTAAATTATCGTCAATGGCGATTGGTCCTCTGGAAAATTTTCGTCCAGACGAAATTAATAATCGTCCAGGACAATCTGGTCTCTGGAAAATTTTTGTCCAGACGAAATTAAATTATCGTCCATGGCGATTGGTTCTCTGGAAAATTTTCATCCAGACGAAATAAATAATCATCCAGGACGATCTGTCCTCTGTAAAATTTTTGTCCAGACGAATATATTTTCGTCCAAACAATTAACCGACTTAGAACGGTTTTCAGCAGTTTCTACAACCGACCTAGTATTAACCGTTCGTACTGGACGAACCTAGTTCGTACTGGATGATCAGCTGTACGAAGTCATTTTCGTACACATATACAAATAAGGTCGTTTCAAATCGTTTAAGTAAAATTGTCCAGGACGATCCACGATCGTACGGGACGATCCACTGTGTACAGAATTGAATACTTGTAGTATTTGGGCGGTTTTTCTTGTCTTTTGTATAAATAGTTCAAATTTGACTGCCACCCAATCTTTTTGTCATTTGATCTTCGTGCCTCTTGAGAGAATAGCCAAGGAGAGAGTGGAAGAGAGCATTCAAAGGAGGATTCCTACCATTGGAGCAAAAAGGCTTCACTTGGATTTCAAAGGTAAGAGTCTCTACTTGTGAATTGGGATTACTTCACTCTTTTCCTTCTTGCTTCTAGATTCTTGTGAGAAGATCTATCAAGGAGATCCAGATCTCTGCCGACACTTGGAGAGTGTGAACAGCCAAAGGGTTCGTTGCCTACACTTGGAGAGTGTGAATAGCCGAAGGGTTCGCTGCCTACACTTGGAGAGTATAAATAGCCGAAGGGTTCTCTGCCTACACTTGAAAAGTGTGAACAGCTGAAGGGTTCTCTGCCCACACTAGGAGAGTATGAAAGGACGACGGTTCTCTTCCAACACTGGGGATATGATTGTGTAAAAGGACGACGGTTCTCTGCCGCACCGGGGAGTGGTGAAAAGAGTGTGTTGTAAAGGCTTCTCCGCCTTGCTGTGGGTGCAAAAGGAAAGTCACTATTGGTATTAGTGCATTACTCAGAGGGTGCCTCTGGGGAGTGGATGTAAGTCTGGTTTTAGACCGAACCACTATAAATCTGGTGTCATTTACTTTACTGTTTTTATGTTTCCGCATTTTAATTTTAGTTTTAAAAACTCTGTGGTTGAAAAATATTTTCTATAAAAATCTAAAAGAAACAATTTTATTTCGGTTCAACATAATTTTAAAAGAGGGCTTAAATTTTTAACCTACCAATTCACCCCCCCTCTTGGTAGTCTTGGGACATTCACTTAGGCTTAACAACCTAATTAATAGACTCAATAAGTGGTATCAGAGCTTCGTTTCAAAATCATAAGTTTGAACTACTTTTTGATTAACGTAGATGGCTACATTTGGAAACCGAAACACACCTGAGGGTTACTCTATCACTAGACCTCCACTGTTTGACAATATTCCTTTTGATTTTTGGAAAATACGCATGTCTACTTTCTTACAGTCACTTGATTATCGCATGTGGATGCTAGTCCAGGATGGCTACACAAAACCAACTAGATTAGTTGATGGAGTTATGGTAGAAATACCTTTTGCATATTGGACTATAGAAGAACGTGACTTAGCACAATTAAATGCCAAATGTTTAAATAATTTCTTTTGTGCTTTAAAATCTGAAGGCTACATGCGGGTTTCTACTTGTAAAAGTGGAAAGGACATATGGGATAGACTTTGTATAACTTGTGAAGGGACAAATGAGGTTAAGCAATCAAGACTCAATATCTTGTTACATGACTATGAATTGTTTCACATGAAACCTAATGAATCTATCTCTGACATGTACACAAGATTCACACAAATTGTCACTTCTTTGCATGCACTTGGTAGGGAATTAACTAATGCTGAAATGATTAATAAAATTCTTCGATGTTTATCTACTGCTTATGATGCTAAAATTACTGCAATTACAGAGTCTAAAGATCTTAACATTTACTCTATTGATAATCTTTTTGGCTCACTCATTGCTTATGAGCAAGGAGTAAGTCAAAGAAAGATTGATGCAGGTGAACCACGAAAGGAGAAAAATATTGCATTAAAGGTGGAAGAGTCAGAAAGTGAACACTCATAACCTGAGGATGAAGATGATATTGCACTGATGATTAGACAATTCAGAAGCTTTTTAAAGAGGAAGCAGAAGAGACGTCAGTAATGGAATCGAGGTAAGTTTAACAGAAATGACAAGGTTTCTAATGAAGTAATTTGCTATGAATGCAGGAAACCAGGTCATATCAAGACTGATTGCCCAAAACTCAAAGCCACTCCTAGCAAGGAGAAGGTAGAGGAGAAACCAATGGTAAAGAAGGGCAAAAAGAAGTTTCAAAGAGCTTTCTGGGCAGACTCAGCTTCAGACTCATCTGAGACTGAAAAAGAAGAAGAAGTCACCAACCTTTGCTTGATGGTAGATAATGTTGAACAATCAGATCAAGAAGAGGTATGTGACTTAACCTATGATGAATTGTTTGAAGTTTCTGAACATATGCATGATGCATATAGGAAAATGAAAAAGATGCATGCTAGTTTAAATTTAGAACTGGAAGAGCTTAAGAAGGAACATGATATCCTTATAAAAGACCATGCATTAATAGATAACAACCACATGAAACTACTTGATGAATATGATGACTTGAATAAGAATTTTGAAAATTTAAAATCATCCTATGCTGAACTTGAAAAAGATTTTAAAAATTTTAAGGATGAATCTGAGAGAAAAACATATCGAATCAATTATACAAATCGAATCTTGGAAGATATGAATTTATTTTATAAATTGACAATAAGAGCTCTCGAGGATAATAGGATTCCCCCTAAACTTGAAGATTTTACAAATCCTAAGTATTATCCTAAATTTATGAAATCCCTTAGAAGACAATCAAATGGAAGAAAACTTAAGAATATTTTTCCTAATGTTAAATGTAATAATTATGAATTTTTGGGACATATAGCTCACACCTGTACTTTGAAGATAAAATTTAATCTGGTGTGGAGACCTAAGATGCATAAACCTAGACATATCATATATGCATCTGATTATAAATTGCTAAAAGGTGAACTCAAACTTATTTGGGTTCCCAGGTCTAACATTTGAGAGTTTTACAGGAATGCTCTCACACAAGACCTCGTGGGAGCATATGGTACCTGGACAGTGGATGTTCAAAGCATATGACTGGAGATACTGCTCAATTCATAATGCTGGAAGCCAGGAGTGGAGGCAAGGTTACACTTGGAGATAATACCACAAAGAAAGTGGTTGGATCAGGTATGATTGGAAATTTCAAAAACTTTTTCATAGATAATGTGTTATTGGTTGAACGCTTAAAACATAATCTGTTAAGTATAAGTCAGCTATGTGATAAGGGCTATAATATGAAATTTTTACCTACTAGCTGCATATTAAGCCTAAATGGAAAAGAAGTCTTAAATAGAAAAAGGGTTAACAATGTTTACATGCTAGATTTGAATTCTATTCTATCTCCTACTGCTTTTTGTTTAAAAACTATTTCTGATGAATCTTGGCTTTGGCATAGGAGACTTTGTCATTCTAGTATGAAAAAACTTAGGAGAATTACCCAAAAGAACTTAGTGAGAGGTATACCAAAACTAGACTTTACTAAGGACCACCTTTGTGATGCATGTCAATTAGAAAAATAAGTGAAGTCCTCTTTTAAGTCCAATAAGGATCTTAGAACTAGTAAACCTTTAGAAATTCTTCACATGGATCATTTTGGACCAGTAGGAACTGTAAGTCTAGGAGGGAAGGTATACGGATTTGTTATAGTGAATGATTTCTCTAGATTCACTTGGGTTAGATTTCTTTTTCATAAGAGTGAATCGTTTGAGGAATTCAGAAATTTTTCAACTTGGATTCAAAGAAAACTAGGATGCGAAATAATTTCTATTCAAAGTGATCATGGAGGAGAATTTGAAAATGAAAAATTTAATAATTTTTGTAAGGAAAAGGGATTGATCACAATTTTTCTGCACCTAGAACCCCTCAATAAAACGGGGTAGTTGAAAGGAAAAACAGAACATTAATAGAAGCCGCCCGAGCAATGTTGGCAGAATACTCACTTCCTAGATATTTTTGGGCTGAGGCGGTTAGCACTGCATGTTATGTTCTGAATAGGGTGAATGTGAGATCAAAATTAAATAAAACACCCTATGAGTTACTAAAAGGTAGAACACCTAACTTATCACATTTGCATGTTTTTGGTTGCAAGGTGTTCATACATAACAATGGAAAATCTGCCTTAGGAAAATTTGATCCAAAATCAGATGAAGGAACTTTTGTTGGATATTCAAGTGCTGGAAAATCTAATAGGGTATTCAATAAAAGAACTTTAGTAATTGAAGAAACCACACATGTTGTATTTGATGAATTTGGAAATTTGGAAGAGCCAAATATTGTTGAAGAAGAGATTAAGGAAAACTCCCAAAAGATTGATAGATTAAATTTGAAAGAAAATGTGGAAGAAAATTTGGAAAGAGAAAATCCTTTGCCTAGAGATTTGAGATTTTCTAAAAACCACCCAAGAGAATTGATTATAGGTGAAGTACATGAAATCAATACCAATGCAATGTTGATGGCCTCCTACTTCAACCTTTTCGGTGGCATTCCTCCTCCTCCAGAAGAATAGAGAATGAGAGATGAATTACTTTGTGTTTGTTGTACTCGTGTTTTGTTTTTTTAAATGTTTTGTTGTGTTAGCTTTTTATTTTTAGTATTTGTTTTTAGTTTGTCTTTATTAAAAAGTTCAATGTATTTTCTTAGTTGTTTTAATATTATGAAATGAATATGTAATCCTTTTCATTAATATTAATGCATGTTGTACTTGATTCAAAATTGGTTTGTTTTGGAATGTGGTTAATTTTTATGAATTTTTTTAGTCTTATTTAATCTTAATTATGCTTAAATTATATTATAATTTGAGATAAATTACATTAGAAAATCTAGTCTTTCTAAATTTAAAAGTTGTTTATAACTTGTTATAATTAGAACTTTTAAATTCATGTCTATTCATTTAGACTACATAAAAGTTAATATTATTATTACAATTTAGATGTTTTCTTATTTTATATTTCTTTGCTCAAGTGATATTTATGCACTTAGAAATATTTGAAATTTTAGATTATTGATTTTGAAAAGATTTGGTATCAATTACTCTTGAAAATTGTACAAAAAGTACAAAAAATCAAAAGAAATGCGCAAAGGTTTGCAAATATGAAAAAGAGGCACAAAATTAGCCCAATGTCAAAAGATGCACAAAAATGTGCCAAAAATTTTGAAAAAGATGCACAAAGCGCCACTTGTAGTAATTCTCTTCTTTCCAAATTCTTTCAATCTCTTAATTCAAATTGATCTTATGTTCATTTATATTCTATTGAACTTTGAAATATAGAATTTTTATACATCTCTCTTGTAATGATTTTCTATATTCAAATGTCTAAATTGAATCATGTTTTTGATAAATTTTTCTTACTTACAATGTTATATCACTTCTTAAATTCTATGAATTTCTATGATTTACCTAATGTCATTAGTTTTAGATTGCATACCTTATACTAATCACCATTTAGATTAAATTTTCAAATGAATTTCATATAATTACTTACAATTCTCGTCTATTTCTTCTTCACTTTTTATTGTTGTCAAAAAGGGTGAGAAATTATTGTGTTTGTATGATTTGTTTTGTTTTGATTATTTTGTTTGCATTTTGATTTTGTGTGTTTGACTTTGTGATTGTTTGTGTTAAAAATTTTTGAAAAACAAAAATATTGTTCTTTGCTTCAAAATGCCTCCTTATTTTCAAGTATTCATCAATTCAGGGGGAGTTTAGGAGATAGGAGATTTGTTTAAATTGAAACCATACAAATAATAATTGTTTTGCCATCATCAAAAAGGGGTAGATTGTTAGAATAGTTGCTATTTGAATGCTTTACATTTTTGCAACTTATGTAGTTTTGATGATTCCAAACATTATTGTTCAAATGTGTAGTTATCTCCTAACAATTTTAGAAGATTTGTATTTGCTCTTGTGTGTACTAACATTTTAGGAAAAATGAACTCCAGACTACGAAGACTTCAAATCAAATTCAGAATGAGATACTTTGTAAAATTTGAAGTTTGCATTTTTGTGAAATTAAATTGAAAGGGAGTGATTATAATTGAGTGAATAAAAACATACACACACATAAGGAGATCATAAAAAATTTATACTGATCGTGCTGGACGATATCCGTTCGTACGAGACGATCAGACAGTTATCTCCTATTGAGCACATGGAACGAATAGGAACTTGCTTCAAAATTTTTCTAAGTCCTATTCGTCCAGGACGACTTTACAATCGTCCAGGACGATTGGTTCTCTGTAAAATTTTCGTCCAGACGAAATTAAATTATCGTCAATGGCGATTGGTCCTCTGGAAAATTTTCGTCCAGACAAAATTAATAATCGTCCAGAACGATCTGGTCTCTAGAAAATTTTCGTCCAGACAAAATTAAATTATCGTCCATGGCGATTGTTCCTCTGGAAAATTTTTATCCAGACGAAATAAATAATCGTCCAGGACGATCTGTCCTCTGTAAAATTTTCATCCAGACGAATATATTTTCGTCCAAACGATTAACCAACTTATAACGGTTTTCAGCAGTTTCTACAACCGACCTAGTATTAACCGTTCGTACTGGACGAACCTAGTTCGTACCAGACGATTAGTTGTACGAAGTCATTTTCGTACACATATACAAATAAGGTCGTTTCAAATCGTTTAAGTAAAATCGTCCAGGATGATCCACGATCGTACTGGACGATCCACTGCGTACAGAATTGAATACTTGCAGTATTTGGGCGGTTTTTCTTGTCTTTTGTATAAATAGTCCAAATTTGACTGCCACCCAATCTTTTTGTCATTTGATCTTCGTGCCTCTTGAGAGAATAGTCAAGGAGAGAGTGGAAGAGAGCATTCAAAGGAGGATTCCTACCATTGGAGCAAAAAGGCTTCACTTGGATTTCAAAGGTAAGAGTCTCTACTTGTGAATTGAGATTACTTCACTCTTTTCCTTCTTCCTTCTAGATTCTTGTGAGAAGATCTATCAAGGAGATCCGGTTCTCTGCCGACACTTGGAGAGTGTGAACAGCTAAAGGGTTCGCTACCTACACTTGGAGAGTGTGAATAGCCGAAGGGTTCGCTGCCTACACTTGGAGAGTGTAAATAGCCGAAGGGTTCTCTGCCTACACTTGGAAAGTGTGAACAGCTGAAGGGTTCTCTGCCCACACTAGGAGAGTATGAAAGGACGACGGTTCTCTTCCAACATTGGGGATAGTGTAAAAGGACGACGGTTCTCTGCCGCACCTGGGAGTGGTGAAAAAAGTGTGTTGTAAAGGCTTCTCCGCCTTGCTGTGGGTGCAAAAGGAAAGTCACTATTGGTATTAGTGCAATACTCAGAGGGTGCCTCTGGGGAGTGGATGTAGGTCTGGTTTTAGACCGAACCACTATAAATCTGGTGTCATTTACTTTACTGTTTTTACGTTTTCGCATTTTAATTTTAGTTTTAAAAACTCTGTGGTTGAAAAATATTTTCTATAAAAATCTAAAAGAAACAATTTTATTTCGGTTCAACATAATTTTAAAAGAGGGCTTAAATTTTTAAACTACCAATTCACCCCCCCCTCTTGGTAGCCTTGGGACATTCACTTAGGCTTAACAACCTAATTACTAGACTCAACACAGGTGTGTGCAACATGCAAAAATTCTAGCATGAGACCCTTCAATTTTTATGTCATACACAAGCACGGCAGCAACCATTCCAGAAGCTGAGGGGAATTATAGCCCACCAAACTAAATGGTGGCTCTAGTGTTTTCTGTGTTAATAACAACATTAGCTAAATTGATTCTAGCATCGCATCCTAGTTGGATGATAATATGAGTATTTTATAGATCCATCTACACAAATGAAAGGTAAGAGTTAGTAAGCATCATCTTATATATCACCCCACGCTTTCAAAATGTGGAGACTAGCACATAACAAAATAATAAAAATGAATAGTATAAGCAAGCAATTAAAATAAATTTAAAATCCTGCTTAATACATATTTCAATGAATTTGTTGAATTCTCATTTTTAGAATATTTGAAATTTTTATTCGTTAAAAGACCATTTTAAAAAATGTAGAATTTTGAGCTCACATCGATTAACTGCTACTACAACGCTTAAATGACTAACCAAAGATGAAAAAAGAAATCAAATCCTAGCAGAGTCATCAAAAATTTGTGGGCTCAGAAAATTTGCTTCCGAGCCTCCACATGCTTTCGAGGAGTTTTAATGATTTTAAGTTCTAGAAAAATTTGGAAAGGCATATTAGGTTCTTATATAAGACACTACCCATAGATTTCACCCTCATTTTATGAGGACTTTATGATCTAAGTTCTGAATTCCTATAAGCGCAAGCCCTTATAGTTAGTTACCCCTCTTGATAATAAGATATAACTTTTTATTAAGGATAATCATCAACCAGATAGGTAGAGAGATGTAGTATCTTACAAATAATAGCAAAATTGGTTTATGTTTTGAAAATTTGATATTTAAAATTGAAAATCTCACAATCTTGCACTTAAAATGGATGGTGGATGAAGTGATGATTGACCCAATCAAGATCCCATGGTTCCATCATCCCAAGTAATCATGGTCCCTGGTTTACTTAGTCAGTAGTCGACCCAACCAAACAAAAGGATCCTTATCAGTAGTCATGGGTTGCTTCGTCTAAGGGTACCTTATAGATTTTTTTTTTTTGCGCGAGGGGGGGGCTATTTATCTAGGGGAATAAATTTGAATCCACCTTAGCAGGCAGAGATCTTTGTTCCCTATCGATTATATCCTATTGATTCATACCTCAAGGATTTGATGTCATTGGGGAGCATACGGGATCTAGCCATGACCATAATTTAGTGGTGTCATTAAGTGACAAACCACCAGGTTAAGAGGGTTGCAATCATAATCTTTTACCTGTGATGCCATTTGGAGACAAAATCATCAATTAGAGGACACATGCCACATCCTTGCTGGCAAGACATAATTTGAGAATGAATCCTAGTGATATTCTCGACCAAACATTAGCTCTTTATGAGCTGAATTGCTAGTTAAAATTTCCACCTCGTTAAACTGTTGCAGAGGATGGATTGATTTTTCTTTAAGCATTTTTTATAGTTAATTTCAATTTTAAATACTTTTTATTTTAAAATTTTGGAGATTTTGAGCTTTCGTGTGTATGTGGGTGGCATTTTTTATTTTTTAAATTTATCCCTCTGATTGATATTTATTGTCAACACGACCATCATTGGGGTATTTATGAGAAATTTTCTTTTATAGGTTGAACCTTATCAAGTTTGTCAACTTGCAAATAGATGATTGGTTCTTTCATGGGCTTTTATGTTTTGTTAATTAATTTCCTTTGTTATCAGCCTTAAAGGCCTAACATGAACGCAAAAAATAAATATATTGGTCGATATCGCAATTATATATTTGTTTTATGGTTTGAGCTATGTCAACTTATATTTTCTCACTTAGAAGGATTGAGCTCAAACTTGGGTTTATTGGCTAACCTATGATAAATCCCTAGACAATACTTTTGTGCCTATAATACGCTCATCGAGGCCCATGCAGGTGTTTGGAATCTTTTTTGTGATATTTAAAGGGTCTTTTTCTATGGCTTATAAAAGCTCGTGCTTGATTCGTAGTCCCCTTATATTTTTCTTGTGGACCATACATTGAATACTTGGTAGGGTTTCCTACAATAGCTCGTAGGAGTTCATATTTATTACAGTTCAATAGTATTTGCCCATTAGTGATATGTGATACTTGTAGCATATCTCTTACAATAATATGTAGTAGCTCACATTTTGCAATATTTCCCATATTTTCACTTACAGGAGAATAGTGTATTTACTAGCTATTGATAGATTATTGACTGCAAGGGCTACTATAGTTGCTATTGCCCATTGTTGATCGCTATTATTACACATATGGAAAATATTCCATTATCCTCAATAAGTGTTAGCATTCATTGTATGCTACATTGTATATGGTTTGGAAGGAATTCTACATATTGGATGTATGTTACTGCCAATCTTTCATAAATGCACTTTTGTATGGATGAAGAACCCCCTATAGTGGCTTGTTATATACATCATGGATTTCTCATCCTAGAAGATGACTTCATAATGCTCCCAATGGTCATTCTTTTTTCGATATTCATATTTCATTTTGCATGGAGGCTTTTCACATTGAGTGAATCTTCATGTAGCATCAATAAAAAAAGATAATCATTAGGAAACATATTGTATTTACATTCCATAAATCTAAAATATTTTATCTAAATAGTGTTTCATTTAATTTTTTAATTTTAAATTAAGTGATTGAATCTCCATCAAAACTTATTTTTATTTAGTAGGATAATTATTATAATTATAGTAGATAATACTAATATTTACAAGTAAATATTCTTCCTCGTGGGATTGATACTCTACTCTATTATCACTTTATTACTTGATTCATCATGTATACTTTTGTATATTAAGTGCAGTTTTTTTTTTATCAAAGTAAACCTAAGTATTATTTAGGGATTGATAGATCACTAAATCATTTTTATATTTTTTAGATTACTCCATCGCCTCCAACAATATAGTGGTAAAAAATCTTGCGAAATTACAACATATCTCTAACTTAGAATAATTCTTATGCCTCCTTCGATGCTACAACATGTGGCACAACCTTACTAAGTTTGCTTTTAGAGTAGTAAAGGAAAATTTTTAAGATTCATAACAACCCATTGGGGATCAAAGCTAATCCTAAAAAGATTAGGGCACTAATTGATATGGTACCCTCAAGACATATTAGGGAGGACTAACATTTGAACAGAAGAATTCCAATCTTGTCTCACTGTTTGGCCCACTGGGTCATTTCCTTAAGATAATAAGAGGTGCTCGTAACTTGGGGTTCTAATGGATTGAAGAATGCCAAGAAGCTTTCAAATAGCTCCGAGCATATTTGGCCTCACCTCTTCTACTTTCAAAGCCAGCCTAGGGAGAACTATTATACATGTATCTAACTATCCCTTTGCATGTTATAAGCTTCATCTAAATCTGAGAGGATAATACTATACAATGTCATTTTTATTATGTTAACAATATCCTTTCTCACATGGAGGGGGCACTAGCCATTGGCAGATAAAATAATATTGGTGATAGTGTTTTTAGCTAGAAAATTATGCTAATAGTTTTAAGCTCATATAATTGGGGTATATACAAATCTTCTATTGATAAATATTCTCGTAAAACTTGAGGCATTTAAAATATTAATCAAATGTTTGGACAAACTTGAATAATTTAACATCCATTTTTTGCCTAGACCTAACATCAAGTCACAATTACTTATAAACTTTATGGACGAATGCACCATACTTGTCTCTAATGGACCAATTGCCCATCCTCCTCTTTCTCTTTGCTAGGCATTATACATTGATGGAACTTCTTGGAGTTTTGGAATGAAGGCTAGATTCTTCTTCATCTCCCTTATCAGATTATCTTTTAATATTGGCTTCTATTAAAGTTCCTCGTGATAAATAACATTACAAGTAAAAATCCCTCATTATCGAGATAAGGTTTTCCACAGACTATGAGGTATTTGATGATTCATATTTATTTACAACTGGACATCTCTTAGGTGGAGGGAGAATTTGATGCACATAACCCATATTTGGTAAAGTACTGCGACATGGTAAAGTCACTCATTTTCCACATAAAAACTATCAAATCATGCATATACTCAGAAGTAGAATGCATATGTAGATCCAAAAGTTACTAAATCAATAATAGGAGATCTCTTGAAAAGAAGGTGCATTGAGGAAATACATTTTTTGAGTATTCAATGTCTTTAGGTTATACAGTCAATTGATAAGCCAATGGAGCCCTTTTGTATTAATCCTATTATATCATTCGTACAAAAAAGGGTGTTGCTCAAAAACTTGGCAGTTGTTATGCGACTCTAAAGACAAGAAGCTAACTTCACCATTAATGGTGGAGTGTTATATATATAAGTGGGACTTTATCGAGCCATACCATAAGTGTCTCCCAATGTTAGAGGTTGATTATGCACTACGGGAGGTCCATTCAGGTATATATGGAGAACACTTTGGGGAAAAGAATTTTCTCTTAAAATAATGAGGCAAAGATTTTACTGGCCTATAATGAAATAAGATGCAATAGAGTTCACACAAAATGCAATAATTTCCAATTGCACTCCAACCTCACCTATTTACCTACCATAGATCTCTCATCACTCCAAAGCTCATGGGTGTTTGCACAGAGAGGGATTGTTATAATGGGGGTCATTTCATATGGCCCTTGGGCAGCAAAAAATTATCATATTGGTCATGGATTATTTCATCAAATAGGTAGAGGAAAAAGCTTATCCAAAATAAATAAAGAAAATACCAAACAATTTATTTAGAAAAAAAATATAATATATCATTTTGGCCTTGCAGAAAAGATCAACTCTAATACTGAAACTTAGTTTACTAAAAAAATATTTATGACATTATGCAAGGATCCCCATATCCAATTGGTGCACATAACTATGGCTCATCCTCAAATAAATGGGTAGACTAAGGTAATGAATTGAACTATACTTAAGGGACAGAAAATACACCTCGAGAAGGCTGGGGAGCAATGGGTTGATAAACTCGTCAATATCCTTTGGGCCTATCGCACCACTTCCAAGACTCCAATAGGAGAAACACTATATAACCTTAGCTTTAAAAATTAGGAAGTCTTCCTGGTTGATATTGGAGTCCCAAGCCCATGAGTATAGACTTTTGATTTTAATAATAATGATGAAAAGCTTCAAAATAACCTAGACCTTCTCCCAAAAGCTAGAGACATGGCCTTACTCAAAATTGCTGCTTATTACTGAAGAGTAGCTCGCCACTATAACCAAAAGGTGAAACCTCAATGCATCTCCATCAAAACATGGTTCTATGCAGCCTTAAAGCAGTTGGAAATGGAACCCAACCCTATGGGAAGGCTCTTATATAGTAGTAGCTATGATCAAGCCCAAAACTTTCAAGCTGAAGGATGTTGATAGAAAAGTACTATCTCGACCTAGGAATATTGAGAATCTTTGTAAATATAATCAATAGTTATTAACAAAGCTACCTACTATATAGCTTATATTTTTTGAATTAAGAGTTATGTAGCCTTATTTTCTCTTAAGCTACATTGTAGTATTATTGTATCATCTTTTTAAGGTAATAAAATTTTGTTTTCTCATTATCATTAAAGCCTCCTTTTCAAGTGAAATCATAATGTTGATCCCAAATAAATTATGATCCAACAAAATTCAAACCTTACCACTAATTCAAGAAATACACAATGTTCATTATATCTCAATCATTGGATGATCAATCCAATAGAGATTTGATCTGACATCCTCTATACAAGTTAACTCCATTAAATAACAATTTAACAAATAATCTTGGATAAATAAAAAATCCTTAGTGGATTTTACATGACCTCTTCCACTCAAGTTAACATCATCAAATAATGCTTTGGAAAGCAACCTTAGATGGGTCAAATATCTTAGGTGAATGTCTCTCAACCTCTTCTTAATAGGATAACTTCATCAAGCAACTTCCCAACGCATAGCTTGGGATAGTTTGAATAATATTTGATAAGCTCTCTCTCTAGCCTCCAAAGATGCAAGTCTACCTATGTGAGAAGCTTCATTATGAATCACACAACCTTAAAATAACCAGCTATTTTTCTATAAAAAAATATCATTAATCTAAAATCAAGAGTAGACATCTCAAGTGGCCAAATATACAAACAAAAATTGCTAAGATAAATAAAAAATAATAATCAGGTATCCTAGAACACTCCATAATAAAAATATCACATGATATTAATGTCTTCATCACCACTGGACAAGGCCTTTCTCAACTCACTTTCAACACCATTATTATCTAAATCAAGAGGGGAGTACTCGGAAGCCTAACTAGGAGATAACCCTTCAACCACAACCCCTGTCTTGTATTGTAACAACCAAACTCATTTACAAAAGTCATGAACAAAGCCGTCCTTAAGGCACTAATGCTTCAGATCGTTCGCTTCAACATCAAACAGTTTATCATATGTGTCTTCAGCACAATTACAAATCTCTCGGTGATATGCTAAGGACTTCATGAATTCTTCTAAGGCCTTCAGTGATATGGCCTATATATGAGCATCAACATCTAATAAGATTGCCTCTTTCTCCATATGATGATCTTATCGTTCTTTATTCTCCTTCTCAAGAGATTCTTTATCAACTAGAAGGGTTCTCTTCTCTATTACAAGTTCTTTCAAAGCTTCATTTCACTGATTAGCTTTTGTAAGAGACTCAATCAACTCAATATGAGAGCAGTAAGATTTTTTTATTTTGTAAGAAAGAATGTTAGACATCATTGTGGGCTCCGAAAATTCGGCCCTGGCCTCCGCTCGCTTTGCTTATTCGGCGAGGGAGTTTTAACTGAATAAGTTCCGAGGTAAATTTTGGAAGGCAGATGGGTTTGTAGATAAGACACTACCCAGAGATTTCGCCCTCATTTGGTGAGGACTTTATGATCTGAGTTCTGGTTTCCTATAGGCGCAAGCCCCTATAGTTAATTACCTCTCCCGATCACGAGAGAGAACTTTCGATTAAGGCTAGTCATCAATCAGATACGTAGAGATACGTGTCTGACATATAGTAGCAGCAATGGATTTTGGGATTGGATTTGAGAATTGGGTTTTGGAAGATTTGGGAAAATTTTATATTTAAAATAGAAATTTCACCATCGTTCACTTAAAGCGGATGGTGGGGGAATGGATGATGAGCCCGATCAAGATCCCATGGTTCCGTCGTCCCGGGCCATCGTGGTCCCTGGTCTACTTAGTCAGAGGAGGTAGTCGACCCAACCTGACAGAAGGATCCTTGTCGGCAGCCATGGGTTGCTTCGTCCAAGGGGACCTTGTAGACCGGGGGTGGGTAGTTGTCCAAGGGGACAAATTTAAATCCACCTTAGCTGACAGAGGGCTTTGTGCCCTATCAATCATATCCTATTGATTCATATCTCAAGGATTTGATGCCAATAAGGAACGTAACGGCGCTGGCCATAACCGGTATTTCGTGGTGCCCTTTAGCGGCAAAACCACTCGGTTCAGAGGGCCCCGGATCGTCGTAACCGTTTATCCTGCGGTGGCCATTTAGCGGCAGACCGCCGGTTAGAGGACACGTACCACGTCCTTACTGGCAGGAGATTGTTTGAGAATGGATCCTAGTGATATTTTCGACTAGGCATTCGGCTCTTTGTGAGCTGAAGTAAATTTGAATTTGTCCGCCCCGGCAAACTGTTGCGGAGGGTGGATGGATTTTTGCTTTAAGCGTTGATAGGTTTATTTCAATTTTAAATATTTTTGAATTTGGAGTTTGTAGAGTTTGGATTTTTGGGTGGAGCTTGGAGGACATTTAAAAATATTAGTGAACCCCTCCGGTTGAGATTAGCGTTCAACACGGCCATCATCGGGGTGTTTGGGGTCATTTCCATTTGTTGATTAAACCTTGTCGACCCTATCAACTTATCGATAGGGGATCGGGTTTCTTGTAGGCTTTGTGCCTTTGTTTATGAATTTTCTTGATTTTAGGCATTGAAGGCCTAAAAAGAATGTATTTAAACAAATACACCGGTCACTACGACCGTGTATCTATTTGATAGTTCGAACCCTGTCGACTCCTATTGATCCGTATAGAAGGATCGGGTTCTTTAGCCTTCATGCATTTGTTCATGAACTTTCTTTGTTGAAGGCCTTAAAGGCCGAATATGAATGTATTAAAATAAATATTCCGATCACATTCATGACTGTATATTTATTCAATATCTCGAACCCTATCTACTCCTATTCCTCTATATAGGAGGATCGGGTTTCGTAGGCTTCATGCCTTTGATTTAATGAATTCTTTTGATTGTAGGCCTTGAAGGCCTAATGTGAATGTATTGAAACAAATATTCTGGTCGCCGCGGCCACATATTTGTTTGCTGGTTCGAACCTTGTCGACTCCCACTGATCTATATAGGAGGATCGGGTTCGAACTTGAATTCATTTATTGACCCGCGTAGCATTCCTAGGCGTCACGTGTGTACCAATAACACGCTAGCCGGGGCCCATGCGGATGATTTTTATATTGATTTAGACGTACCCCGTTGTGTACCTATGTGTATACAAACTACGGTGCACTCATGTGGGGGTACTTTAAAATATTTTGTAGTTGTGTAGATAACTATCGTTTGGATGCACACAACTTTTCATTTGAAAGCTCATACACGCCTTCTGTCCGCTAATACGAGTGTTGCGGATCCGGTGGCGTTGAGTTATAGATTGTAGACGCCTTCTGTCTGCTTGCATGAGTGTTGCAGATCCGGTGGCGTTGGATTTTGATATTGACTCCCCCTTCTCAATTACCGGGGAGTTATTTTCTGGATTTTGGAGTTTGTCGTGTTTGCTAGGATTTTGATGTTGACTCCCCCTTTCTCAATCACCGGGAAAGGATTTTCTTGATTTTGGAGTCAAAGACTGCTGATTTGGGGAGAACTCCTTTTAGGATCTTCATTGTAGCAGACTTGTTATTTCCGGTATTTATGGGTACACGAGCTATTTTCTTCTTAAATATAGAACTAAGAAGAGACTTTAGAACACCAGGAAGTTTGATTCTAATTTGTTCAAACATCTTCCTCCCTTCTGCCAGGGGGTGTCCTTTTTGTATATAGAGTCGCCTTTGTACTCAACGCACTTGTAGATCTTGATCACCACTGTCGTAGATGATATCCGTACTTGTGTCCACAGTGATCGCTATGCTTACGAAACTCTCACTGTTGTTATCCACAAGTGATTTGTAGTTATTTGCAGTGACCCGTTGTATCCACTACGAGCACCTGAAACTGTTCGTAGGAGACCCATTGTTGCCTACATCATGCCCACCTGTCACCAATCTCAGGTGGTTTGATGTCTGGATTTGTTTGTAGAGTACGAGTCTTTTTATTATTGGTCTCCCATATTGCCTTCTCAATCAACAGGCTTGGGTAGGGATTGTTGTAGGAGATATTTGTACTTGTGCCCACAGCGGTTCGTTGTGCTTACGAAATACCCACTGTTGTTATCCACAAGTCGCTTGTGTTCGCTGGCAGAGGACGGTTGTATCCACTACGACCTCCTGAAGGTATTTGCAGAAGATCCATTGTTTCTGCACCTTATCCACCCTTTCACCAATCTCAGGTGGTTGTTTGGTGATTGTGTATATTTGCAAGGGACCATTGTATCCGCTACGACCTCCTGGGAGTGTTTTGTAGAAGACCCATTACTTCTGCATCATATCCACCCTTTCACCAATCTCGGGTGGTAGTTTGATTTGTAGGGGCAGATCTTTGATCGCTGCATATGGGTAGTATTCGTACACCTCACAACTGTCCATTGCTTCTTACAAGTATAGTGCATTGACTTGTTGGAGACCGTTGTATCTGCTACGAACTTCTAGGAAATATTCGTAGGAGGTGTTGTAGTTTGATTGGTGTCGAGTTTGACTCAAGTATGAACCCTTCCCAATCCAGTTCTCGTGAGCTCAGAATGCAAGGTTATTTTCAGCCTCTTTTGGATTTGAGTCCGTTGAGTTCATAAGCCCCACTTGGTGTTATATAGTCCGAGCTCAGAGTACAAATTCGAGTGCCCCTGCAGTCTTTTGAGTTCAGGTGCTTATTCAGGATCTTCTGAAGTTCTTGTACATTCCATTTTGTGTTTGAATTGACTTGAATTTCCGTTCAATTTGATTTGACTTATTTGATTTTGATCTTTAGAAATCATTTGAGTCTTGTTCAGGTTCAAATCAATAAGTCCTCTGCTCGTCGTGGAAGTCCTCTGCTTATTTTAGTTCAAGTTATGTGTATTTTTGTTCGAGTACAGGTCTTCTATATTGTTGTCCAAGAAGGCCTTCGTATTGTTCAAGTCTTTGTACATTTCAGTGAAAATTTCGGCAGCACCCCGGCATATCCCCCGTTTGGGGGAAAATAGGGAGCTGGGCCTTCCCACCACGCTACTAGAGCGTGTATGGTAGGTGTCCTTGGACACCGCGGCCGTACAAAATTTCATCCCACCACGCTACAAGAGCGTGTATGGGGCCTTCAGCAGTATCCGTACCAGAACAGCAGTGACGTACCAGAATAGCAGTGACTCCCCACCACGCTACAAGAGCGTGTATAGGGCTCTCCCACCTCGTCGTATACGTCGCATCGGGCTCCCTCCTACCGTGCTACAAGAGCGCGTATAGGTGGTTCTCCGGTCCGCCGCAAACGTCGAGAATGAGATTTTGGAACATCATACCTTTGCGTAGCAGTGTCGGCGGTGTCGGCGTCGAGGACAAGATTTGGAACCGAGGGTCACTCTCCTACCTTGTCGTAGGTGTCGCGCCGGTTGCCCCTCCCACCACGCTACAAGAGCGTGTATAGGCAGACCGCCGACTCGACACGCGGGACGAGGTAAGAGATAGAGCCAAGGTCTCAAAACTTATACCTTGAAGTCCGGCGGAGGTGGGCACGGAAATCGAGGCAAGATCCGGAACCAAAGGTCGCTCGCCTACCTTGTCGTAGGTGTCGCGCCGGTTGCCCCTCCCACCACGCTACAAGAGCGTGTATAGGCAGACCGCCGACTCGACACGCGGGACGAGGTAAGAGATAGAGCCAAGGTTTCGAAACTTATACCTTGAAGTCCGGCGGGGGTTGTCGGCGACTCTGGCGGTGGCTCGTGGATCGAGGCGGGAGGAGGTCAAGCATTTTGAATTAATGATAATTAACTATTCAGTTATAATTAATCATTAATTATATTTAATTATAATTAATGTTATTTAATTACAATAGATTATAACTAAAAATAATTAAACAATTAGTTAAAATTAACTATAATTAATTATTTAATTATAATTAATCTATTAATTATAATTAATTATAATTAGTTATGCCTAATTATAATCAATAATAATTAATAAACATTAATGATAATTAATAATTAAATATAATTAAAATAACTAATAATATTTAATTATAATTAATTATAATTAATATAATTAATAACTAATTATAATTAAAATAATTATTTTATTAATTATAATTAATATTAGTTAATTAATAATATTAAAATAAGTAATCCCTCCCTCTCCACTCTCTCAGTTCGGCAGGTTTACGGGATTTGGCCGAAGTAGCATGCAAAAGGGAGAAGGTTACCCGCACGGCCAGCGAGCTCCTTGCTGCTTCCGATCGGAGAGGGAGAAGACGTCGGAGGAGCAAAGTCGTTCAGCCACGGGTGAGCCGAAGAAACCGTGAAAGGGAGAAAGTTAACTTCACCACCAGCGAGCTCCCGATCGTTGCTCCGATCAAAATGTTTTAACCTCCGATCCGACAGCAAGGGAAGGTCGTTGAAGGAGCGACGTTGCACAGCCACGGAGGCGGCTGGAGAAGCGGCGCCAAAGGGAGAAAGTTAGCTTCACAGTGAGCTAGCTCCGGTTGTAGCCTCCGATCAAAACGCCGTAACTTCCTATTAGACGGGAAGGGAACAACGTCGAAGGAGCAAAGCCGAACTTCCACGGAGGAGCTTCACAGCGTGCGGAGCTCCCGTCCGCTTCCGATCAAAGTGTCCAACTTCCGATCCTTCACGTCAGCGAGCTCCTATTCTAGTTCCAATCAAAATGTCGCGGCTTCCGATCCCTTACAGCCGACGAGCTCCTGCTTCTCGCGTCCGATCAAAATGCCGTAACTTCCGATCTACAGGGAAGGGAGAGTCGTGGATGGAGAGAGCCAGAGAGCGAGGAGAGAGTCTTGGGAGTCAGAGAGAGCGAATTCGGGAGGTCCAGAGAAGAAGCCGCCGCGAATGAGAGCCTTTGCGCTCATTTTAACGACGCGAGCGAGATCGTGGGGTGAAGTGACTTCGACGTGCGAGTCGTGTCGAGGGTGTGCGGGAAGCGGCGGAGCAGGTACGATGAAAAATTTTTTTTTTCTTTTTGGATACAGTTACGGGTCAACAAATGCCCCCCAACAAATGTGGCACGTGTCTGGAGCGAGCCACGTTTGTTGTATGCTGATTGACCCTATGGATCTCTAGATATCTGTTCTAGATGTCACACTAGGGTTTTCTTCTAGTGGATCTCCAAAAGCTTTGTTTGGATGTCACACTGAGATTTTCATTTAGTGGATCTCCAAAATTTGTTTGGATGTCACACTAATCTTCTTTCCTCACTATGCTTCTAGATGTATCCATAGATGATTGATATCTTGTTGAAATTTTAAATATTTATTTGGAGATCTCGGCACGCAGCACGATGTCGACCCAAATAAATATTTAAAATGCCCCCAGTTTTTAGGGACATTGGTAGATGTCATCCAGGGTGCTCATTCTGCAGCTTTTGCTAGAGCCCCGAGATTTTGATCCTTCTGTCCTGTGCTTTGTGCTGCGGACTTGGTGAAGGGTTGTCTGATTTGTCTTTGGTGACTTGTCAGAAGATTTGTATTCCTTCTGCCCTTTGCTTCTAGCTTTGGCGGGCTTGATGAATGAGTAGATGCCGGTGACCTAAAACCCTTTAGGTTTATACTAGGTCGATGGCAAAAAGTCATCGGTCCAGAGCTTTGTGCATAACGGACTTGTTGATGACGAAATCCTCTTAGTTCGCCCATAGGCTTTTCGTGAACTTTGGGATGATTTTCTTCGGTCCTTTGCTTTATGCTTTGACGGACTTGTTGAAGAAAATTTCCTTCGATCCTCGCTTTGTGCTTTACGGATTTGTTGAAGGATTTGCAGGTTCTGGATTCAGTTGACAGTACCGAACGTAGGTAGTATCTTGATCCTTAACCACTTGAGAAGACTTTAATCTGAATCACTTGAGTTTGTCAGATCGGGAGAGCTAGAATTTGATAGCTCTTCGTCCTCTGGTTGCTGAGATGGGGGTTCCTCTACTACGGCCTTTCTTATGGCTTGTTGAGTAGATGGAGCTGCCAGCGATCCGGCCATATTTGGGCTTGTTGGATCCGACCTCTTACACCCATTCAGGCTTCAGACTTAAGCTATGGGAATTGCGCTTCCCAATGCTGATTTTGCTGAAGTTGACAGATTTGGAGTCATCCTTCGTGGTTTTGGATTTTGGAGTCTACGAACATCTGGTAGCTGCTCGAGACTTATCCTTTCACTGGAATTTGATTCTCCAGTCATTTTGGAGAATTTTGTAGACTACGATCACTTGAACTGATCGAGTCAAATTAGCCTTCGTACTTTCTTCAGTCCCTACTGACGGGTTGACGAAGTGGGGGTTCCGCTACTACGGCCTTTCTTATGGCTTGTTGAGTAGACGGAGCTGCCAGCGATCCGGCCATATTTGGGCGTGTTGGATCCGACCTTTTACACCCATTCGAACCTTAAGCTTCAGGCTGTTGGAAGACTTCAAGCTTTTCTGGCTCAATTTTGTAAGAGTGTGTAGTTTCAAAAGTCTCTTTCTTGACCTTTGAGTCTTGGTTTGTTGGAGAAGGTGTCTCTAATTTTTGAAAGATCACCTGCATAGACTTTGAAAAAGAAATCTTTGTATTCTTTAGCACAAAATAGCATTTGAATTGATAATTTTAAATATTTATTCGGGGATCTAGGCATGCAACGCGATGTCGACCCGAATAAATATTTAAAATGCCCCCTGTCTCGCAGGGACATTTTTGGAATTTTGAAATTTTAAATATTTATTCGGGGATCTCGGCACGCAGCGCGATGTCGACCCGAATAAATATTTAAAATGCCCCCTGTCTCGCAGGGACATTTTAGAGCAGGATAGAGTTGGAGTCTTGAAATTTTAAATATTTATTCAGGGATCTCGGCATGCAGCGCGATGTCGACCCGAATAAATATTTAAAATGCCCCCAGTCTAACAGGGGAATTTTGAAATGTATTCTCATGACAGAGCAAAATTTCAAAATGTGAAATGTATATGCTAATAAACAGACATGAAAGCATAATACACTAGACATAGCATTTTATGCATAGTATTTCTTCAGGTATCTGCCATTGATCGGCGGCATGGGCCTTTGACCATTCAGATCGATCAGTTGATAAGCTCCTCCTTGAAATACCTTCTCGATGACGAAAGGTCCTTCCCAGTTGGAAACGAATTTGCCACCAATTTTTCTGTGGGGGATGATTGGCCTTCTCTGCACCAGGACCAATTCTCCTTCCTGAAATGATCGAGGACGAACCATTCGATCAAAGGACTTTGTCATTCTTGCTCGGTAGATTTCCAGGTTCTGCTGAGCTTGTAACCTGATTTCGTCGAGTGCATCGAGCTCCTCCATTCTTAGACGAGCATTTTGTTCCTGAGTCAGCTCATTCTGGACAGCAACTCGAAGAGATGGAAGTTCAACTTCTAGTGGCAGTACGGCCTCAACTCCAAATACTAGAGAGTAAGGAGTGGCTTTGGTCGGCGTTTTGTAGGTTGTGCGATACGCCCACAACGCTTCTGCCATTTTCGTATGCCACTCTCTTTTGTTTTTGGAGAGAATCTTTTTTAACAATTTCACCAGTGTTTTGTTGAAGGCTTCAGCTAAGCCATTTGCTCTTGGATAGTAAATGGAAGAGTATCGCCAATCAATTTTGTGTCGATCAACGAACTTATAGATTTTTGTACTCTTAAAAGCAGTTCCGTTGTCTGAGATTATGCGGCGTGGCACACCGAATCTGTAAACAACATTGTGGGTGAAGAAGTTGATCACGTGCTCAGATGTAACTTCTTTGAATGGAGCTGCTTCTGCCCACTTTGAGAAGTAGTCGGTTGTTGCCAAGATAAAGCGGTGTCCTGCTGATGACGGTGGATCTATTGGCCCGATAATATCAGTACCCCAACATTCAAATGGCCAGGATGCTATTGTAGGGTGCAGTGGATTTGGCGGCTGATGTATAACATCACCGTGGATTTGACACTCATGACACCTCTTGGCATGATTGATACAATTTCTGACCATGGTCGGCCAATAGTAACCCATTCTTTTAATTTTTACTGCCATCTTGGGACCTGATTGGTGCGCTCCACAAAGTCCTTCGTGAACTTCTGCTACCACCTTGTCAGCTTCTCGAGTCCCTAGGCATCTTAGCCACATTTGATCGAAAGCACGTCGATACAATGTGTTATTGACAAATGCATATCGTAGTGCTCTCTTTCTGATTTGAGCAGCTAGTGATTTGTCTGTTGGCAATTTACTTTCTTTAAAGTAGTCAATGAAAGACAGTCTCCAGTCATCTTCTTCCTCGACATCTAGGCAATGCCACCATGATTCTGAAGCTTGACTGGCCTTGCGCCTTTTCTTAGGAACTTGCTGTTCTTCAGACTGATCTTCAAGATCAACTGATTGGGGAGTTTGAGGATCAACCGGAGTCGCATCCTGCTGGCTTGAATTTGGTATTCCCTCTGCCTGCGGGAATTGTAGTAATGCTGGCTCTAGAATCCGTCGATTATGAACCATAATTATTATAGGCCATTCGTCATCCATATTCGCCATTTCTTTAGCCAATTTGGCAAGGGAATCAGCTTTGCCATTTTGACCTCGAGGAACTTGAGTTAACTTGACAATTGGAATTTGTTTCATAAGCTCAAGAACTCGCCGGTGATAACAGGCCAACTCGAACTTGGTGATTTTGTAAATTTTTAGTACTTGATTTACAACAAGTTGAGAATCACCAAAAATATGGAGATTTCGGATTCGGACATCGATTGCAATCTCCAATCCTGCTATTAAAGCTTCATATTCAGCTTCATTGTTTGTCCGAGGTTCAGTCAGACTGAATGAGAATCTCATTATGCCTCCCTCGGGCGCCACGAAAATGAGTCCGATTCCGGCTTGAGCTTTCTCTAGATTTGGAGGCCGAGCACGCTTGATTGATGATGCTCCATCAAAATACATTTTCCATACTCGTAGCATCTCTTCTTCTTCAATATTCATGATCTGCTCATCAGGTAGATCGTCGTTGAGCGGTGAATCTGCAGGGATAGGATGTGCAGCGAGAAAATCTGCCAACACATGTCCTTTCACTGCTTTCTGTGGTACATATGTGATATCAAACTGCAGGAGTATCACTGCTCACCTTACCAAATGACCTGTCAACGCTGGTCTTGTCATCAAGAACTTCAGCGGATCGATCTTTGATATCAAAGTGATTTTGTGAGATAGCATATAATGGCGGAGCTTCTGAACTGCGAAAATCAGGGCCAAGCAATGCTTCTCGATTGGAGAGTAGCGGATTTCTGCTCCTATCAATCTACGACTGATGTAATAGAGTGCATTCTCCTTGCCTTCTTCATTATGCTGAGCCAATAATGCTCCGAGGGACTCTTCTAGTGCTGCCGTATACAGTATAAGAGGCTTCCCGGGAATTGGCACCGCAAGAATGGGAGGATTCAACAGATATCTTTTAATGCTGTCAAACGCTTCTTGGCATTCTTCGTCCCATTTGAAGCGGACATCTTTCTTCATCAGTTTTGAAAATGGCTGGCACCTACCCGAAAGATTCGATATGAATCTCCGAATGAAAGCCAGTTGTCCTTGTAAAGAACGGAGTTGACGAAGGTTTTTTGGGGGTGGCATCTCCATGATCGCCTTGATCTTGTTGGGGTCGACTTCAATTCCTCGATGTCGAACAACGTACCCCAGGAATTTTCCTGAGGTTACCCCAAATGCACACTTGAGAGGGTTCATCTTCAGATCGTATTTTCTGATTCTTTCGAACACAATCCTCAAGTCATCAAGATGGTCTTTTCGGTCCATGCTCTTAATGACCAAATCATCTACATAGCATTCGACCTTTTGATGGATCAAATCATCAAATATACGAGTCATCGCCCGTTGATATGTGGCACCAGCATTCTTCAGACCAAATGGCATAACTGTGTAGCAGAATATGCCTATGGGCGTTCTGAATGATGTATGTCTTTCATCTTCCTGCGCCATTTTGATTTGATTGTAGCCTAACGATCCGTCCATGAATGAGAACATGTCGTAGTTGGAAGTATTATCAACTAGAAGTTCTGATACTGGGAGTGGAAAGTCATCTTTCGGGCATGCCTTGTTGAGATCCCTGAAGTCGATACAGATACGAATCTGACCATTCTTCTTCTTTATAGGGACGATATTGGCAATCCAGTCAGCATATTTTTCTTCTCGGATGAAGCCTGCTTCTATAAGCTTCTTCGTTTCTGCAATCACCTGTTCTTCAATCTCCAATCTCATTCTCCTTGGAGCTTGTTTGATAGGCACTGCATCGGATTTGATTGCTAATCTGTGAACTGCTACTTCAGGGGATAAACCGGGCATCTCAGCATATGTCCAGGCAAAGCAGTCCCTGAATTCACAGAGGAGCTCTTTTATTTCTTCTACTTGATCTTCTGGTAGAATGACACTGATGAAGGTCAGACAAAGATCTTCCTCAGTCTGAGAAGATATAGTTGAAAAGCGATGGGATTTCTTAAAGGATTCTTCAAGGTGTCGACCATCAAAAATATTGTCTGTAGGGGCCATCTTTGGAACCCACTTTTGACGAATTTCTTTAATAGTGGATCTCTAGGGATACACACTAGATGTCACACCATTATTTGAACATATATTTTTTCTAGAGATGTGAGTCTCTATATTTATTTTTCCTTTACGCCGGGACCTTTCGGTAGTGGGTTCGTGGATATACATCCAAGTCTCACACCCCGATGCTCACCGTACATATCTTAATTCTTTTTTTTTACCATCATAAAAGATGGAAACTTTTAGCTCTATCGGGACCTTTCAGTGATGGATCTTTGGCACAAGAACCAAATGTCACATCCTGATGTTCACCGTATAGAGCGTAGTGTTGATTAGCTACTACTATAGCGTATGAGTGACTAGCCAGAGATGGAAAGAGAAACCATTCCCCAGCGGAGTCGCCAGAAATCTGTGGGCTCCGAAAATTCGGCCCCGGCCTCTGCTCGCTTTGCTTATTCGGCGAGGGAGTTTTAACTGAATAAGTTCCGAGGTAAATTTTGGAAGGCAGATGGGTTTGTAGATAAGACACTACCCAGAGATTTCGCCCTCATTTGGTGAGGACTTTATGATCTGAGTTCTGGTTTCCTATAGGCGCAAGCCCCTATAGTTAATTACCTCTCCCGATCACGAGAGAGAACTTTCGATTAAGGCTAGTCATCAATCAGATACGTAGAGATACGTGTCTGGCATATAGTAGCAGCAATGGATTTTGGGATTGGATTTGAGAATTGGGTTTTGGAAGATTTGGGAAAATTTTATATTTAAAATAGAAATTTCACCATCGTTCACTTAAAGCGGATGGTGGGGGAATGGATGATGAGCCCGATCAAGATCCCATGGTTCCGTCGTCCCGGGCCATCGTGGTCCCTGGTCTACTTAGTCAGAGGAGGTAGTCGACCCAACCTGACAGAAGGATCCTTGTCGGCAGCCATGGGTTGCTTCGTCCAAGGGGACCTTGTAGACCGGGGGTGGGTAGTTGTCTAAGGGGACAAATTTAAATCCACCTTAGCTGACAGAGGGCTTTGTGCCCTATCAATCATATCCTATTGATTCATATCTCAAGGATTTGATGCCAATAAGGAACGTAACGGCGCTGGCCATAACCGGTATTTCGTGGTGCCCTTTAGCGGCAAAACCACTCGGTTCAGAGGGCCCCGGATCGTCGTAACCGTTTATCCTGCGGTGGCCATTTAGCGGCAGACCGCCGGTTAGAGGACACGTACCACGTCCTTACTGGCAGGAGATTGTTTGAGAATGGATCCTAGTGATATTTTCGACTAGGCATTCGGCTCTTTGTGAGCTGAAGTAAATTTGAATTTGTCCGCCCCGGCAAACTGTTGCGGAGGGTGGATGGATTTTTGCTTTAAGCGTTGATAGGTTTATTTCAATTTTAAATATTTTTGAATTTGGAGTTTGTAGAGTTTGGATTTTTGGGTGGAGCTTGGAGGACATTTAAAAATATTAGTGAACCCCTCCGGTTGAGATTAGCGTTCAACACGGCCATCATCGGGGTGTTTGGGGTCATTTCCATTTGTTGATTAAACCTTGTCGACCCTATCAACTTATCGATAGGGGATCGGGTTTCTTGTAGGCTTTGTGCCTTTGTTTATGAATTTTCTTGATTTTAGGCATTGAAGGCCTAAAAAGAATGTATTTAAACAAATACACCGGTCACTACGACCGTGTATCTATTTGATAGTTCGAACCCTGTCGACTCCTATTGATCCGTATAGAAGGATCGGGTTCTTTAGCCTTCATGCATTTGTTCATGAACTTTCTTTGTTGAAGGCCTTAAAGGCCGAATATGAATGTATTAAAATAAATATTCCGATCACATTCATGACTGTATATTTATTCAATATCTCGAACCCTATCTACTCCTATTCCTCTATATAGGAGGATCGGGTTTCGTAGGCTTCATGCCTTTGATTTAATGAATTCTTTTGATTGTAGGCCTTGAAGGCCTAATGTGAATGTATTGAAACAAATATTCTGGTCGCCGCGGCCACATATTTGTTTGCTGGTTCGAACCTTGTCGACTCCCACTGATCTATATAGGAGGATCGGGTTCGAACTTGAATTCATTTATTGACCCGCGTAGCATTCCTAGGCGTCACGTGTGTACCAATAACACGCTAGCCAGGGCCCATGCGGATGATTTTTATATTGATTTAGACGTACCCCGTTGTGTACCTATGTGTATACAAACTACGGTGCACTCATGTGGGGGTACTTTAAAATATTTTGTAGTTGTGTAGATAACTATCGTTTGGATGCACACAACTTTTCATTTGAAAGCTCATACACGCCTTCTGTCCGCTAATACGAGTGTTGCGGATCCGGTGGCGTTGAGTTATAGATTGTAGACGCCTTCTGTCTGCTTGCATGAGTGTTGCAGATCCGGTGGCGTTGGATTTTGATATTGACTCCCCCTTCTCAATTACCGGGGAGTTATTTTCTGGATTTTGGAGTTTGTCGTGTTTGCTAGGATTTTGATGTTGACTCCCCCTTTCTCAATCACCGGGAAAGGATTTTCTTGATTTTGGAGTCAAAGACTGCTGATTTGGGGAGAACTCCTTTTAGGATCTTCATTGTAGCAGACTTGTTATTTCCGGTATTTATGGGTACACGAGCTATTTTCTTCTTAAATATAGAACTAAGAAGAGACTTTAGAACACCAGGAAGTTTGGTTCTAATTTGTTCAAACATCTTCCTCCCTTCTGCCAGGGGGTGTCCTTTTTGTATATAGAGTCGCCTTTGTACTCAACGCACTTGTAGATCTTGATCACCACTGTCGTAGATGATATCCGTACTTGTGTCCACAGTGATCGCTATGCTTACGAAACTCTCACTGTTGTTATCCACAAGTGATTTGTAGTTATTTGCAGTGACCCGTTGTATCCACTACGAGCACCTGAAACTGTTCGTAGGAGACCCATTGTTGCCTACATCATGCCCACCTGTCACCAATCTCAGGTGGTTTGATGTCTGGATTTGTTTGTAGAGTACGAGTCTTTTTATTATTGGTCTCCCATATTGCCTTCTCAATCAACAGGCATGGGTAGGGATTGTTGTAGGAGATATTTGTACTTGTGCCCACAGCGGTTCGTTGTGCTTACGAAATACCCACTGTTGTTATCCACAAGTCGCTTGTGTTCGCTGGCAGAGGACGGTTGTATCCACTACGACCTCCTGAAGGTATTTGCAGAAGATCCATTGTTTCTGCACCTTATCCACCCTTTCACCAATCTCAGGTGGTTGTTTGGTGATTGTGTATATTTGCAAGGGACCATTGTATCCGCTACGACCTCCTGGGAGTGTTTTGTAGAAGACCCATTGCTTCTGCATCATATCCACCCTTTCACCAATCTCGGGTGGTAGTTTGATTTGTAGGGGCAGATCTTTGATCGCTGCATATGGGTAGTATTCGTACACCTCACAACTGTCCATTGCTTCTTACAAGTATAGTGCATTGACTTGTTGGAGACCGTTGTATCTGCTACGAACTTCTAGGAAATATTCGTAGGAGGTGTTGTAGTTTGATTGGTGTCGAGTTTGACTCAAGTATGAACCCTTCCCAATCCAGTTCTCGTGAGCTCAGAATGCAAGGTTATTTTCAGCCTCTTTTGGATTTGAGTCCGTTGAGTTCATAAGCCCCACTTGGTGTTATATAGTCCGAGCTCAGAGTACAAATTCGAGTGCCCCTGCAGTCTTTTGAGTTCAGGTGCTTATTCAGGATCTTCTGAAGTTCTTGTACATTCCATTTTGTGTTTGAATTGACTTGAATTTCCGTTCAATTTGATTTGACTTATTTGATTTTGATCTTTAGAAATCATTTGAGTCTTGTTCAGGTTCAAATCAATAAGTCCTCTGCTCGTCGTGCAAGTCCTCTGCTTATTTTAGTTCAAGTTCTGTGTATTTTTGTTCGAGTACAGGTCTTCTATATTGTTGTCCAAGAAGGCCTTCGTATTGTTCAAGTCTTTGTACATTTCAGTGAAAATTTCGGCAGCACCCCGGCATATCCCCCGTTTGGGGGAAAATAGGGGAGCTGGGCCTTCCCACCACGCTACTAGAGCGTGTATGGTAGGTGTCCTTGGACACCGCGGCCGTACAAAATTTCATCCCACCACGCTACAAGAGCGTGTATGGGGCCTTCAGCAGTATCCGTACCAGAACAGCAGTGACGTACCAGAATAGCAGTGACTCCCCACCACGCTACAAGAGCGTGTATAGGGCTCTCCCACCTCGTCGTATACGTCGCATCGGGCTCCCTCCTACCGTGCTACAAGAGCGCGTATAGGTGGTTCTCCGGTCCGCCGCAAACGTCGAGAATGAGATTTTGGAACATCATACCTTTGCGTAGCAGTGTCGGCGGTGTCGGCGTCGAGGACAAGATTTGGAACCGAGGGTCACTCTCCAACCTTGTCGTAGGTGTCGCGCCGGTTGCCCCTCCCACCACGCTACAAGAGCGTGTATAGGCAGACCGCCGACTCGACACGCGGGACGAGGTAAGAGATAGAGCCAAGGTCTCAAAACTTATACCTTGAAGTCCGGCGGAGGTGGGCACGGAAATCGAGGCAAGATCCGGAACCAAAGGTCGCTCGCCTACCTTGTCGTAGGTGTCGCGCCGGTTGCCCCTCCCACCACGCTACAAGAGCGTGTATAGGCAGACCGCCGACTCGACACGCGGGACGAGGTAAGAGATAGAGCCAAGGTTTCGAAACTTATACCTTGAAGTCCGGCGGGGGTTGTCGGCGACTCTGGCGGTGGCTCGTGGATCGAGGCGGGAGGAGGTCAAGCATTTTGAATTAATGATAATTAACTATTCAGTTATAATTAATCATTAATTATATTTAATTATAATTAATGTTATTTAATTACAATAGATTATAACTAAAAATAATTAAACAATTAGTTAAAATTAACTATAATTAATTATTTAATTATAATTAATCTATTAATTATAATTAATTATAATTAGTTATGCCTAATTATAATCAATAATAATTAATAAACATTAATGATAATTAATAATTAAATATAATTAAAATAACTAATAATATTTAATTATAATTAATTATAATTAATATAATTAATAACTAATTATAATTAAAATAATTATTTTATTAATTATAATTAATATTAGTTAATTAATAATATTAAAATAAGTAATCCCTCCCTCTCCACTCTCTCAGTTCGGCAGGTTTACGGGATTTGGCCGAAGTAGCATGCAAAAGGGAGAAGGTTACCCGCACGGCCAGCGAGCTCCTTGCTGCTTCCGATCGGAGAGGGAGAAGACGTCGGAGGAGCAAAGTCGTTCAGCCACGGGTGAGCCGAAGAAACCGTGAAAGGGAGAAAGTTAACTTCACCACCAGCGAGCTCCCGATCGTTGCTCCGATCAAAATGTTTTAACCTCCGATCCGACAGCAAGGGAAGGTCGTTGAAGGAGCGACGTTGCACAGCCACGGAGGCGGCTGGAGAAGCGGCGCCAAAGGGAGAAAGTTAGCTTCACAGTGAGCTAGCTCCGGTTGTAGCCTCCGATCAAAACGCCGTAACTTCCTATTAGACGGGAAGGGAACAACGTCGAAGGAGCAAAGCCGAACTTCCACGGAGGAGCTTCACAGCGTGCGGAGCTCCCGTCCGCTTCCGATCAAAGTGTCCAACTTCCGATCCTTCACGTCAGCGAGCTCCTATTCTAGTTCCAATCAAAATGTCGCGGCTTCCGATCCCTTACAGCCGACGAGCTCCTGCTTCTCGCGTCCGATCAAAATGCCGTAACTTCCGATCTACAGGGAAGGGAGAGTCGTGGATGGAGAGAGCCAGAGAGCGAGGAGAGAGTCTTGGGAGTCAGAGAGAGCGAATTCGGGAGGTCCAGAGAAGAAGCCGCCGCGAATGAGAGCCTTTGCGCTCATTTTAACGACGCGAGCGAGATCGTGGGGTGAAGTGACTTCGACGTGCGAGTCGTGTCGAGGGTGTGCGGGAAGCGGCGGAGCAGGTACGATGAAAATTTTTTTTTTTCTTTTTGGATACAGTTACGGGTCAACAATCATTTTCAGCTTGACACTCTTCTAGTTGGCTTTTCAATGCTGACATCTCTTTAATCTTTGCCTTCAATCTTCATGCATACCCTCCTTATAGATATTTAACATTCTTAAACTTAGCATTCCACTCATCCAACATTATACCAAATTAGGACTCCACATCCATCTTCCAGATCATGTAGTAGATATACAATTATGAACATATGAGAAGAAAAAGAAGAAGAAGGGGATTAATGTAACTAACTGCTTCATTTACACATTGTTGTCTGGTACAAGCATGCTTTAGCACCTCTTCGAGGAAAATCTCACTATCTAAATTAAGGGAAAAAATATCAGTCATCAAAGGAAGAACAACATTTTTATATATTTTGCTATCACTTGGCATGGTCACTACATCATTCACTCTTCTCTTCTTTATGAATGATGATCAATCATCCCTTTATCCTTCTAGACAATATTTGACTGAATATCTACATCATTCACTCTTCTCTTCTTGATGTAGCTCATCGTGAAGACTTTTTATATCAAAAAAATTAAGAGTTTTTAATATCTCCTCCTCTCATATATAAGGAAAGTATGGCTGATCCTTTAACCTCCCATATCTCTTAGGAAGGCCCCAATCATTCTTCATAAAAAGGAATGAGCTGGACCAATTCTTAGAGGGATCACATGTTAAAAAATTCCTACCATTATTTATCGTTGCATGAAACATGCAATCAAGAATCACTTGTAAACCTACACACCTTCAATAAATGATCAATGATCAGCCTTGCATTCACACTCCCTGTAGAAAATCGTCAAACCCATAATAATTGTGATAGCCCTACATAAAAATTGGGTCAAGGTGACATCACATGCCCTTAAAATCTTAAGCAACTTAGGGGTTGTTGGGAACCTCAACTCGGCGCCAAATATCAGCTCGTATATGGTAATAAACCCATGAGGAGGGGCCTATGCTCATGTGCGATAATCACTAACTCATTGGGTAGATAAAACCTTTTATGAATAATAACCAAATTATCTGAAGTAATAGAGGATGCAACTTTGGCAATCAGTATTAACTTCCTAGTGTCATTTGTCTTCGAAGGGACTAGCTCAAGCTATAACACTTCACAAGTAAGATGAACAACTTCTGGCATGTTTTTCGACCTACCTGGAGAAGAAAAAAGCAATAAATAGATAAATACTTGAATAATTTCATAATCATGGTATTAAGGAACTTTGAGGAAGAAATTTATTGCGGCATAAAGAAAGGAGAAGAAGTAGAAAAGAAAGTAGAGAGAGTATATTAGATGGATCCTCTAGGTTTTACCAAAATTGTCGGAAAATTAAAACCACTTTCTTTAGATACTAGTCAGGGCGCTCTCACCTTTAGTCGATTACATCACTTTCCACTGAGGGAGAATTAGAGCTTGGCTAAGTGTGCCCGATCTTAATCCCTGCAATAGGTATTTAACATCACTTTCCAATTTGCGCGCCCTCTTGGTTCGTAACCCAGAGGGGATGCCCACATTGATATCTTGGGAGCAATCATTCCTCATGATTATCTAATAATTTTAATTTTTCATCACAACTTTGTAAAACACTTAAACACATATTTTCAGACTCAGCAAGTTATGACATCTGAAAACATGGAGGTAACTAATACATCATCAAAAATTGCCTTGATCGAGCATGAATCTTAAGGCATATTTTATTTGGCAACTTCTAAAATTAAATTTGGGACAATCCAAAGTTTGACTTTAACAAGTTTATAGCCAAAATGAACATCTCAAGGAGACGAGCTCAACGATACCAAAATCGGTCCAATCCGAGCCCAATGGATCCAAATTAGGGGACCAAATCATATTTAGAAGGTTAAAGAATAAATTGGATGACTAAATGATCTCAAAGTATGTCATGCTTATAGTCAAATTGACCAGCTTGACGAGATAATTCCAACGAGCCCAATATTGCATTATTTTGATATCATTATAGTACTTAAATGCTTGAAAAATACTCCATGATAGAGGGAATCAGAATGGGTTGCCTGATGGAGCACTCCAAACCTGCCATATATCTTATCCATTTAAAAAACAATAAATAGGACCATACTCCCTTCATGAGGGGGACCTTTTGCTAGAGATTGGAGAGCTTTGAGGCTTCAAGGATCCTACAGTTCTACTTAAGCACCATCGCTAGACCTTCGCTCGGCCGCCTATCGTCATTGGACCACCGAACGTTCGACGATCATTGTCGAACCATCACTCGACCACCATTAAGTCGTCGATTGTCGTCTGTCTTCCGTCTGGCTGCCTACCACCGTCAGACCAACACTCAACCACTGATCTCCATTGGACCATCACCTGGAAACTAATCTTAGACGGACCTTCACATGGTTGTGGATAGCAGATTGTCATTGGACCACCAACTGACACTGGACTTTCATCAAATTTCCAACCATCTAAAGACCTTTGACTGCTACCAGACCTCTGTCGAAACACCGAGCATTGTCAAACCTTAAACTGCTGCCAATCCTCCGTCCCATTGCTGACTCTGTCAGCCTTCTCCCGGCCGCTGCCACCAAACTTCTTACCCGACCACAGACATTACAAGCTCCTGAGTATTCATACAGAGTCCGACGGACTCTCTAAACTGTTGTAATTTCATCATCTCCAAGTTAAGAGACGGTCCAACCTTTGTAACTCCCTCAAATCTAGTAGAATCTTCTCATCTGAGTCAGACCACGTGATTTTTCCCTTTTTGAGTTTTTTATGTAAAAAAATTATGATGTTTCAAAGCTCTCTCTAACTATTTATTTGTTTGCTAGATATTCATGCATCGTTAGTACGAAAAACTCTCATGCTACCGCCGTAAATATTCTAGCCCGAAACAGATACTATGAGTGATTTCATTAACTTGTATGGGAGTGTAAGAAGTTGGGTAGTACTCATGTAGCGAGGAGTGTCTTCGATTTTCTCCTATTAAAGAGAGAGATGATGCAAACTAAAAATAGTGAGAATCCTAATCTGGATGAGGATTGAACATGTACATAGGCTTCTTTAGTGGTTGAACCACATGAATATCTTTATAGCTAGTTTACCTTACAAATTTACTTGTTCAATCACTTTAATGCTTGAGTGATATATGTTCTGGTTGGAATTAATGCTTAAGTACTGTTGTGTAGAGTTAAAGAACTTAGTTGTGCTTAATTCTCGTTTTCATTCACTCCTACCAAATTCTTGTACTAGTGTCATATCTCAAGTAATTTCACTATTGAAAGATTTTGTGGATTAATATGTATGATTCACGATCAACTGATGAAAGATCCAATGACTAGCGAAGCTCAAAAAAACACTCTTGACAAGCTTAAGAGAAGATTATATAGTACTTTAGAGCATATTAAAATCATTAAGAAAGTCATGTATTTGCATAATGATTAGCTCAAATTGGCTCAAGCAGTCGGGCCATAATATAAAAATCTTCAGAACATCAATATGTGTATATTTTATTTGTTTTCCAGTGTAAAATTTTCAGAATTTTAAAGAGCTTTAGTTATTTTAATTTTATTAACCTAAGGAAATATTGAAAAGAATTCTAAGAGGCCGTCATAATCCAAGATACATTTAAATCCTTTCACAATGGAAAAGTTATCATGCATGAAGTCTAGACATAGAGTTACATCCCGACATGAGAGTGTACACAATGTATAAATACTATTTATAAAAATACAATATGTACTTTTATATATAATATATAAACACCGTGTTTACTCACAACCCGAACATAAAATTACACATGGAGTAATTTCTCTTAGCAATGAGAGAGCAAGTCCGCTCATGAGGAGAAGCCCTGTCAATTCATACAAGTTGCCAGGCACTTCACCAAATAAAGGGGTCAAAGCGAGTCCCTCCCTGCTTCGAAAAAGCTTTTCGCTTGGGGCGAACGCGGATCTAAATGATATGAGTGAGCCTCGAACAATTTTGAAGCAATATTTTTAATCAGCTTATTAAATAAATAAGCCAATAAGATGACTTGAACGCAATTATCAAGCCAAAAACATTATTGATAAACACAGACAAAATTGACAACCCCAATATCACATCCTCAACATAGTTTATGAGTCTTGAATCTTCAAATGAGAAAATATTTGTAGGTGTCAATCACATTAATATACAACAAGGATCAGTTAATACAATATTTCTTTATATGGAAAAGAACATAAGAAAATTATGCATGGCTTAAATTAACCCATCCAAGATACATCTAAAGCTAATTTGAAATCAAGCACCACAATATAACAAACAACAAGAGTACTCTTCAAGTTACAATCTAATTTCTGTGGAAATTAGTCATTACAAGGGCTTACTGGCACTGTTTGACATCAGCGATGCAGCAGCCGCAGTAGCAGTAGCAACGATGCCAGCCGAAACTCCTGGTTTTGAGAGATGCAATAACCTGTAAAAGAATAAAATATTTAGTCCAGTTGCCAACCAGAATAGCTCATACATGAAACACTTACGGAGCTAAGTATTCACAAAAAGCCGAAACTGCTGCGACAACTTCATTATAATTTTCAGCAGTTGCAGAGGCTGTAATCTCCACCATGTGTATGTTAGGAGTAATGGGCAAAGCTTCCTCTATGGCATGAAGCTTTGGCATTTTATGTGCTGAAGTTACAGTGATGACGATCTGAGCACCTCGATGAAAGGTAAATGCAAAGCCCACCTTCAAGATTTCATGGTCCAACTTATAGCCAAGGCCGTAGAAGAAACGCAGCACATTATTGCTCACTTTGCTTTCTACCACAGTTCTAACCAAAACTGAAATTTGGTCGGCTCCAGATCCTCTCATTGCACCCCCAACATGTCTCACAGTCCTTTTAAAGTTTTTAGAATTAGTTTCTCTTAAATAATGCCAATGTTGATAAGGTGCTCAGAAATATATAATAAAAATGAAAGTTTTTACCATGATGGTGTTGGCTGCGCCAAATCACACAATAGACGAACCTCAGATGGCACAACACCTGAAGTTATGAGAAATCAGTTCATATATCTGATGACATGAAAGCTTTAGGCTTCGTTTGGGACGACTTTCTTACTGTTTGTTGAAGCAATTTTTTAGGTTTTTTTTTTTTGTTGTTGTACTAAAAAACTGTTTTCAGAAGCAGTAAGAAAGTCGTCCCAAACGAAGCCTAAATATGATGAAAGCTGCTTCAGAGTTATTGCTCACCAAGATTTGGTCCACTTTTTAGGCACAGTTCATGAACTCTGACTTGCTCTTTGGGAACACCACAAAGACCATGAAGAAGGATCTCCAGGGCATTAACATGCTGAAAAAGTATAATAGCCAGAATGATCAAATGGAAACAGTTACCAGATTATAAAAATTATCATTATTAGCTTAACCCCTATATTTGGAGCCAACTTCATGAATCCTGATTTCTTTTTCATTTTTGTCAAGTGCTATTTAAGGATTTAAACATATTCTCTATAAATAATATTGAATAATTTGTATCCACATTATTTTAGATCAATATGATCTTCCTAATCTTCTAAAATTAATTTTATTTGTTCTTCTAATAGGTGCATTTTCTATCCTTCATTATATCTATCCAAACAACCTATATATTTTCAATTATTTTATTTTCAAGAGAAACTATGCATATTATTTCTTTGATATAATTATTCCTTTTTTTTAAATTTCTTAGTTATAAAAGCATCAGTAGCGCCCATAGTAAAACTAAGCAATGTATTAAGACCTAGCTAGTTGGGCTGCTAAGCCCTACTTTGAAAGAATGTGGAAAGGATTGTCAATAGAACTGTCGCTAGCATTACCAAAATTTAGACAACAGGTACGCATTTATTTATAGACAGGAGCTTTTAAATTAAACATAAGTGAAGGTATAATGTTAATAAGATTATTAAGCAAATATATGAATTCAAAATTAAAAAAATCAGAAATAATCAAGTTATGGAGATGGAATTCGAGAAGATTGTGGCCAAAGAATAATGGATTGCAAGATTTAAGAGAACAAAAAAGGTAATGATATAGCGTATCATATGAATGAAAATAATTAAGATAAAAGATCAATTATAAGAGCTAGGACTAAAGTATAAGGAAAAAAATCAAAGAAAAAATACTTAATTAGAAGAGCTCAATCAAGAGTTTATAATTTAAAATATTTTAAATGTAATTTGTGTTTTATTTTTTTACCTAGAATTTTGTATGGAAAACCATGACATGTTTGGTGCGGATGAAATATTACTAATAAGTGGTTGGAACTCTTCCTCCCTAATGAGAACCGATCCCTTTTTTACTTTTTTTTTTTTCCTTCAATTTTCTCCTCCAAAGTGGTTGCCTAAGAATCTCGTAATGCCTGTAAATATGGGATAAAATACTATATCATATATTTTGATGAAGAGCATATATTTTGATGAAGAAATGCTCTTCATTTATTTGATAATTGATAAATTCAAATAGATTGCCTAGATTGTTGAGTTAGATAATTATCTTTATGTTTCTTTAAGCTATTATTAATCCTTTTAAACACGTGCTTCAAACTCTTTGCATCTTTTTCTCCATTTCATAAGCATCCTTCAACAACAATAAAACAATTCCTAACACTTCCTCATAGCTCTAGGCCAAACTAGGAAACATTAAGACCAAGTATTGTTCCCTCCACCTCGACATCCCTATGAACTCTATCAAACTCTATCATCAACTTCGGAACATAAATTCACATCGTAAGCTAACCCTTCACCATCATTTTCAGCCATTTACCCCACATAAAACTCAATCCCTAAAAATGATCTTCCAAATCAGCACAAATTAATTCAAACTGGGTTAGAATTGGCATTCTTATTAGTATACCCCTTTAAATCCCTAAATATTTCACCTTAAATTTTAATACTCTTATTTAAACATTAAAACAATGATTCTTAGTCTTCTATAGCCATCAATATCATCAAAAGGCTACCCACCACCATTATTTTTTGTATCAAAGAGAATCTAGCAAAGAGCAAATCTAGTTAAAGCATTTGGAAAACCAAGGAAAATTTTTTTCGAGGTTAGTAAATCCCTTTATATGAAAAATTAATTTCATATTAATAGCAAGGATATCAAGTGCATTACTTGCAGGCCTATTGTGATAGTATTGAAATCTGGATAGTGAGCTCTAAATATATAGCCTAAAATTGATATCCCTGGTATGAATCTATCTTTAATATTTTTTTCATGAGTGATGAGTCTTGATAAGGGAGTGCACCATTTTAAGAGAATAAAAAAATTCCCTTGATGCAAACAAAACTTTGCGAAGCCTTCTTTATTTTTATATTAAATGCTTATAGTAAAATAAGCTCCTTATTTATCAAAATTTAAACATTGTCATCTTAAGAATTTAAGCTAATAGATCTAGACATATCTTTCCTACATTTAAAATTGCACAAAAAAATGTGTATAAAATTCAATATGTTTAAGTTAAAAAGAGCTTATCAAAAAGATCTAACTAACTAAGAAACATCCCCTCCTCTTCTAAAAGTTAAATCTAACTTGGAATTCATTTTATTTTTACATATATATTTTAACTTTCGCTCTCTCTCATCTATAGCCCTTTTCATCTAATTTCTTTTCTTATTTAAAAAAAAAAACTCATGGTACCCAAATCCCCACGCCAAAAGGGTTGGCAATTCAGTAGGCATTTGATTCGTGAGCAATAACAACACAGATGGAAAAAGTGAACATACCATGCATTAGTTCAACAAAAGGTCAAAAAATTAACAAGAAATGTTAAAAAAAGATATTACATAGACTAGGGATAATTTCACAAGTATGACACATCTCCACATCCCTCCACAACTCCTACAATTCCCTTACAACTTCACCCTCTACTAAACCCACAATCCCCATGCCAAAAGCCCATTATAGGGTGAAAATATTGTATTGTGAACAAGTTCAAAAAAAAAAAAAAAAATCGTAACTCTCAAACCACTTATCCAAAACTAATACAACAACTCCCTTATTTTCCTAACATTCTACACCTTTGGTCTAGAATTCCTCACTTTTTTCCTCCATCGATATTTTCTTTTTAAAAACAAAATACTTCTGCTCCAAATCTGTCCAAAAATTTTAATATCAATCCCATTTATCCCTATCTCAAGGGGTCATCAATCTAGTTAACACCTTCACCTCAAAAATCTTATAAAACCTTCATAAAAAATGGGCAAGCCTAATCTGAGTCATTTTGAACATTTAATCTTGTAGTGGAAACTTGAGATGGATTGTGCATGAGGGGAAATTGAATTGATGTGAAAAAACGTTACAAAAAAACAGCATATAACAAGAATCAAAAGTTATTAACAAGCGTGACTAAGATTTCAAAGCCAAGCGGTAAAGAAATGGCAGACAATATTATTAATATTTCTAAGTAGCAAGTAATTTCTTGCTAACCAAAAACTAAAAATTCTTTCTTCCCATCAAAGCACAAATGATGATTGGTAAGAATTTTAACAGATTGGTATGAATTTTAACAGATGTTAACAATTTATTTGATTATACATGCTAATCTAAGTATATTGCAAAATGATATGCTGGGTAAAGAACTTACTGTTTTTGAGTTGCACAGTCACACCCACAAGTGCCAAGAGGACCAGTAGTGAGTGGATGAGCAAGCGAAGAGGGTCTATGTAAGTATATAAGATAACAATACTTAGAAATATTATAAGTGACGATTATATGATGATTAATCTTATGTTATGTTTTGAAAGATGAATATACACGGCTTTGAGAAAGCTAGGTTATGGTTTGTGAGGAATTCTCAGGGGGTTTCCCAGATATTTCAAACTACTCCAGTTGGTCGTAGGCGGTAGGCAAATGCAAAAGAAACGAGTTTATAAATTAGGCTCACAAGCCTACACCTATGAGGGACAATCCTCTTCTGCCTCCAACTACTCTGCAAATAGTCATAAGAGTTCGTATAGTCAATAGGTGGATAACTTGATAGCAAACTTGCCATGTTAGAAAATCACAAATGGATATTAACATTCAAATACTAGATGAACTTCAGAGATTGAGAGATCAGATTGGTGAAAATCAGCATGCGTCTGTATTGGCCAAGCGGGAGAGTGACGATACAGATTCCGCTTAGATTATCCTCTTAGGTTTTCGATACACTTTACTTTTTTATATATAAGAACTATGTTTAATTTAGCAGTGTTGTTATTATTGTAGAACAATTGAAATGTGATTGTATAACAGTATGTTTCTTATATTTATTTTACCAGAGTTTATTGAAATATTAGCATTATTAACTACTTCATTTAGATTATTAAGTACTAATTTTAAACTGCCTGAATTGTTATTGTTGAAAAGCTAAATAATAAATTATTAAATTGTAGGTGCTACTTTTTTTATTTATACTATAGGTTTTCGATGAATTTGCGGCGGAATTTCCACCCAAACATCAAAACGACGAAGGTGTATCGTATATGGTGACAGAAAATTTCATCGCAAATTATGGCGAATTTGAAGCGGCAATTCTTCCACAATTTGTTAAAGCATTTCCGCCGCAAATTACGGCGGCATTTGCGACAGATTTTGCTTGTTTTGCAACACGACTTTTACCATCAGAATGTATTCTGTCGCAAATCTGACACGGCTAAATTTGCAACAGATTTATCTGCCGGAAATAGCTGACATTCCTGTAGTACCAATTTTTCTCTCCAATTTTCTTCCCCTTCAGATCTGCCACAGCTAAAAATGTAATTATGCACTTCTTGTGTTAGTGACCTCATTTTCCAAGGAAATATTCATTTGAGCTTGCTCAATTTAATTTTTCTTCTGCTTCCTCCAAGATTTTTAAGTTACTACAGGCCAATTAACCTTTTTAAATTACAATAATAGTCCCCAGTAATAAAATTCTTAGTAGTTTGAATGCAACTATAGGTGTCTGTGTAACAATAAGATTATAGATATAGAACTAGGTGATTTGGGCATGTAAAGCAGAAGGATCGAATTAATATGAAACAAAATAAAAAGGTAAACCATTAACGACATGGTTAGAAATAATAACAATTTAATTAAAATTGGATGAAGGACCGAGGCTTCGCAAAACCGAACAAAACGGTTACATGCTATATTTAACTATAATGAAGGGGGGAAAGAATGATTCATACAGCGGAAGGGGGCAAAGAATGATTCATACAGCGAACCAAAATAAGGCCAATGATAATATTAAGTCAGGAAAGAATGTGGACAGAATTTCCTAAGCGTGACATGTTCATAAACGGGAGAATAAGATGCAGGACTATACACTAAATGCATTTTAAAGTGTAAAACCAACAGGTATTTGGAAACTAGGAGCATACCTGGGTTTCAATAATCCCTTGCACGACACACTCCATTTCGACAATGTCCTGTATGTGAGAGAAGAAGAAATCATCAAGCAATTCGAAATTTTTTAGCATTGTTCAGGTAGAATAGTTGGTTTGTTAACATTATAATTCATTAGATGTTGTACTGTGCCTAAATTTATTTGACGAAACATGTTCATTTGCAAAGGATTCAAACTCTGGACTTTTACATTCTACAAGAACATAAATCTAAGTAAACAGTAACCAATACATGTAAAAAGTTCAATCCTACCACTTTTTTCTCTCTAGATGAATTCCATCAGCTTAATCTAGAATAACAAAATACAAAGAAATCAACATGCCTTAACCAGAGCTGTAAATACTTTATTCCCATAGAAATGTAAGCACATTCTTCACCATAGAAAAGGCCTCATTACTAAACAGACTCTCCGTAAAGTTTTCTATAAATTATGAGTCACTTGAAATCAAATTACAATTCATAACAGCAGTATTGATCCTTCCCTTACCATTCATAGCAACAGGTAATCCAATTTGCATGGGAAATGCTAACGCTAATTCCACGTTGCCCTTTTAGGCATTTCCACAGACATTCCGAGGAACATATGCAAATAAGAAGCTAAATGAAAATGCTGAATTTGTCGGATTTCAATTTATGAATGACATTCTACAGTGAATTTCCAAAACTAGACTAAAGAGTTCAATCCTAGAAAACCAAAAAGGAGTTTGATGATGCTTATTAGAAAACAAAGCTTTTACCTGAGCCACACGAGGAAACCAGTAATTAAAAAGAAGCCATCTTGCAAATTCTTCTTTTAAGACGGGAGTAGATTTGCCTAGCTATTACTTGTGACTAGATGTGTTGGAGGTGAAACTTAACAATAGCGTGCAAGGTAAGCTTGTGTGGGCTCCGAAAATTCGGCCCCGGCCTCCCCGCCGCGCTTTTCTTTTTTTTTTATTCGGCGAGGGAGTTTTAACGGAATAAGTTCCGGGGTAAATTTTGGAAGGCAGATGGGTTTGTAGATAAGACACTACCCAGAGATTTCGCCCTCATTTTGCGAGGACTTATGATCTGAGTTCTGGTTTCCTATAGGCGCAAGCCCCTATAGTTAATTACCCCTCCCAATAATGAGAGAGAACTTTCGATTAAGGCTAGTCGTCAATCAGATACGTAGATGATACGTGTATCTGGCATATAGTAGCAGCAACGATTGGATTTGGAAATTTGGAAAATTTGACGAATTTGGATGTTTGGAAAATTGGTTGGGAATTAAAGAGTTTGATTTTTAAAATAAGAAATTTCAACATCTAGCACTTAAAGCGGATGGTGGGGGAATGGATGATAGACCCGATCAAGATCCCATGGTTCCGTCCCCGGGCTATCGTGGTCCCTGGTCTACTTAGTCAGAGGAGGTAGTCGACCCAACCTGACAGAAAGATCCTTGTTGGCAGCCATGGGTTGCTTCGTCCAAGGGGACCTTGTAGACCGGGGATGAATGTTTGTCTAAGGGGACAAATTTGAATCCACCTTAGCTTACAGAGGGCTTTGTGCCCTATCGATCATATCCTATTGATTCATATCTCAAGGATTTAACGCCATTAAGGAGCGTATTGGCTCTGGCCATAACCGCTATCTGTGGTGCCAATTGGCGGCAAAACCACTCGGTTCAGAGGGCCCCGGGTCATAACCGTTTACCTGCAGTGCCATTTGGCGGCGAAACTGCCGGTTAGAGGACACGTACCACGTCCTTACTGGCAAAAGATTGTTTGAGAATGAATCTTAGTGATATTTTCGACTAGGCATTTGGCTCTTTGTGAGCTAGAGTTTATTCGAATTTGTCTACCCCGACAAACTGTTGCGGAGGGTAGATGGGTTTTGCTTTAAGCGTTGGGATGGATAATTTTAATTTTAAATACTTTTGGATTTTTTTTTGGATTTTGAGAATTTGGATTTTGTGGAGTTTTGGGTATTTGGGTGGAATTTGAAAGTGTTTGGAATGGACTCCTCCGGTTGAAATCTTCAATCAACGCGGCCATCATCGGGGTGTTTGGGGGTCATTTCCTTTTATGGATTGAACCTTGTCAACTCTGTCGGGCTGTCGACAAAGGATCGGGTTTTGTAGGCTTTGAGCCTCTTGATAGTGAATTCTTATTGTTATAGGCCTTGAAGGCCTAATATGAATGTATTAAGACAAATATGACGGTCGTCACGACCGTATATTTGTTTGTTGGTTCGAACCCTGTCGACTTCTATTGACCCGTATAGAAGGATCGGTTTCGAACCTGAATTCACTTGTCAACCCGCGCAGCATCCCTAGACGTCACGTGTGTACCAATAACACGCTCGCCGGGGCCCATGCGGGTTTCAAGATTGCTTTTACCCTCTTTTAGTGTACCTACGTGTATACAAACTACGGTGCACGTGCAGGGTATTTTGAAATTATTTGTAAACGCCTTCTGTCCGCTTGTATAGAAGTTGCAGATCCGGTGGCGTTGTCATTTGGATATCATGAGGTATTTCCTCATCTTGACATTGATTCCCCTTTCTCAATCACCGGGGAAGAATTTTCTGGATTTTAGAGTCAAAGACTGCTGATTTGGAAAGAAATCCTTTTAGGCTCTTCGGCGTAGTGGACTTGCTATTTTCGGTGTTTGTGGGCACCTGAATTTTTCTCTTCTTAATTATAGAACCAAAAAGAAACTTTGGAACACCAGGAAGTTTGGTTCTAACTTGTTCAAACATTTTCTCCCTTCTGCCAAGGGGTATCCTTTTTTATACTTCAGGTTACCTTTGTACTTGATGTGCTTGTAGGTCTTGATCATCACTGTCGTAGGTGATATCCGTACTTGTGTCCACAGTGGTTTGTTGCTTTTACAATACATCCACTGTTGTTATCCACAAATAGTTCATGTTTGTTTGCAAGGACTCGTTGTATCCACTACGACTTCCTTGGAATGTTTGTTGGAGACCCTCGTTTCTTGTGTCCACAGTGATTCATTATATTTACAATACACTTTTGTTATCCACAAGTGGACTGCATTTATTTGTAGGGACTGTTGTATTCACTACAATTTCTTAGAAGTGTTCGTAGGAGAACCATTATCACCGGTACCAAATCCACCTTTCACCAATCTCAGGTGGGATTTGATTGAACTAGCTTGTAGGGGCATCCCTTTGATAATTGATCTCCAATGTTGCCTTCTCAATCAACATGCAATCTTGTAAGGAGCATCATTTTTTTTGTGTTATACATCTCCATTTGTAAGAAGGCGATGTATCTGACTGCCATTGAAGAGTTGTTGAATGAAGACAATGGCCCTTGTGATATCATTGAGCTTGTACTGTTGCTTATGAGTGAACCGGTAATTTATTTCTATTTGGGATTTTAATGAATGTCCTTCCTCCATTCATTGATCTCCACTAGCATAATCAAATTTGATGGATGATATTAAGATAATTATATATCCATTTAAACTTGATTATCTAGTTATGGTTCAGATCTGAGTTCATGTCCACTATGCTTGATCTGAATCAAGTTCCGGTATTCGGATTCTTCTGAAGTCCAACTCAAATTCTTGCTTGAGTTCAAATGTTTGAATCAAGTCCAATTTGAGCTCTTTTGTATTCGTTTGGGTCTAAGTCCAGTTCATTTAGTGTCAAGCCCAAACTCCTTGGGCTCAAGTTCTTATAGTTTCATTGAATTCAAGTCCAAATGCACGAGTTCAAAGTGTTCAAGTTCACAGATCCTTTGATGTTCAAAAGCTTTCAAGTTTTCATAGTCTTGTTCAAGTCCCAAATTCATTTAAAGTCCTTACAAGTTTGGGATTGATTTTAGTTCAACTTTATTTCATTGTTCATTTAAGTCCAAATTTTGGTTCAAGTCCGGTCCCACAAGTCCACCGTTCATATTCTTTTTGAGTTCAAACAGGTCCGAGTACAATATGTTTTCACCCGAAATTTCGGCAGCCTCCCGGCGTCTCCCCCGTTTAGGGGAAAACTACGGAAAACTGGGCCTCCCGCCACGCTAGAGAAAAGCGTGTACGGTAGGTGCCCTCTTTCGAGGACACCGCGGCCGTGTAAAGTTTTTTGTCCCCACCACGCCAGAGAAAGGCGTGTATGGGTCTTCGGTACCTGTTGCAAAAGAGAAACAGTTGTTTCCCCGCGAGCGGGTACTTATGAATGAAAAGCAGTTGTTTTTCCCGCGAGCGGGTACTTATGAATATCCCAATCTCGTCGCATGCGTCGCACCGGGTTCCCATCCCACCATGCTAGAGAAAAGCGTGTATAGGCGGTTTGCCGGCTCGCACGCACGTCGAGAACAGGATTTTAGGTGATCACCCGATTCGTTGAAAACACCGCGACGAACTTCCTCCCACCACGCTAGAGAAAAGCATGTATAGGTGGTCGTTTGGTCGCGTTGCAAGCATCAAAAGCGGGATCTCAAAGTTTTAGAGTTTAGAAAGGTTATACCTGTGGGGTTGTAGAGGTTGGCACGTGGATCGAGGAAAGAAGAGAGGTATTCTCTTTTTATATTAACTAAAAGATATTAATTATAATTAAATTCAAATCATAATTAATTATAACTATTATTATTTAATTCATAATTAAATTAAATTAATTATAAATGATTATAATTATTAATTAATTAATTAATTAAAGTAATTAAATATAAATAATTAATTATATTTAAATATAATTAACAATAATTAATTAATATTAAGATAATTAATTATGATTAAATTAAATTAATTATAATTAATATAATTTAATAATAATAATAATAACTAAATAAAATTAAAATCTCATCTCCCCCTTAGCTCGGCTTGTTCACAGGATTTGGCCGAGAAGCTCACGGAAGGGAGAAATTTACCTTCAAAGCCAATGAGCTTTGTGTTTTTGCTTCCGATTAAAATGTTGCAACTTCCGATCCCAACAGAAGATGGAAGTCGTGGAAGGAGCAAAGTCGAAGGGCACGAAGGAGCTGAAGAAGGGCTCGGGTAGGTCGGCTTCTCCCGTCTCTCTATCTCTCTTTCTCTCTCTCTCTCTCTCTCTCGGCTGGATTGGAAGCATCAAAGGGGGTCGAGAGGCTGTGGAGGTGGAGTTTGGGGGAGATCGACGGGATTAGGTCGGAGCAGAGACGGGGCGGCTTTGGCTTCGGCAAGGTAGGCAAGTCCTCTCTCTCTCTCTCTCTCTCTCTCTCTCTCTCTCTCTCTCTGCTTGGGATCGGAACGGACAGAGGATCGGTGGAGGAAGGTTTCGGCTTCTGGATCGGAACGGGAGATAGAGACGTCGGGAGTGGGAGAGGAACTCTGTATATGGGGAGTGTCGTGGGAGAATAGAGAGCAGAAGCAGTGAATGGAAGGGCCTTTGAGTCGGTATTTAACGACTCGATTGGAGGTGCGACCGAGGAAGCGTACGCAGGAATCCCACGAGGAGACCTGGACGGCGCCGAATTAGCGTGATTTCGGCAGGATTCGTGGATCCGCCGGGTGCAAGGTTTGTGCGTAGGATTTCTGCTTTCATTCCTTCACCTATTTTGATTCATTTGGGTATAACATGAGGGTCAACAGCTTGTTGTCCCAGACGCTCATGTTTTAATTACCATTATACCACTTACCAACTATGATGCACCGACACTTCCCCTCAAAGAGGCATGCAGTGTCCGACACTGTATCCGACACGAAACTCGCCCGACACTCCTCTGACATGTGTCGAACACGCCGAAAATGTGTCCAATTAAAAAAAATTAAATACAAATTGGACACGCGTGTCCGACACGCGTATCTTAAATATTTTATAAAATTTTTTAAATATAATTTCTTGTATTTGGCAGGATTTAAACTAAATTTCTTATTTCCTATCCACAACACCGAATCAACGTCCACACTTAATACCCAATAATCGAATATTCTCATTTTTATTTCTTTTTGTCAGGGAAGGTATTTTCATCTCCTCTCTCGGTGACTGATAAACGGCATCGACGCCTGACTCTCGACATCCTAATACTAATCATTTTAAGCACAAATTCTAGTTAAATGACTTATTATTTTCAAATTATTTTAAAAGTTATACTTATTTAATTTTTATACACTATTTTTTAAATATGAAAAGTATAATACCGTGTCCAACCCATGTCCATGTCCTATATTTTCAATAACTAACGTGTCCCGTGTCTGTGTCATGTCGTATCCATGTCACCGTGTCCGTGTTTGTGCATCATAGCTTGCCAGCCCCCCTTTCCCCTTTTCTGTTTATGAAAGTGGGTAAATAATTAAAAGGAAATAATTTCTTCTAGGGAAAATTACGCAAATGCCACCCAAATCATGCATTTTCATAAATTTAGCACCTACCCTAAATAAATGAACTATTAAACTTGTACATTTGCATGTCCCACAATCAATCCGTTGGGATTTAACAAAAAAAAACACACACACACACAAAAGTTTGGCTTTGCTGTAAATTTCAATATTTTAGTAGAAATTTGATGAATGGAGTAGGAATGCAACGATTCTGTAAATAATTAAAATTAATTAAAGGAACACAACAACAATAAGCTTTTATCCCACTACTAGCAATTGACTATATGAATCCTTTTTCATCATTATGTTCTATTAAGAGTTAAATTTTCATTAATCTAATAAAAAAATGACATTTTTAATAATCTCTAACAAAGTCTTCTATATCTACCTTTCTTAACATACAGATAAATACATCTACTCTCCCAATAATGTCATCAGAAGGCCAACATTTTATGTGACCAAACCATCTAAAGCGACTCTAGCTAATCTTCTCTAGCACTAAAGCTGCTACAACCTTTTCACGTATATACTCATTTCGCATTCTCTCTCTGAGTGTAAAGCCATTGATCCATTTGAGCATCCTCATCTCTATAACACTTTAACTTAATTTTATGCTTCTCTTTTAATAACAAACATTGTACACCATAAAGCGTTGCAGTTCTCACCAACATATTAAATTTTACCTTAAGTTAAAGAGATATTTTTCTATCACATAATAGGCCCACTGCATTCCTCCACATCAACCATCCAACTTAAATTCTACTAATGATATCCCTAGCTATTTAACCATCACTTTGAACAAGAAACCCAAGATATCAAAAACCTCCACTCTTTTTAATGACTTGATAGCCCAACGTCACAATCCCACCACTATATCAAATACTACTAAAATTACAATCCATTAATTTAGTTTTAAATCTACTCTAATGAAATCCTTCAAACTGTATGGTCTAGGGGTGCAAACGAGTCAAGTCAAGCTCGAGTCAGACCTAGCTCGAGCTCGACTCGCTATCCAAATATCGAACTCAAATTCAAGTTGATCTCAGAAGCCGAGCTCGAGCTCGGCTCGTGCCATTAAAACGATCCCAACGAGCGGCTCGTTCGAGCTTCGTCACATCTGCTTCCATGTCCCAGCACGCCAGCGTTTGAGCTTTATTGCATCCACTTCCACATCCCAGCACGCTAGAGTTCGAGCTCCGTACAGCGTCCTGCATCCCGCATCTGACCTCTATCTTGCCGACTCCCGCGTTCGAAGTCCAAACTCCCCTCGTGCACACTGAGTTCGAACTCAGTCCCACGTCCGAACTCGAGTTCCTGCCAAGCATCTACATTCCCACCAGACATTTCACATTCCCGCCTTCAGCCTTCCCAAATCCTAGCAGATATTTCAGGTTCTCGCCAGGCATCCGAGCCGGCTTGTGAGCAATCAAACAGAGCTTTAGTTGTTTTGAACTCGAGCTCAACTATACAATGAGCTCGATAAGCTTGACTCTTGATCTCGTTAATGAGTCGAGCCTAAGGCGGCTCGCGAGTCGGCTTGACTCAGTTGCACCCATAGTAAGGTCAACTCCATAATTCAAGTTCATCAACAACTTCTCTATTTTTATCAACAAGAAAAATATCATTAGCAAAACCATACGCCAAAGTACATCCTCTTGCAAATGTCTAGTAAGAACATTCATGACTAAAGCAACAAGATATAGGCTTAAACTTGATTTTGATGTAACACAACTAAAATAAGAAAATACTTGGTTAAATCACCTTGCATTTGAACAAAAGTAATAGCTCATGTATACATATCCTTAATGACTTCAATATAAACATTACTAACCCATTTCTTCTCTACTTCAATATAAATATTATTAACTCATTTCTTCTCTAGAACTCTCCAGAGCACTTCTCTCAAAACTTTATCATATGCTTTCTTCAAATCAATAAATATCACATATAGATTCACCTTACGCTCTTTATACTTCTCCATCAAATCTCTTAACAAATGTATTGCTTCCATAGTAGACCTACTCGACATGAATCCAAATTGATTTTGAGAAACATTAGTACCAAATTGTAACTTATGCTCAATTACTCTCATAATTTTAGTGTATGACACATAAACTTAATTCCTCTATAATTCGCATACTCTTGTGCTTCACTTTTATTCTTAAAAATAGGAATCAACACACCCTTCTCCACCTATATTGATATTTTGTCTTCAAAATAATATTAAAAATTTTAATAAGCCAAGAAATTCCTTAATCTCCTAAGAATTTCCACACTTCTATTAGAATATCATTAGATCCTACTATTTTTATACACTTCAATTTTTTAAAGCCTCTTCAACTTCGAATTTACTAATATGACAAAACAAAAATATCTATTTTTATTTAGGATGCAAAGATCACTAAAGTAAATCGTATTCTCATAATTTTCATTGAAAAGTTAATTAAAATATCTCATCCACCTATTTTGAATATCCCCTTTTAAGAAAAGCACTTTTTGATCTTCATCCTAAATGTATTTCAGTTGAATTAAATATCTACTTCTCCTATCTCATTGCTTGGCTAACTTATACATGCATCTTTCTCCCTCAATATATTATATATTATGTAAATCATTTGTTGACTGTAACTACTCCCAGCCGACTCCGGTTCAGACAGAAACCACCCACGATCGGACACAACCGCTCATTCCACGATCGGACACAACTGCTCAAACCGTCTCCCTCTCACGATATAAAAAAATGAACTCCTCTCATTTGGTACTCTCACGCATACAGAAAAGAAGAAGTTTTCGGAAGACTCACCTCAGAAGAACGAAGCCTTCTTCCGATCTCCCTCTCGCTCGCACATAGCCGCCGACGAAGCCTGCTCCGGCCAAGCCGAAGCCGTCTCTACCTCCGCCGACCTCCTGCTCCGACCGATTCCAGCTTCCGCGACTGTTTCTTTGCCCGTGACCTAGCCAGCCTCTAATATTCTCACCGCCGGCCAATACCTGCTCCTGCCTTCAACCGCCTGAGCCGACGTCGCCGACCTCCCGCTTGAACCGCCGCCGTCAACGAAGCCGACTCCCAGCCTCTGCCGTGCGTGGTCTCCTTCCCCGTGCGTGGCCTCTCCGACCTAGCCGGATCTGGCTTCTCTCTCGATCCTCTTTTCTCCCCCTATCTCTATTATATTAAATGTTATAATATATAATATAATATATAGTATATGATATATATTATATATTATGCTATATATATAACATATATAATATTATGTTACATTGTATATTATATTATAATATTATAACACATTATACTTTATTATAATATATATTTTATGATATAAAATATATATTATAATATTCATATTATATATATTATAATATAATATCTATATTATATATTATATTATAAAAGAAAAGAAAAAGAGAGAGAGAGAGAGAGAGAGAAAGAGAGAAAAAAAAATTGCAAATTAGGTGGGAGCAATTTGAAGGAAGTCCCGGGGTTGATCCGGTCCCCCGAAGCCCTTGGCCGTCGAGTTAATCCGGCCGAGGGAGCGCAAACACCGATGGGATCGATTAGCTCTCCCAAATCTCCTCGCCGTTGATTCGCTCCGGTCGAGTCGAGCAATTCTCTTACCTCCCGGCATCGGGGAGGGGACGCCGGGAGGCTGTCGAAATTTTTTCAAAAATTCAGGACTTAGAAAAATTTTTAGACTTATACGAATTTTTGAGAAAAGTGGAGAACTCTCAATTAAGCAAAAATAATTAAATTAATAATGATTTAAACATATCAATTGATCAATCAATTGAACTATTCAATCAACAGATCACACGTATTAGAAGATTCGAAGACTCATTTTGGGATCGATTCGCTCTCCCAAATCTCCTCGCCGTCGATTTGCTCCGGCCGAGTCGAGCACTCCCTTACCTCCCGGCACCGGGGAGGGGACGCCGGAAGGCTGCCAGATTTTTCAGTGAAAGTGATGGACTTAAAACTAAATGAAATTTGACTTGATTGAACAAAAGACTTGAAGCATATTTTAAACCATTAAAAGACCCTCACATAATAAAAAAAATTATTATCCATATGAATCATGGTAGACACATCATTATTGAAATATGCTTTCTAAAGATCTTTGAAGGAGTCTTTTGGTCTAAATTGAATATGATGATTTTCGCTAATGAAATTGAAAATCTCATATATTTTGGTAATGATGATCTCTATAAGAATTGAGAATGATTACATTACGGATCATCCAAGAGTGATATTATCCAATGGCAATTAAACAAAATTGGGACTCTATGCTAAGATTAGACAACAGAACAATTGACAATTAATTGATATCCTACAACAAAAGACTTCTCTAAGTTCATTTATGAAAGTGTTTTGGAAATTCTTTGCTATGTAAAGATCGGTATATATCAAGATTTAGCATCGCTTAAGGTCTTTATAGAACTGAACAAGGCCCACTAAAATTCACCTGTAAATGGGAACAAAGTATTTATAGTGCCCACTACAAATATACTACAATTCATCTATGAGCAGGAATATGGAATTTGTAGTACCCAGAATAACTAGCCTACAAGTAAGAACAAAGTGCTTGTATCAAATAAATCAGTCAATTTATGGGAGAAAATATGAGAGTTTATAGTAAGCAAGATAATTCTCCTACAAATACTAACATGATCTCCTAATACCTATTGAACAAGCATTCTCTGTAAGCTATGTTGAGCGGGATAATAACGACAAAGAGATATCTTCTATGTGTTACAAATGAAACATAATTTAGAGTAACGCCACCGGATCCGCAACATGTATACAAGCGGACAGAAGGCGTTCGTAGGCCCTTAAATGAAATCCCGGGCTATTTTCTAAGTAAAATCACTTGCGCAATGAATCATGTTTAAATATTTTAAAATGCCCCTTATGTATTAAATATGATCCATTGAACTAAATACATTCCTGCATGTGCTCCGACAAATCTATTACAAGTACAAACTTAAATCGTCGAGAATGCTGTGCAAGGTCAAATACTAAAACCAGCATGTGCTCCGATCGTTATATCTAAGTCCCAAATTCAACGATTAGAGAATGATACGCGGGCCAAATATTCAAGTTTCATCCTCCTCCTTGAAAGGACCGGAGTTGACATAACTTGAATTACAAAATGTCTCCCAAAATCCTACGAAAATACAAATGATTTTAAAATCACCCCCGATGATGGCCGCGTTGACAGAAAATCTCAACCGGAGGGGATCAAATTTCAAACCTCAAAGTTCAAATCTAAAATATCAAATGTCAAATCTCAAATCTAATCAAATTCTTAAAATAAAATCAATCACCTAAAAACTCAAAACTAAAAATCATCCGCCTCCCGTAATCGTTTGTCGGGGGTGATAAATTTGAAATTAACCTCAGCTCACAAAGAGTGAATGCATGTCGGGTGTATCACTACGATTCATCCTCAAACAGTTTCTTGCCAATAGGGACGTGGCACGTGCCCTCTGATCGGGTGGTTTTGCCGTAAAATGGCAACATTATATTACGATCACGGCCAAAGCCCGTATGTTCCCTAAAGGCGTCAAACCCTTGAGCGATGAATCATAAGGTATATTCGATAGGCATAAAGCCCTCTTTCAGCTAAGGTGGATTCAAATATATCCCCTTAGACAAACATCAACCCATGTCTACGAGGTATTCTTGAACGAAGCAACCCATGGCTGCTGATAAGGTGCCTTCTGTCAGGTTGGGTCGACTACCTCCTCTGACTAAGTAGACCAGAGATCATGACAGCCCGGGACGACGGAACCATGGGATCTTGATCGGGATCGTCTTCATTCCCCCACCATCAGTTTTAAGTTTATAGTGATAAATTTCAAATCATAAAAAAAAAATTTAATCTAAAATTTAAACTCTAAAATTATTGTTATTATACGATAGGTTTATAACTTATTCGATCTCTTTTACGACTAGCCTTAATCGAAGTTCTCTTCTATTATTGGGAGGGGTAATTAACTATAGGGGCTTGCGCCTATAGGAAACCAGAACTCAGATCAAAAAGTCCTCACAAAATGAGGACGAAATCTCTGGGTATTATCTAATCTAAAACCCAATCTGCCTTCTGAAAATTCCCTCGGAACCTAATCTCGTTAAAACTCTCTATCGTCATCGTCACACAAACATTTTAAAATAAAAATAGACGGATGGCGCAGAGAGGCCGGGATCACATCATACAAAATGGAATTTTCGGAGCCCACATCATTAAAGGCTAAATTCTTTACATCAAATACTGCTTTCATAGAATCCCTACGAGACCCTCTATATTTTCAATTTTTTTTAGTTTTTATATCTATAATAATTTCTTATCATAAAGATTCTTATATATATATATATATTTTTGAACATTTTAATTTCACCACTAACTATTTTTATTATCAGGAACACGAAATGAAAAGAAAAAGATCTAATAGCCAAAGCGATGGGTGATTTCCACTTTATCGAGTCTTGCCTAAATGCATGAAAATCATTGTAGCAATTGACTGGATAAAAATAGATGGTTTGAGTAGTGAATCCCATGAACCCTCTACCCATCACCTTGCTTCATAGGACCATATAAATCACTTGAGTAATAAGAATTTTCAATAAATTCCCCTTTACTCCCCATCAACTCAACCGTCTCCCTCTCCCTATAGATAGGGGGTTGGCGTCAAACTTCTCCACACTCATCCACATCTCTTTTATTTTCTAATGCTCTGGCACTACTCTTTAGTGCTCTATAGCACTCTCTAGCCTCAGACATCTTAAAGGATTCATAATAAAGTATTGTCCGTCCTTTTTTTAATAGCATGAAATGAATCATCATATTACTCTGAGAGAGTACAATCAGATGCATTAGTTGCTTGAGGAGCATAAAAACAACAATAAATGCATATATATAGCCTCACACAACATGCAAGAAAACATACAACAATCAATAAATTAATAAAATTTAAATAAGATCATTATCATTTAATTAATAAAATTGCAAGATCTTTTATTCCAGAAACTTTTGCTCCAAAAGATTGAATTTAATTCAAACCAAATGGAACTTCTCTTACAAAATATGTTTAGATCAAAGAAATAAATGATAAAGGTTTTACAAAGTAAAATGCCTTTCCCTCAAGTGTTTGTCCTCGAACCAAGTTTCAGTCGTTACCAATCAAATGCCACTCAAAAAGACGATTTGCTAGTAGAGTGCCAAAATATAAGCCACAAATGAGTTTGAGTGGGTAAGGAAGCTGTAAATGGAGAAAATAAGTTTCGAGAAAGAATAAACTCATTTAAAACATAGCATGGCACTTACAAAGAAGGATAAACATTTCAATTGAAATATTTTTTCTAACCTAGAGGAAGTATTAATGAAAAGTAAAGTTTTAAAAACCGAACCGACTGGTTCAACCAGGAACTAGTTAGCCGATTTGTCTAGTAAACTCTCAAAACCGATTTCACATCGAACTAGTTTGAACCGTGTCAAACCGGAGGTTCAACCGATTGACCGTTGTCAGTTTTAAAAACCACCTGTTTTTAATTAAATTATTTACATAATTAAATAAATTAATTTAATAAATGTTAATATAGAATTAATGAATTAATTTAAATTTGATTTATTTTAATTTTAAAAACCACATGATTCATATGAGTTAGATTTTAATGATAATTATTTGTTATATAAGCATCAATCAAGCTTTATCATATAGCCCCACCATTTCAAGTTACTTCTTTACTCATATGAACCAATAAATTATATAAACAAAGCTAACACATAATGTCCCAAGTGATGTGCGACTAAATAACCAAGTTAAAACTGTCAAGTTCAAAACACATACCTTAAATATTTTAACATCTATTTTTAATTATTATATTTATAATGTGAATAATATTAAAGTTTTAATTAATTCTGTTTAATATTTTATCTTTTAATTATTTAATATAAAATAATAATTTTTATCTATTTTATTAATTATAAATAATATAACATGAATTTATAGATTCAATTCTATAATGTAAATTTTGTATATAGTTCATAAGTTTAAATATATATATATATATAGCAATATTTTTAAACTAATTTTATAATTTATATGTGAACTAATTTTATATTAAATGTGAATTAAATTTAAAGATTGATATATTTAAATTTAAAATTTGTACAATATATTATTTTTGTATGGAATTTATTTATTTTTTAATCACAAATTTATATTTTTGCATAATTATTATATCATTATTATGTCATTTAGATGTTACTAAATAATTTTAGTATTTATTACATCATCCAATTCAACTCGTATTCTTAAATCTTGAGCATCTCCTTTTTCGGTTTTATGCCGATCCAATTTTCACAACCATGATTAAAAGAATAAGATTCATCTTTTTAATGAAATAGCACTTCACATACTTAATAAGAGCTGAGATAATGCATAGTACCGACAACAAATAAGTTAAAAGAAAAATTTCTAAGAATGCATTTGATTAGAAATAACATAAGTTGTTGATGCAAAAGAATGGCACTCAAATGCACCAATTCATTATGATACATTACTCAAATTAATTTGAATATGATTGTTTGCAAATTAAAGCATCAAAATAGTACAGGTTGATGGTACAAATTAAGTTTATTGTCAATTGAATTGTTAAACGCCTTATAGGATAAAAGTATTGCTGTGTGACTGCATTTTACATCATTAATTTATCCAACATTCTGTCAATCAGCTTACACAATTTGATGGATCAAGCATAGCATCGAAGATTCTAATTAGTACAACAGTTGCCCTAATTGTAGCTACAACTTGCGGCTTTCATCACTTTTTGAATGCTACCAAAGTTTTAGATTTCATTAAAAATGAAGAAAAAACAAAGCCATGACCAAAAGTTACCTTTATTCCACGGGATGCTTTTTTGTTTTGTCTCAACTGGAGATAATATCTAAATTCAATTGCTTGTTGTATCTTCACCTTTGGATCAGAATGGCATAAATTATATCAGGAACAGAAACAAATGAAGTTTTTAAAAAAGGGCAGAACATTAAATTATGCAACAAAATCTGAACGCAAAGTATGATGTACAGGCCAAAATGGCAGAATTACAAGAGTTTTGTTGCAAAACAATGATTTTGACTGTAAGACAATAATAAGCAAAAGGAGTGAGAAAACATAAGCAATCAATGTTACAAGCATTCTTAGGATAAGCAAAAGGAGTGAGAAAACACAAGCAATCAATGTTGCAAGCATTCTTAGGAAAAGCTTAGAAACTAACAACTAGAACAGGAAATAGCATCAAAATGATACAAAGCTGTTAACACAACCATCTAGTGAAATATACAATTGTATGGGAAATGTGAACTATTAGTCAATCTTCACAACAGAATTCAATGTCGGGAAAATCGGGTTCCAATCAAGTCAATGTATCAACAGTGGATTCAAAATCTCTACAATCCCAATACTCCAAATACTAAGGGACAGTTCCGATTTGAAGAAAACAAAGAAAATATAAATATATTTTACTTCATAATTTCATATTTGTTTTTTTTTTGTTTCGATGTGATCAATAGGTTAATAGACATTTCGGGAAATGGAAACAACTGCATATTTCCTTTGACAATTCTATATCAGCTACAGTGAAAAAGAAAACAAAAATTTAGTTGGTCTTCGTTATGACACACATATCCCCATCTCACAAAAAAATTAATGATAATAATAATAATTTCTCCTGATCACAAGAAACAAAAACATAATTTCTCATCAAACCGAGCAAGAGGCAACAACAACAACATCAAGCGTTTATCCCACTACATAGAGTCAGCCACATTAATCATTTTTATCCATTGTGTCCAATTAGGAGTGAAGTTCTCATTTAAATCTACTAAAGATAGATCATTTCTAATATTTCTTAACCAAGCCTTTTTAGGTCTACCTCTTTCTTTCTTAACATAAGCCAAATCTAATACATCTATTCTCCTAACCGGATCATCGGAAGGCCGACGCTTTATGTGACCAAACAATCTAAGGTGACTCTGATCTTATCTTCCATTGGAGCTACTCCAACCTTATCACGTATATGCTCCTTTCGTATTCTATCTATAAGGGTAAAGCCACTCGTCCACCTGAGCATCCTCATCTTGCAATACTTAATTTTATGTTTCTCTTTTAATGGCCAACATTTCATTCAATTTTGACACAATAAAAAAAGTGGGTGAAAACAATTTTTAAATGAATTACTTTACCATTTCCATTTCTTCTTTTTTTTTTTTTTTTTCATTTCATTTCCTAATGCAGCTACCTTGCACAAGTTAAAAATAATGGTAGCAAGGTGCAAATACTTTAAAAATCATGATAGAAGGATTATGATACCTAGATACAAGAATGTTATATCTTAAGGCCTTCTTACACATGCTTTAAGGATCATTCGGCCATTCATCTGCCTTCAAATAAATACTTACAAAGGAGTTATAGTAATAATAAAATATCTACGAAGTTAAACCAACATAAAAAAGGGATATTTAATCATTCCGAGAAAGTGATATAAATATCAACCTTTCAATGACCCGATTAGATGAGTAGATTTATTAGATATGGCCTATGTTAAGAAAGGTAGAGGTAGACCTAAAAAGGTTTGGCTATAAATTATTATAAATGACAAATTTTATTAGACTTAAATGTAAATTTGACTCTAAATAGGACATAATAAAGAAAAAGAATTCATATAGCCGATCCCACGTATTAAGTTAAAGACCTGAGGATATTCTTGTTGAAGAAATTGATGCAATTTTTACTTATTAAAGAGAGTAAAATAGGTAACATGTATCACTGTAGATGAATTTTTTTCCCCCAAATTGGAGCAACATCATTAGATACCTATCATGGTGAAAGGAGACAAAAGACAACAAAACAAAAACTGCCCAAGAAAAGAGGCGAAAGACTATTTTCCTAGGTAGACGTATTATAAAGAATCTCTCCATCACCTTAAAGCCCTTAAATGGCGCCCCACCACACTTGAATGTTTCCTTAGAGAAAGCTAAAGTCTTAATAAATGCATGAGAAATCAAGCACAAAACTTTCGTGGTTCAAAGCAAAAACACACAAGGGAAGAGTTCAAATTTTCACAGGTGAGAGCTATTCAAATTTTGTATGTGTTGAAAAAGGCTTGTTCTCTTAAACCATATAGATGGAAGTCAACATGAGGAACAAGGGATGCTCATTTTTACTCCAAATGTCTTAATTCGCATGATAGTGACAAATGTAATATGTTTTTTTTACGATGAGGTCACCTCATTTCAAAATTTCGTTCAAGGAAGAAAATTCATTGTAACAACATTTATAGAAGATATCCTCCAAAAGATTGCATGTATTGTTTCCATAATGAGATATCAAGAATTTCTCAGATAATAACCTAAAACAGTTATACGATCATAGTGGATAACGAACCACTACATCCACTATGTACTGGCATCCAGTGTATGCAGCACTTATCAAACATAGGTCTCCGAATGAATACCTCATCATCTGAGGAGCAACTGTGCTCCATAATAGTAAGAACTAACTCATTAAATTATCGATTATTTCACAAATAGCATCAGGGAAAGTGGCTCTCAAATAATTAAGCACTGTTTCATGTCACTAAAAGTTGATTATCTAAAGTCAACATTCATTGCAAACCTAAAATAAAAATAAAAAAGGCACAGGCGAAATATCAATAGGAGAGAACTGACAAAATCATTTGAAAAAACTAGGCTATTACATAGATACACCATCAAATAACTACTGGAATGCTTATAAAGAAACCTAAATCAATACAAACTGTGATAGAAGTAACTGTGATCAATACAAACTAGGCCACAACCAAGCAGAGCAAGAATGACAATGAGGATAAGTTATATGGAGGTGTTCAATATAAACATGAAGCATCTGCCCATCCCATGTCATTAGTGTGAATTTATTATTGTTATACTCCTTTATAACATCATGGATAGCTAACATCTCTTAAGTTTAAATATTCTCAATGATGCATGGCATTGTAGGCACTCACTTATTGTGTCAAAAGTGTATCGATTAAGTGATTTCTATAAAATATTAGCATTTTCATTATTTTAGTCATGAGATTATCAAGAGCCTCCTTAGAATGCTTCTTCGTGTAGTATGCGATCTACATCATCTCTTCACTATCATGTTTGGTCCTACTTCACTGCCCATATGTGGGGTTAGTTGGTTGGACAACATCATCTACGAAGTAGGCTTGGGAGGGTGCACCAGTTAATTGATTGATTAAGCTAACTCCATTGATTGACATAAGTCATCGCCAATAGGCTCAACAACTATCTCATCCATTGTGTTCTGTATGGTGAAGTGATTCCATGTACTTCAAATTTCTATGCCTAATGTGATGTTTTAACGAAAAATTTCTCGAAAAATTCATTAATGGAATAGGTTACTTTGAAAGAGAACAAGTTTAGGGTGCTACTACAATAAGTTATTAATAATGAAAGAAACTATACATTTCATTGATGGCATTTACAACTTCTAAACAAAAAATTATACATGTATTATTTCATCTCAAATTTCATCTATTGCAGCAGCAACAACAACAACAAGCCTTTATCCCACTATGTGGGGTCTATAACATGAATCTTTTTTCTCCATTGTGTCCTGTTAAGGGCCAAATTCTCATCTAAATCTAATAAAGAAAGGTCAATTCAACATAAAATTATGTGACATTGTTAATACCATCATAATTTCTTATAAAATATCGCTCTAATAGCCCTTGGAATTTAATCAGATGCAATTAGGATATATAATTGAGCATCTCAACCCAAACTGCTTCTATTGGATAACTTGTATAACATGCTAAAGTCGACATTCATATTTTTAAACCTAGTCATCATAGCAACCTTTGCGTGCAACATGCCCAAATTTTGATTAAGCAAGATTATAATATCACACCACATATGCCTCTCAAGCACTCCACTATAAATATCCCCATAAAGAACTTGCTCCATAAGCAATTACACAAAGACAATATGATGCTCAAGTCATTTTGGGGTTTTACTTGAGTTCCTCGACTCAACCATATTATGAAACATCATCACCAACATATTGAGAACTAGAATTACCACAATGTACTATCTTCCCTTTCAACATTTTCTTTTATATGGTGTTTAACTTGCCTGTTGTGCTAATTCAGCCAAAGTTCATATAGCATATCAAGAAAATACTAAATATGTACAACCTTCTCATAAATATTATGATAATATGTTATATGATACATGAAATGAATGACTATTAGTGTGTAATTGATAAAAATATTTACCAAATTCATTCGATCTATGTGGAAAGTATGCCACATTTGTGGATTCATGATCAAACACATTCTGCGCATAAATGACAATTGTTCCTTAATTTTGATTCAGTGATTGTTTCATGTCACTTAAACTTCACCTTCTTGTTGTTCGTGTAGCCTTGTTTAAATTTACAGACAATTTATTTTTTCCAAATGACCACTTGAAAGGATTTAAGCTAAACCCGCTAAAAAAATCTCCTATCAAATAGCCCCCTCAAATATAAGTATCGTGTTATAACCTAAACTGAGAATTCTAATGACAACAGTCACACTTCACCCCCTACATTTGCTTCATATCAACTTAACCTTACAAATCCTACAAAAGTTCCTCTAAACAAGACCTACACAATCACTTCTGCTCTAAACACTACTGATGAAAACTTAGTGGAAACTGACACCAACCTCTCCCTTGCTATAGTGGGGCACCCACCTCATATAATCACACCCTAACCCAAAACAAAAATGTCAATCCTAAGGCCAAAAATTGGCCACCATCTACTCCAAAAATTAATTTCCTACCTGAGGTTTGCCTCTTGGATGTGAGAGTCTTTCATGGAACAGATCATGTTCTACTTTGCGAGGATATGATTTGGTCAAGCAATCTTTCTTTTTTTTATTTTGGAAGAAAAATCAACAGTGATCAAATCAATGATCAATGGTTCTACAATATGCATTCCCTTTTTGAATTTGAAGGAAGTTGTTATCAATTCTCTTTCTCCAAGCCGGGGAGAATTTGGCTCAAATGGGATGCAAACAAAATCTCTTTTAACCCCATGTACACCAACAATCAACTCATTCACGGGCAGATTCACTATGGCTATAAGTAAACATTTATTCTTTTTGTGTATATGCTGTAAATTCTCCATCTGATAGAGCAGACCTCTGGTCCACTATCAATAGTATTGGTCCCCAAACAAACCTTCCTTGGGTGGTATTGGGTGATATTTTTAAAGCCGCTGGGATTACTCTTATCCCGAAAATTCAGCATGCAAATAGTATCTCTTTATAATACCTTATATAAAATTATTGTAAAACTTCTTATAGCCAGACTTAATTTCATCATGCTTTACATCATTCATCTTAGCCAAGCAAGTTTCATTCACAAAAGAATTTCTATAAATGATGTCACATTGGCTAAGGAAATTATTGATGATTTCAAAAAAATAAAAAAGGCAAACTTCTTCTGTGCGAAAATTGATATCTTCAAAGCTTTCGATACTATCTCCAGGGACTTTATTCTTACAAGAATACAACAAAAAGGGTTCCTAAACAAGTTTATTAGAAGGATCAAAGCCTGCATTGAGAATGTCCATTACTCCATATAAATCAATGAAAATCTTGAAGACTTTTTCTAATTTTCTTTTGGAATAAGGAAAGGATGCCCCTGTTTCTCCATACTTATTTTGTATTATCATGGATGATCTCTCTAATCTTTTTCTACAAGGAATCAAGAAGAATAATTAGTTTGCTACATATTTTGGGGGCCTTCATATTTTTCATATTTTGTATGCAGATGTCCTACTTGTTTTTGGGAAGGCCAACAACCAAAATCTTCTAAGTTCTAAAGGACATTCTCAATCACTTTAAACTTCTATCTAGTTTGGATATTAATTGTGCTAAGAGATCCATTATCTTCCCCAACAACACTACCATCTTCTCCAACAACACTACCAACTAGCTTCATCTAAACCAGGTACACCATATCCCAAATGCAAATAAAAAAATCACCTACATAGGGATCCCCATTTCCATGAAGAGGATCCACACTCAATACTTCTCTCCGCTATGAACAAAGCTTCCAATTTGCTAGATGGTTGAAAAGCAAAGGCTCTCTTTTTAAAATAAAATTACAATATCCAAAATTCACTATTTGGAACAATATAGCATACTAGATCAGAGAAGAAATCTCACCTACAAGCTCCTATAAAATGTTAAATAAGCTTTGCTCTAGGTTCTTGTATCATGGGGACATCCACCACAAACTCATGATCTAACACTTGCAAACCTATAGAATTTGGTGGCCTTAGTTTACTTGCTTTCCTTGCCATGATTTTTTCCGACAATTAATCTTTGATTTGGAGACTATAGGAGGCTCAAAGTTTTTGATCTAAATGGCGGAGAGCCAAATATGGTTCTATTTGGAAGGTTTATATTGTTAAAGGCTCTAAATATTAGGAAAGTATTAAAATGGTGGTTTCAACTATTAGACCATTGTTAAATATCTTGTTAAAGATGGGGGAAAACTCTCCCATCTTTGGGATCCTTGGGAAAATAGGATAAGTTTATCTGAGATAAATGATGTATCTATTATGTCACCTGAACAGAATATTTTCCCCCCTCTCTTCTATCATTTTAAATGGGAGATAGCGCACCCCAAGATTTATCCTTACTGCTAATCCTGAAATTATCTCTAAGATAAATATTGGTAATATTGTGGAAAGTGATTCGATTTTGTGCTCTAGCTCCCCAAAGCCTAATTTTAAGAGATTTATTCAAGCTTACTATGCCAACAATGTTAGGGTCTCGTGGTAGAAATATATATGGTGCAAAAGATGCTCTTTATGATTTTACGCATATGCTTGCCAGGCCATGGTAGGTGTTTTAAAAATTGATAAGACTTTATCTCTTCGTTCTATTCATTCTCACTAGAATTATTCTTTTTATTCTCTAGTTGATGATAGCCCTATACACTTATTTTTTGAATGTGATTACACATTTGCAATCCTTTGCAATATTCTACATGCTGCTGATTCCTTTCTTATGAGACCGAACATTCACCAGGTTTTCAAAATGATTTATGATATACATAATATACCTACCTGCACCAAAGACAGCTCATTCCAATCTCTATGCTGTCTCATTTACTTTATGGAGAGAAAGAAATACTAGAAGGTTTGAAAATAAGATCAATTGCATGTCTACATTATATCATAATATTCAAAAGGCTATAATCCAAAAACTTATCGCTAGAGACTACTGTGAGCAGCTCTTTTTTATTCGTGCCTAACTGGATATGATAGGGACTTGTCCCTTCCAATGTCACTCGTAGCCCGTAGAAGGCCTTAATGGCATCTGGGGCTCTTGGTTTTGATCTTCACAATGATTCATTAATGGATAGTATTGGCCCTTCTCATTCAAGAGTATTATACTTTCATGTCCTATATTGCATTATTTCTCTTTTTGGTGGGTTTGATCATGTTCAATTTTGTTGCAGCTCAAGGGTCTTCTTTCTATATGTATTGAGTTATATTTCTTTTCTTCATTTGTAACTATTCTTCATAGCAAATATGGGCCTTGCCCTCAATTTACCTAAAAAATAAGCATTATAACCTGGACTACTTTGATACAGGGATTTCAAAAAGATAAAGACCCCGACCTATAAACCCCAACTCGTTGACATAGCGACAAACCTACCTTGGCACGACTTCACCTAGCACTACCTAATGCAATCAGGATTTTTGCTTGATTTTCTTTCCCACAATTCCCATTTCACCTTCATTCAGAACAAGGAAAACCTAGGGCATCGCTTTACTCCTATTCGCCTTCCCCTTCTTCTTGTAGTCGCCGAGCATCTTCCCCCTTCTCCCTAAACCTTAGCCGCTAAATTCTGAGGAACTGGAAAACAATAAATTCTAAGCAACTTTATGACTGGTATTTTGAATTCCAATTATCACAGTGCGATTAACTTATTACACACGGCATTCCTGCGATACCTTTTTTTCTATGGTTTACAGCTTAAGCTCAGCTTGAGAGGGTTAATCGATCCCATATTGTTTTTTTCACTCCATATGAAATGAGCGACGCAGAATATGATAAAAAAACCTAAGTGGCAGAAGATAGCTTACAATGATTGAGTCTCCGCCAATGAAAGAATGAATCTTGACAATTCACGAACAGCTTCCAAACCCTTCCCAAGTTTCCAACTTGTCATCCGCCATTAATAGCATCCTCACAACGTCCACACCGCCAGAAGCCACTGTTCAATACCTGAAACTCTGCGCAAAAAGAACAGTTAAATAATGATACTAAAAAAAAAAACCCAAAAACAGCATCTTTGAGCGTATACGAACTCCAACACCTGTAATAGCTCGCTTCTGCCCGCTCAAAACAAGAGAGAGAAGCAAGCAGCAAAACAAAAAAAAATTCTCAAAAGTGGCAAAAAGGAGAAAATTATTGCGTCCTCCCATCTGACGTAGAGATGCGTCCTCCCAGAGCTAAAAAGCTCGGTTTTTGCTCGGCATTGCTAAGTTTTATTTGGTAATAACGATGAATATCATCATGTGAAGACCAATACCGAGTTATACCGAGCTATATCGAGCAATACCGAGCAATACAAAAAAATACCTAGTTTTTCCTAGAGAAAACTCGGTATGTGCTCGGTATTGCTCGGTATAACTCGGTATTGGTCTTAACATGATTATATTCGTCGTTATTACCAAATAATACCAAGCAATACCGAGCAAAAAATAAGTTTTTGGCGGTGGGAGGACGCATCTCTACGTCAGGTGGGAGGACGCAATAATTTTTTCAAAAAGGAAGGCCTAAAAATGAAAAAAAATAGCACTCTGAGACCTGGAAGACAAAAATCCAAAAGTTAAGAGCCGTGAGAGTAGAAACTACTAGCTTATGCTTGGTATCGCCTAGGAGGGAATAAAATTAAGGGGAGAGAAGCCATATATTGGGAATCCTGAGATGGTGTTCTTCACTCCGATCATCCGACAAAAACAAAGCCAAAAAAAAAAAGAAAGTTTTGGATGGTTGATTCCAAACCCCACAGTAAATATCTTGATTCCAAAAAAAAAAAAAACAAAGAGGAATTTTGCTTCGACTCCCCGCCTCATTTCGATAAATAAATGTGATTAAGTGATGCATGACTTGAGAAAGCTATAACCAAAAATAAAAATAGTTCGAGTATGAGACACAATTGGTTAGGATTATCATGTTTATCACATTTATTGGACAACATTAATACTATCACATTTATTGGACAGCATTAATACTAGAAAATTCTCCCAAAAAATTACTAGAAAATTTTCCCAAAAAATTACTAGAAAATTTAATACTTCTAGAAAATAATTATCTACTATCAAGTGTATCACCTTTCAGAGAATTTGTTGGTGAATCGAGGGAGAATAGACTTGAGAGAGCTTTAGGGCGAAAATTAGGGTTCTCCACTACCATTATTTTTCTGCCGTCTAGGGAGGTTTTCCTCTCCTTCCACAACCTCATGGCCTTAAATAACTTCCCCCCTCTCCCCAATGATTCTCTATTGGGCCCTCCTCATACCGCTCATGCAACTTCTTGGGAAAACAATTTCTCCCCTACGGAGCTTGCTCCGGATGAATTTCTTATGACCTTTGTTCCACCTAGCCAAAAACTATCCTTCACTATGGATGACCTCTCTGAATGTACATCTCTATGGAACTTATCTTTAGTGGGATACTCCATTGGTCAAAAGCCTTATTATGAAAGGCTACTAGCTTCTATGAATAAGTTATGGACGTTAAAAGGTTCTATATCCCTACTTTAACTAGATGAATAACTTTTTTCTATTAAAATTTATAAATATGGAATATTACAACATGGTCTACTCATGCTGGTCATGGCCTTTGCTAGAGAAGTCGTTCATTACACAGAAGTGGTCCCCCAAATATAAACCGAAAAGAGATGAGTTCATTTACATTACTCCCTGGGTAGAAATTCCTGGCATTCTTCTTGCCCTCTGAACTCAACTTGGTATTTTGAAAATAGCAAGTTACATTGGTATTCCATTATCAGTGGATTCCTTGACTTCCAAACGCACAATATTAACCTTTGTCATGGTTTGTATTCATATTTCCAGAACCTCTACCCTTCATAAGGAAATCCTTTACTGATTGATGGTGAGGAGTTGGACTTGAAGGTTGTATATGATTGGAAGTCTTCTCCTTGTGAGTCATGTGGATCCATAGTGCATCCTTCTTACCTTTGCCCTTCAAATCCTAATCCAACCCTTATTGTGCAAGATATGATTAAACCAAGAGGTAAGAGTAAAAGTGGAAATCCTCGAAATTGCTCCTAGTCGGCTAGTTGGAATGTTAGAGGGTTTAAAAGCCTTGAAAAAGTAAATGCCTACAAAGATTTAATTAGCCAGCATAAGCTAAAAATGTTTTGTTTTTCAGAAGCCAAAATACTTCCTTATAGTTTTTCTTAACCCTGGTTTTTGAACTCTCAAAAGCTTTTTGAAAATGAAGATAGCTGTCATAATTACAATCCCTCTTCACCCTAGAAGATCTGGCTCAAAAGGGATTCTTCTTTTATCTCCTTCTCCCCTTATCTTCTCACACCTCAAATTATTCACGGATCACTTAGCTCTGGATATTCTCAACATATCATGCTTTCTTTTATATATGTGGCAAATTCTCCTTCTGAGAGAAGAATTATTTGGTCCCAACTCAAAGATATGGCTGTCTCTATTAATCAGCCTTGGATTTTCATGGGTGATTTCAACTATATAGGTTTGATACTAAAAAAGCGAGGAGAAACTATTGAAAACATTTTCATTATGAATTAGCTTGTTAAACCTAACCTTCTGTCCCAGCGGCTAACCAAGAGGGGGGGGGGAATTGATAATTTAAAAATTAATCCCTCTTTTAAAATTTTATACCGAAAATTTACTTTAATGAATTTTGTATAAATAAATTTTTCAATCACAGGTTAAAACAATAATACAGTAAAAACAAAAACAGCGGAAAAATAAAAGACACAAGATTTATAGTGGTTCGGTCAAACATGACCTACATCCACTCCACAGAGGCACCCTCCGAGTATTGTACTAATACCACTAGTGACTCTCCTTTTGCACCCATAGCAAGGCGGAGAAGCTTTTACAAAACTCTTTTTCACCACTACCCAGTGCGGAAGAGAACCATCTTCCTTTTACACTCTTCCCAGTATTGGCAGAGAACCGTCCGTCCTTTCACACTCTCCTGGTGTAGGTAGAGAACCGTCCATCCTTTCACACTCTCCTAGTGTAAGCAGAGAACCCTTCGGCTATTCACACTCTCCAAGTGTGGGCAGAGAATCCTTCGACTGTTCACACTCTCCAAGTGTCGGTAGAGAACCGGTTCTCCTTGACAGATCTTCTCACAAGAAATCTAGAAGAACAAAAGAAAAGAGTGAAGTAATCACAAACCACAAGTAGAGACTCTTACCTTTGAGTACCAAGTGAAACCTTCACGCTCTAGTAGTAAGAATTCTCCTTCAAATACTCTCTCACACTCTCTCCTTGACTCTCCTTTTAATTGACACGAAGATCAGTAGGCAAAAAGATTAAGTGTCAGTTTATTTTGGACTTTATATAGGAAAGACACAAAAAACTGTCCAAAAACTGCTAAAAGTCAAGTCTGTATGTAGTGGATCGTCCCGTACGATCGTGGATCGTCTTGGACGATTTTACTTAAATCAGTAGGAAACGAACCTAATGTATATTGGTACGAACTGACTTCATACTCAATCATCATCATGTACGAACTAAGTTCATCCGGTACGAACAGTTATACCATAGGTCGGTTCCTAAAAATTGCAGGACGTCGCCAAAATTTCAAGTGTCGGTTCACTTCATCCTAAGACGAATGTAGGTTCGTCTTGGACGAATTTTGTCTAGAGGACTTCGTCCAGAGATGAGTAGAATGTTTCATCTCGATGATTAGTATAAACTCAATGTCTAGAGGAGTTCATCTAGGAACGAACTAGGAACTTCGTCTGGACGAACAGACCAAATTGGAAATCTAGAGGATTTCGTCCAGGGATGAATCATGTATTTCGTCTGGACGAACAGTACAAAGTGAGAATCCAGAGGAGTTCATCTAGTTATGAATTTAGAATTTCGTCCGGACTATCAAGACTTAGAAAAATTTTCTCACTTCCTGTTCGTTCCATTGCTCTTCCGAGGGATAACTGACTTGATCGTCCCGTACGAACGGAGTTCGTCCTGTATGATCAGTACAAAATTTTAAGCATCTCCCCAAGTGTGTGTGTGCTTGTTTACTCAATTTGCAATCATTCCCTCTCAAACTCAATATAATGAAAAGTACAAGTTTCCATTCACAAAGTATTATATGCCCAATTTGATTTGAATTCTTCATAGTCTGGAGTTCAATTTTCTTGAAATGTTAGTCCACGAAAGAGCAAAAACAAATCTTCCAAAATGTGTTAGAAGAAAAACAAAATATAAAATAATTTGGAATCATCAAAACTATACAAGTTACAAGAATGTATAACATGCAAATAGTAACTCTCTTGACAATCTCCCCCTTTTTGATGATGACAAAACAATTATTGTTTGTATAATTTTCAAATTTTAAGAATCTCCTAAAGTCCCCCTAAATTGATGAACATATGAAAATAAGGAGGCTTTGCACAATAATTTTATCTTTTTCTTTTTTTTTTAATTTTAAAATACAATAGAAACAATACAAAACAAAAATATGATACGAACAAAGATACGAAAAGATACGAGTTACGAAGTTACGAAAAGATACGAACAATATTTTCTCCCCCTTTTTGACAACAACAAAAAGAGAAGAAGAAAAAGACTAGAAATGTAAGCAGTCATATGATAATTTTGTGATAATTGATCCTTAAAAGTGATTGAAATAAATGTTGCAAATAAAATCAAATCATTAGGTAAATAAACATGATTCATAGAATTTAAGAAGAGATATAACATTGATAATAAAAAGTATATATCAAAAATATGAATCAATTTAGACACTAAGATAGAGAATATCATTGCAAAAAGGATGAATAGAAAATTTGTATATTTCAAATTTCAATACGAAATATAAATGTACAGAAGATCAATTTAAATTAAGAGATTAAAAGATTATGGAAAGAAATAACTACCACATGTGGCGCTTTGCACATCTTTTTCAAATTAGTGGCACACTTTTGTGCATCTTTTCACTTGTGGGCTTATTTTGTGCCTCTTTTTCAACTTGCAAATCATTGTGCATTCATATTGATTTTGGATTTGTACATTTTTCAAGAGTAATTGTGATCTTTCCAAAATTAATAATAAAAAATTTCAAATTTTTCTAAGTGCATAAATATTTATTGATAAGTGAAATACAAAATAAGAAAACATCACAATTGCAATAATAATATTAAACATTAATGTAGCCTAATAAGAGACATGAAATTGACAATCTTAATAACATCAAGTTATAAGCAAAACTTAATTTAAAAAAAATTAGATTTTCTAATGAATTCAATTTTAAGTTACACTTCAAGTTATACAACTTTTAAGATCAAAATTTTTAAAGATTGTCATATTGGCTAATACACATTTCAGAACAATATTAAAGCAAAACAAGATAACTTATATTGATATCAAAATAAAGGATATTACAATCTAATTAAATGATATCAATACAACATAATATTCAAATACAAAAATATCAAATGAAAAGAAACACATAACTAAATCAAAATACATCACATTCTACTACAACACAAAACTAACATATCAACTAAAGAAAATACATAATCAAGTACATGAAATCATTCTGATGGACCCTAATCTGGAGGAGGAGGAGGTACACTACCAAATAAGTTAAAATAACTACTTATCAGAAAGCATGTTGGAATTTATATCATTTATTTGTTCTCTCATAAATCCCATGTCTTGAGTGTACTGTATATCCTGCTGCAGCATATGAGCTTCAATTTGATCAAAACTTTGATCAAAGTGAGTCTCTAAACGGTCAAATCATTGAACAAAATCCTGGTAATTTGGTTCACTAGCAGGTGCAGGCTCAGTTTCCTCCTCTAATTCACTAATAACAACATGAGTTTTTCATGGTTCTTCTTTATTGAAGATTACTCTAAAGGATGCGTCGTTGTAGTAGAGCGATTCTTTAAATTCTTGGTCTGGATGAACCAAATCGTACTTCTTCTCCAGAATGTAGGAAACTAGATGTCTTAAGGCAATGTTCTTCTTTCTTTTATGGGCGACATGACTAATTTCAGAGAGTCCATAAATGTAGTCAATTAAGAGTTGGGCCTTATCTATAGGTTGTTTGGTCATAATTAAGTAGGTAACAGTAGAGAGAAGAGTAAGGTTGACTCTATCACCAGCTTTAGGAATTATGAAAGTTCTAAGAACATGCTGGATGATACGAGCATCGCGAACTAGAGTTGTTACCTTAGGCAAATGGTCCTTAAAATTAACTCCTCTAATCACTCGATTAATTTCAGTCCAATCAAAAATAGAAGTGGTGGTCATAGTGTGTGCTCTAAGTCTTTCTATCCTTAAGTTCAAAAAGATACCTAGGTCAGCCTTGGTGATCTCTATTTTATTTTTAAAAATAAAGGATCTGATAATAGAATGGTCAGAGTTAAAAGACATATTTTCCAGGAAAAGACTCTTCATTGGCTTTGGACAGAAAGTTATCGGAAGAGTTTCTAGGTGGACCCCTAGCTAGAACCTTTTGACGTTTGCTTGAACTTGCAATTGAAAAGATATAGAGGAAGAAAGGTTTTGAAAGTGATGTGTGAGTGATGACTATTGAGTTCAAAAGCCCACCAATTTATTGAAATACGATTGTTCATACAGACAAAATTACTTTCGTCCTGTACGAAATTCAGTTTGTCCCGTATAAAAAAAATTTCATATGGACGAACGAATGAGTCCAAAATAAAACGGCTTTTCGTAATCACACAACTTACAAAGCATCCTTTCATAGAGACTTTTGACCAAAATGATCGTACATATGAACAAGTGTTCGTCCTGGGCGATCAGAAATTTAAGATCATCTTTATGGCAGTTGAATTCGTCCCCCACACGAACCTCCATGCGTTCGTCCGGAAGAACCAAAGGTTCGTATGTACGAATATAGCTTCAAAAACATCCTTATCCGTTTAACTGTTCATTTAATCGTCCCGTCGTTTGAAAACATTTCATACTGGATGATCGTGACGATCGTACAGATGAAGTGAAAATTAAAAACTAAAAAACTGCACGCAAACGGTTCAAATCTGACAGTTTGACACACTACACAATTCGACCCGTACGAAAATATTTTTGTCCCAGACAATTGTCACTCAAAGTTCAAAACATGCACTCAATTAAAATTAAAACACAAATTCAAGAAAAACACAAATAGAAAAATGAAAATACAAACTCAAAATACGGAAAAGATCACAATCACAACGATACACACATAAAATACTAACTAAAACCACACATCAATGTTGCAGAAAACATTTTTTTTAAGCATTCAAATCGATTACTCCAAACCTTGTTCTTAATGCACTGAAAGTATCATAGGCTGAAGGTTTTGTAAAAATGTCTGCAAGTTAATTTTCAGTAGAAACATGAGTGAGTTCAATTTCTCCTTTGGATATATGATCCCTTATGAAATGATGCCTGATGTCTATATGTTTGATTCTTGAATGTTGAATAGGATTTTTAGAAATAGAAATAGCACTAGTGTTATCACAATAAATTGGAATAGTGCCTATAGTTAATCATAAATCAACCAACTGTTGTTTCAACTAAAGTACTTATGCCACACAACTTCCTAATGTAAAGTATTCAGCTTCTACAGTAGATAGGGCTACTGAATTTTTTTTTCTACTGGACCAAGAGACTAAAGAATTTTTAATGAACAGACATGTTCTAGAAGTGCTCTTTTTATCCACCTTACAACTTCCAAAATCAAAATATGAATAATCAATTATTTCAAATGAAGTGCTAAACTTAGGATACCAAATTCCTAACTTTTGAGTTCCTAACATATATCTTAGAATCCTTTTTACTGTTGTGAAATGTGATTATTTTGGATCTGATTGAAATCTAGCACACAAACAAACACTAAACATGATATTGGGCCGACTAGCTATCAAGTAAAGTAAAGATCTAATTATCCCTCTAAATTTCTTTTGATCAACAGATTTTCCCTTAGGGTCCTTATCAAACTGTACTAAGGAACTCATAGGTGTACTAATAGGTTTAGTATTGTCCATTTCATACTTTTTGAGGATGTCCTTAACATACTTTGATTGACTAAGAAATGTGCCTTCCTCAATTTGCTTAATGCTAAAGCCTAGAAAGTAACTCAAATCTCCCATTAAATTTATTTCAAATTCACTACTCATTATTTTAGAAAAATTATCACAAATATTTTTATTTGAAGATCCAAAGATGATGTCATCCACATAAATTTGTATAATGAGTATATCCTTTATAAATCTCTTCAAAAAGAGAGTTGTACCCACACTTCCTTTTTCAAATGATCTTTCAAGTAGGAAAGTGCTCAACCTCTCATACCAAGCCCTAGGTGCCTGTTTCAATCCATATAATATCTTTTTCAATTTGAAAATATGATTTGGGCATTTACAATTTTCAAAACCTAGTGTTTGTTCTACAAAAATATCTTCTTAAATTATCCCATTTAAAAAGGCACTTTTTACATCCATTTGATACAATTTAAATCCTCTAAAACAGACAAAGGCTAATAAAACCCTAATTACTTCAAGTCTAGCTACAGGGGCAAAAGTCTCCTTAAAATCAATTCCTTCAATCTGATTGTACCCCTTAGCAACTAATCTAGCCTTATTTCTAATGACTACTTCTGAGTCATTCATTTTATTTTTGAATAGCCACTTAGTTCCAACTACACTTGATCCTTTGGCCTTGTAGTTAATTCTCAAACTTTATTTCTTACAAATTAATTTAACACTTCTTATATGGCCAAAATCTAAAATTCATCTGAAAGTGCTTGATCAATATTTGTGGGTTCTACAGTTGAAATAAAGGCTGAATGATTGACTTCTTTGTTTAATTTATGCCTAGTCCTTACACCCTCATTAGGTTCACCAATTATCAACTCCTTTAGGTGGTTTTTAGAAAATCTCAAATTTCTAGACAAAGGGTTCTTTATCTCCAAATTTTCTTCCACATTTTCTTCCAAATTTTCTTCCAAATTCATTTTATCAATCTTTTGGGAGTTATCATCAATCTCTTCTTCTATAATAGTTGGATCTTCTAACATTTCAGATTCATCAAAAACAATATGTGTGGTCTCCTCAATTACTAAAGTTCTTCTATTGAATACTCTATAAGATTCTCCAACACTTGAGTATCCAACAAAAATTCCTTCATCTGATTTTGAATCAAATTTTCCTAAGGCAGATTTTCCATTGTTATGCATAAACACCTTGCAACCAAAAACATGCAAATAAGACAAATTAGGTGTTTTTTCCTTTTAGTAACTCATAGGGTATTTTATTTAAATTAGATCTCACATTCACCCTATTTAGAACATAACATGCAGTGCTAACCGCCTCAGCCCAAAAATATTTAGGAAGTGAGTATTCTGCCAACATTGCTAGGGCGGCTTTTATTAATGTTCTATTTTTTCTTTCGACTACCCCATTCTGCTGAGGGGTTCTAGGTACAGAAAAGTTGTAATCAATTCCTTTCTCCTCACAAAAATCCACAAATCTTTTATTTTCAAATTCTCCTCCATGATTACTTTGTATAACCATTATTTCATACCCTAGCTTTCTTTGAATCAAAGTCGAAAAGTTTCTAAATTTTTCAAATGATTCACTCTTATGAAATAAAAATCTAACCCATGTGAATCTTGTGTAATCATCCACAATCACAAATCGATATACCTTCCCTCTTAGACTCACAATTCCAACTGGTCCAAAAAGATCCATATGCAAAATCTCCAATGATTTATTAGTTCTAAGATCCTTTTTGGACTGAAAAGGGGACTTCACTTGTTTTCCTAATTGACATGCATCACAAAGGTGGTCCTTAGTAAAGTCTAGTTTTGGTATACCTCTTACTAAGTTTTTTTGGGTAATCCTCCTAAGATTTTTCATGCTAAAATAACAAAGTCTCCTATGCTAAAGCTATGACTCATCAGAAATAGTTTTTAAATAAAAAGTAGTAGGAGTATGAATGAAATTCAAATCTAGCATATAAATATTATTTACTCTTTTACCATTCAAAATATCATTTCCATTTAGGATTAATATGTAGCTAGTAGGACAAATTTTTATACAATATCCTTTGTCACATAACTAGCTTATACTTAACAAATTATGCTTTAAGCCTTCTACCAATAAAATATTTTCAATGTAAAATTTCTTAAGAATTCCAATCATACCTGTTCCAATCACCTTCCTTGTGGTGTTATCTCTAAGTGTAACCTTGCCTCCACTCCTGACTTCTAACGATATGAATTATGCAGTATCTCCAGTCATATTCTTTGAGCATCCGCTGTCCAGGTACCATATGCTCTCACGAGGTCTTGTGTGAGAGCGACCCTGCAAGAATATCAAATATTAGACCTGTAATATATGCATGTATGATATGTCTAGGTTTATGCATCTTAGGTTTCCACACTAAATAATTTTTCATCTTCAAGGTACAAATGTGAGCTATGTGTCCAATCAACCCACAATTATTATATTTGACTTTTGGAAATGAATTCCTAAGTCTTCTACCATTCATCTGTCTATTAAGGGATTGCATAAATTTAGGATACAAAATAGGATTAGTGAAATCTTCAAGTTTTGGGGGTATCCTATTATCCTTGAGAGCTTTTATCTTTAAAATGTAAAATGAATTCATATCTTCCAAAATTTGATTCGTATAATTTGATCTATAAATCTTGCTCTCTGATTCATCCTTAAAATTTTTAAAATCTTTTTCAATTTTTGTTTAGGATGATTTTAAACTTTCATGATTTTTATTCAAGTCATTAAACTCATCAAGTAATTTTATGTGGTTATCAGCAATTAAAGTATGATCTTTTCTAAGGATTTCATGATTCTTTTATAGATCCTCAAATTTTATACTTAGACTAGCATGCACTTTCTTCATTTTCCTATATGCATCATGCATGTGTTCAGAAACTTCAAAAATCTCATCATAAGTTAAGTCACATTCATCTTCTTGATTTGACTGATCCAGACTATCGGCCATTAAGTAAAGATTAGTGACTTCTTCTTCCTTTTCTTTCTCTGACGAGTCCGAAGCTGAATCCGCCCGAAAAGCTCTTTAGAATTTCTTCTTGCCCATCTTCACAAATGGTTTCTCCTCTACTTTCTCCTTGCTAGGAGTGGCTTTGAGTTTTGGGCAATCTATCTTAATATGTTCAGGTTTCTTGCACTCATAGCAAATAACATCATTTGAAACCTTGGCATTTTTATTAAATTTACATCTATTCCATTGCTGGTGTCTTTTCTGCTTCCTCTTTAGGAAGCTTCTAAATTGTCTAGTCATCAGAGTGATGTCGTCTTCATCCTCAGGTTATGAGTGTTCACTATCAGATTCCTTCATTTTCAGTGCTATGTTCTTCTCCCTTCGTGGTTCACCTACATCAATCTTTCTTTGGCTAACTCCTTACTCGTAAGTAATTAGCGAACCAAGAAGATTGTCAATAGAGTATATGTTTAGATCTTTAAACTCTGTAATTGTAGTAATTTTAGCATCATAAACAGTAGGCAAATAACGAAGAATTTTATTAATTATTTTAGCATTCGTTAGTTCCCTACCCATGCATGTAAAGAGGTGACTATTTGTGTGAATCTTGTGTACATATCAGAAATGGATTAATTAGGTTTCATGTGAAATAGTTCATAATTATGCAACAAGATATTAAGTCTAGATTGCTTAACCTCATTAGTCCCCTCATAAGTTATACAAAGTCTATCCCATATGTCCTTTCCACTCTTGTAAGTAGAAACCCGCATGTAGTCTTCTAATTTAAGAGCACAAAAAAAACTATTCAAGCATTTGGCATTTAGTTGTGCTAAGTCATGTTCTTCTACTATCTAGCCCACAAAAAGTGTTTCAATTCTAACTCCATCAACTAGTCTAGTTGGTTTTATATACCCTTCCTGAACTAAGATCCACATTCAATAATCAAGTGACTATAAAAACGTAGACATGCGTGTTTTCCAAACATCAAAAGAATATTGTCGAACAATGGAGGTCTAGTTATAGAGTAACCCTCAGGTGTATTTTGGTTTCCAAATGTAGCCTTCTACGTTAATCAAAAAGTAGTCTAAACTTATGATTTTAAAACAAAGCTCTGATACCACTTGTTGAAAACTTGTTCATTATAAATTAGGTTGTTAAACCTAACCTTATGTCCCAGCGACTAACCAAGAGGGGAGTGAATTAGTAATTTAAAAATTAATCCCTCTTTTAAAATTTTATATCAAAAATTTACTTTAATGAATTTTGTAGAAATAGATTTTTCAATCACAGGTTAAAATAGTAATACAGTAAAAACAAAAGCAGCAAAAAAATAAAAGACACAAGATTTATAGTGGTTCGGTCAAACATGACCTACATCCACTCCCTGGAGGCACCCTCCAAGTATTGCACAAATACCACTAGTGATTCTCTTTTTGCACCTATAACAAGGCGGAGAAGCCTTTACAAAACTCTCTTTCACCACTACCTAGTGCGGCAGAGAACCGTATTCCTTTTACCCTCTTCCTAGTGTTGGCAGAGAACCGTCCGTCCTTTCACACTCTCCTGGTATAGGCAGAGAACCGTCTGTCCTTTCACACTCTCCCAGTGTAGGCAGAGAACCCTTTGGCTATTCACAATCTCTAAGTGCGGGTAGAGAACCCTTCGGTTGTTCACACTCTCCAAGTGTCGGTAGAGAACCGGATCTCCTTGACAGATCTTCTCACAAGAAATCTAGAAGGATGAGAGAAAAGAGTGAAGTAATCACAAACCACAAGTAGAGACTCTTACCTTTGAGTACCAAGTGAAACCTTTATGTTCTAGTAGTAAGAATCCTCCTTCAAACACTCTCTCACACTCTCTCATTGACTCTCCTTTCAGTTGGCACGAAGATCAGTAGGCAAAAAGATTAAGTGACAGTTTATTTTGTACTTTATATAGGAAATACATAAAAAATCGTCAAAAAATTGCTGAAATTCAAGTCTGTATGCAGTGGATCATCCCGAACGATCATGGATCATCCTGGACAATTTTACTTAAATCAGTTGGAAATGAACCTAATGTATATTGGTACAAACTGACTTCATACCTGATCATCGTATCGTACTAACTAAGTTCATCCGGTACGAACAGTTATACCATAGGTTGGTTCCTAAAAACTACAGGACGTCGCCGAAATTTTAAGTGTCGGTTCACTTCGTCCTGGGATGAATGTAGGTTCGTCTTGGACAAATTTTGTCCAGAGGACTTCATCCATAGACGAGTAGAATGTTTCGTCTCAACGATTAGTATAAACTCAATGTCCAGAGGAGTTCGTCAAGGGACGAACTAGGAACTTCGTCTGGACGAACATACCAAATTGGAAATCCAGAGGATTTCATCCAGGGACGAATCATGCATTTCTTTTGGATGAACAATACAAAGTGAGAATCCAGAGGAGTTTGTCCTGAGACGAAAACAAAATTTTGTCCGGACGATAAGGACTTAGAAAAATTTTCTCACTTCCTGTTCGTTCCATTGCTCTTCCGAGGGGATAACTGACTTGATCGTCCCGTATGAACGGAGTTCGTCCCATACGATCAGTACAAAATTTTAAGCATCTCCCCAAGTGTGTGTGCTTGTTTACTCAATTTACAATCATTCCCTCTCAAACTCAATATAATGAAAAGTATAAGCTTCAATTTACAAAGTATCTTATGCCCAATTTGATTTGAAGTATTCATAGTTTGGAGTTCGATTTTCCTAAAATGTTAGTCCACACAAGAGCAAAAAAAAATCTTCTAAAAAGTGTTAGGAGAAAAGCAAAATGTAACGCAATAATATTTGGAATTATCAAAACTATACAAGTTGCAATAATGTAAAGAATGTAAATAGCAACTCTCTTAATAGAAACCAATTGCAGCATACAAGGTTGGGAGTTCTAAATTATGATATTTTTACACGATATGTATGATCTTTTATTGGTGCGATTATTTTACACATGGTTGAATTAGAGGGTTAAAAACCCAATCCATATTAAATTGGATAGAGCACTAGTGAACTCAAAATTTTCAAATTAATTTTGGGCTTCTTACTACAAGGCGGAGCCTTTCAATTGTTCATATCACTCTCCTCAGATCATTTTCTCATCTCTTATTCCCACTAACCTAGTAAATTAGACTTTAAAAATTATTTGGCTCGGATGGATGGTTACTATGAAGCAAGCTTTGAAAACAATTTTGAAAAGGAAATATTGGTCTACAACTAACTTCTTATTGTATTGCATTGGTCTACAACTAACTTCTTTCTCGTATTTCACCTGCTCGACGCAAATAGATTATTGGTTTTTGGCGTTACTTTAACCCATAATGTTTTAAGTCTTATGCATGTTTTTAAAGAGTTTTTTGATGCTACTTCTCTTTAGATTAATCCTAATAAAAGCTTGTTGCAATCCAAGATCTCTATTAAGTGATTTTGATTATGAAAAATATTATTGATTGAATTATCATTTTTCTCAGTAAATATTTTGGATATTCTTTTTATCTATGAGCACTAACATTGCAGGGAAAATATATATTGCTCAAGGCTAATGAAAACTCAAGATTAGGCAGAATAAGATGTCAAGTAAAAGAGTATGTACTTTTATTATTTATTTATTTTTTTATTTCTTTAGTCTAGCAACATAAGAGTGTATGCAATTGGATGACCATACACACACATTGGGCGAGTGAAAAAATTTTAAAGTTTATTTTTTTTACTAATCATATTATATGACTTACAATCATAATATACTATCATTTTGATCTAAAAACCTGAGTCTTCAGATAAATTAATATATTCAATGAATTTTGAACTAATCATTCTATATAATGTGATTCATGTTGTATGAAAATTTGAAATCTTACTTAAATTAATCCTCATAATTAGTTAATCAAATCATGGTTAAATTAATGATAACTAATCATATTGTATGATGTCGATCATATCATAGGATTAGCAGAGATGAAATTTGGTCGTCCCACCAAACAAAATTTTAATTTTTGAACTAAATATAATATATGATATTCACATTGTATTAAATGATCGACTTAAAATAAACTAATCCTATTATACTATGCGAGCAGTATGGGATGATTGATAGAGATGATTTTTAATCATCCCAGAGATCCTCCTCTATGAAGGTAGAAAAATTAAATAGATCGTACTTGACAGCCTCACAATCATACTGTATGATATGTTCAAAATTTGAAATAACTCTTCTGATAAACTATTTACATCATACTAGATGGGTCTAGTTTTTTTGAACTGATCATATTATATGAATTCCAATAGTATTGTACAAATAGAGATGGCCAAATTAAATTTTTAGAGTTTCTTGAAACCTAATACTTAAGCAATATTTGAAGAATCTCTTAGTAATAAAGAGGATTGTGTGACTGCTAAAACAAGAATGAGAGATATGATTTTGAGAGAAAATCAGGGTTTAAGAGGAAGGAGAATGTCAGGTTGAGCGTGAAGGAGTGTGAGGGGATCACACGATTACTCTAGGTTATCTACACCCTTGCTCCTCATGTGGCCTTGGTGAGTCCTTGAAGGCTCTATTAGGAGAGAGGCTTTGAAGTCAAGTCCACAAGCTACTATGCCTTCTCTAGGAGGGAGTAAAAGAATGGAGGTACACTGCCTTCTCTATGAGGGAGAAAAAGCTTTTGAATTCTCTATCTTCTCCAAGAGAGAGAAAATGATTAAAGGTATGTTTTTATCACTAGGAATGCGACATAGCTTCCAGCACTCCACCGCATCAGTTTTGATTAAAGTGAGTCTGTAAGGGCTTCTCTACCTTGTTGTGGTAGCAAAAGGAGTGGACGTAGGTCAAGGTTAAGCGAACCATTATACAAATTTTTGGTGTGTTGTTTCCACTTTTTGCACCTTTACTTTTTTTCTGCATTTTATTTCTGTGATGACTACTAGAAAAAATATGAGATTATTGCTTTGTTTTGAAAGTTGGAATATCATTATAGCTAATTTAATATATTAAACAAAATCATTCACTTACACAATCAACTAGAATTTGGTAATGTCAATTATTGTAAGTTATATTTCAAAAATATTGTTATTATTATATTGAAGTAAGATTTTTTTTAATTGCCAATTCATCCCCCTCTTGGTGCGCCTCGAGCTAGTCCTATGAGGTTTAACAACCTTCTTAAACTTTCAAGTAGTATTAGAGAGGGTCTTGAAGTTTAAATTTTAAAATCTTCAAGAAAAGATCAATGGCATATTTTGGTAATCAAAATATTGCAAAGGGTTATTCAATGGTCTGTCAACCACTATTTGATAAATATACTGTTTAATTTCTAGAAAATTTGTATGTCTAACTTTTTGTAATCTATTGATTATTACATGCGGTTTTTAGTACAAAAAAGTTGTATTACACCATCTAGTTTGATTAATGGCAATAAAATGTAATTAACTTTTAATAAATGGAGCAGTGGGGATAAAGACTTAGTTCAGTTAAATGCTAAATGCTTGAACTATTTTTTATGTGCTTTAAAATCTGAAGATTATATACACGTATCAACCTATACTATGGGGAAGGAGATATCGGATAAACTGTGAATAACATGCGAGGGAACTAATGAAGTAAAGCAGTCTAGGTTAAACATCCTACTTCATGACTATGAATTATTTCGCATGAAACCTAGTGAGTCAATTTCAAAAATGTACAGTAGGTTTACATAAATAGTGACATCCCTACATGCATTGGGTAGAAAACTTTCTAATTGCAAAAAAGTTAATAAAATCCTACATTGTCTGTCTAGTGCATATGATGCTAAAATCACTGTAATTACTGAATCTAAGGATTTGATTGTCTATTCTATTGACAGTTTGCTTAGGTCACTCAATGCCTACGAGCAGGAAGTGAATCAAAAGAAAAGTGATCTAGGTGAAAAGAAGGAGAAAAATATAGCACTTAAAGAAAATGAATCAACAAGTGACAACTATGCAGCTGCCCCAACCTAAAAGCTCACCCAAATTTGGAGAACGATGAAGAAAAAGAAAAAATTCAAGAGGGATAGAAGAATAAGTTAAGTTTTCATTTCATTCAGTCAAAGACATTAACACCTATGTAATGCCTACTAACTAGAAAAATAAGTTAAGTATTCATTTCATTCTATCAAAGAAATTTACACCTCTAGGACACTAGAAATTTATTATATGAACATATTTGGACTAGTTAGTACAGCTAGCCTAGGAGGAAAGACATATGGATTTGTAATAGTAGATGACTTCTCTAGATTTGCTTGGGTTAGATTCCTAGCATGTAAGAGTGAATCATTTGAGAAATTTAGAACTTTCTCCACCTAGATTGAAAGGAAATTAGGATGTGAAATTTTAACCCTTCATAGCAATTATGATGGAGAATTTCAAAATGATATGTTTGAATCTTTCTATCAAGAGATGGATATAGAACATAACTTCTCTGCTCCTAGGACCCCTCAACAGAATGAAATAGTTGAAAGAAAAAACATAGAACCTTGGTAGAAGCTGCTAGGGCCATGCTAGCTGAATACTCACTCCATAAACATTTTTGGGGAGAAGCACTAAATAGTGCTTGTTATGTTTTAAATAGGATAAATATTATATCCAAGATAAATGAGATATCCTATGGACTCCTTAAGGGTAGGACACCCAACCTTTCTCACATGTTATTTTTTGGGTGTAAATGCTTCATTCTGATCAATAGAAAATCAACCTTAGGAAAATTTAATTCATAATTTAAAGAAAGAGTCTTCTTAGGTTATTCATATATAGGAAAATCCTAAAGAATCTTTAATAAGAAGACCTTGATAGTATAAGGGCCTACCCATATGGAATTTGATGAATCAGATAGGACCTCTGAAACTAAACATGAAGAAGAAGTAGTAGAGGTCATTCAAGGGGTAGAAGCCATTACTATTGAAGATATAGTAAAATCTCATGAGCCAGTACCTTGAGAATGGAGATATTATTCTAGTCATCCTAAAGAACTAATTCTAAGAGACCCATCTGAAGGTGTTAGAACTAGGTATGGACTTAGTAAGGAAGTTAGTCATTCTACATTATTTTTATGATGAAACCCACCAACATAGATCAAGTCCTAGATGATGAATTTTGGATCCTAATAATACAAGAAGAGCTAAATTAGTTTGTTAGAAATGATGTATGGGAGCTAGTCAAAAGACTAAAGGACCAAAGTGTAGTTGAAATTAAGTGGGTGTTCAAAAATAAATTGAATGACTCTAGGATATTGATAAGAAATAAGGCTAGATTAGTAGCTAAGGGATACAATCAGATTGAAGAAATTAATTTTGAGAAAACCTTTGCCCCTGTTAGCTAGATTAGAAGCCATTAGAATGCTACTAACTTTTACCTTCTTTAGGGGATTTAAATTGTATCAAATAGATGTTAAGAGTGCCTTTTTAAATGGGATGATTAAAGAGGATATTTATGCTGAGCAACCCCTTGGCTTTAAAAATTCATAATTTCCAAATCATGTATTCAAGTTAAAGAAGACGTTATATGGACTAAAATAAATACCTATAGCATGATATGAAAGGCTAAGCTTATTTTTACTAGATAGAGCTTTTGAAGGTTAGTGTAGACACCACCCTATTCCGCCAAAAGGTAAGAGAAGAATTAGTCATTGTCCAAATTTATGTTGATGATATATTATTTGGATCCTCAGATAAAAACCTATGTGATGAATTTTTAAAAATAACGAGTAGAGATTTTGAGATGAGTATAATGGGAGAGATGAGTTATTTTCTTGGATTTAGTATAAAGTAGATAGATAAGGGAGCCTTATTTAACCAATCTAAATACATTAAGGACATCCCTAAGAAATATAAAATGGACAGTGCTAAGGCAATAAATACTCCCATAAGCTATACTATTAAGTTAAATTAGAACCCAAATTAAAAGTCAGTAGATCATAAAAAGTATAGAGGAATAATTGAATTTGTTCTCTACTTGAGTGCTAGTATAATGAATATAATATTTAGTGTGTGTCTTTATGCTAGCTTTTAGGCTGAACCAAAAGAATCTCATATGAATGTTGTAAAGAGAATCTTAAATATCTACTAGGCATTCCAAATCTAGGTATCTGGTACCGTAGACATAGTTCATCCATTGAAACCATATAATATTAGGATTTTAATTTTGTAGGATGTAGGGTAGATAGGAAAAGTACATCATCAACATCAGTTTATTGGTCAATCATTTGTTTTCTGGTCCAGTAGTACGTAGAAATTGGTAGCCTTTTCCACCATTGAAATTGGTACGAATACATTTTTATAGGAAGTTGTGCTACTAAGGTCTTATGCTAAGGCATTAAATCTTAGATCTTGGACTACCTATAGGCACTATTCCTATCATGTGTGATAGAACTAATGCATTTATATATCCAAAAATCCAATTCAACACTCCCTCACAAAGCATATAGATATTAGACATCATTTCATAAGAGATCATATAGTCAATGGAGATATAAAATTGCGTCACATAGCAACTGGAGAAAAATTTGCAAACATCTTCACTAAAGCCCTTGCTTATGACACCTTTAGCACCTTGAGGACTAGACTATGTGTTATAGACATTTGTGCTTAAATCATGATGACTCAAAATTTTTTTATTATCATTTGAAATCAACCATTCGTATATGTGACAATATATATCTTTGTCTTTGTGTACATTGATTTATATATTATCATTTTTTACATATTTTTGTTTAAAAGGTATATTCTGATCACACACAGACACACACTCTTCACTAGATAAAAAAAACCACCTAATTAGGAATTATCTTACTTGTAGTGCTTGTTTGATGTGTTTTATTATTATTATTATGTCTTGTGATGTTCAGCTTATTTTTTTCGTGTTCCCGTCTTTTTGGTGTTGTCAAAAGGGGGAGAAAATGTATTATTTTGTAGTATATTTTTTTAATAGATTTTTATTTATGTTTTTATTTTTGCTATTTTATTATTTTTTTTATTTTTTTCTGCTATTCTATTTCTATGAATAAAATATATATAACTTATTTGAACCACTAATTTTTAAATCTATCACCCAATGAGGGGGAGCATAGGTAAAAAAAAATTTATTTTACCTGTCAATCAAAATTATTTGCTATTATAAAAAAGGAGGAGAACATAGATGACCAACTTGAATTTTTAGGGTTTCTTGAAACCTAACACTTAAGCAAAGTTTAAAAAATCTCTTGGTAATAGGGAGAATTGTATGACTGTTGAAAGAATTATGAGAGAGTGCTTTTAATAGAAAATAAGGGTTATAGAGGAAAGAGAAGGTGAGGATGAGCATGAGGGAGGAGTGTGAGGGGATCACATGGTTGCTTTGGGCTAGCTATACCCTTACTTCTCTTGTGGCCTTGGTGAGTCTATGAACACTCTCTCGGGAGTGAGGCTTCGAAGTTAAGTCCTCAAAGTACTTTGCCTTCTATAGGGGAGAGTAAAGGATTAGAGGTATGATTCTTTTTATAGGAGGGAGAAAAAACATTGGGGTTCTCTGTATTCTCTAGAAGGTAGAAAAATGATTCAAGGTGTGTTGCCATTACCGGGAAGATGACATAGCTTCCGGCACTCTGCCAGATCAGGTTTGGTGAAAGTGAGTCTGTAAGGGTTTTTTGTCTTGCTTTGGGAACAAAAGAAGAGTCACTTTATTTTAGTGTAATACCCAGAGTGGAGGACTCCAGGTAGTAGTTGTAGGTCAAGGTTAATCGAACAACTATAAAAATTTCTGGTGTGCTTTTTCCACTTTTTTCACCTTTACTTTTTTCTCCATTTTATTTATGTCATAACTCCTTAAAAAATTTAAGATTATTACTTCGTTTTGAAAGTCAAAATATCATTATAGTTAGTTTAATATATTAAACAAAATCATTCACTTCTACAATCAACTAGAATTTGGTATTGTTAATTACTGTAAGTTTTATTTCAAAAATATTGTCATTTTTATCTTGAAGTAAGATTTTTTTTTAAATTATCAATTCATCCCACTCTTAGTGCCATGCTAATTCTGTGATGTTTAATAACCTTCTTGAACTTTCAAAGCTCCATTATAATTTCTACTAACTCAACCTTTTAAGAAGATATCTGCCCTACTCTTTGCATAAAAAAAATTAAAACATTTTTTACATACCTCGTGCTTCCAATTTCTTAAAAAAAGATAAACTCTACTCACTTCAAACCACTACTAAGCAAGATTACTACTCTTCTTGATGATTGGAAAGTCAACTTCTTGTCATTCTCAAGTAGGATGCAATTTTTAAAATTTAGCATCTCAAATAGATTGGCATACTGGGTTAGAGGTGCAATTACACCCAAAAAACTCCTATAAAATAATTGTCAGGCTTGGCTCATGGTTTTTACTTCCTAACAATACAACTAATAGGAGAATGAACATGATTGCTTGGATAACTATCTATAAACCTACGATTAATGTTGGTCTACGCATTCAAGCTATTGATGCTCTATACCATTGCTATACTTATTCTCATATTTAGAGATTTCTCAAGCAGGATTATGCTCTAACTGAATGGTTTAAAAAAAAGTATTTTTCTTAATAGACCCCCCCATTGAATGGTCTAGCTAAGATTTATCTTAAGTGCAATGATTATATCTCCTTAAGATTCAAAGACTCTATCCATAATATGTCTATGTATGGTAGAATCTTATTTTAAATCCCCTAATTATTCAATTACTCCTCCATTGAGGCGTAAGAGCTAACAAAGTTTTAAGTTTATGCAAGGTCTATATATAAACTAAATTAAGTATGAAGGATTTAGTTTCTAACATACTATATACACAACCCAACTTGAAATTACCTGATACCACACATGTCATACCCTATCCAATTTTGTCAAGACTAATCCCAAAATTTGGTTGGAGAAGCATTGAAATAAAACTTTAATTTTACATACTACATAGAGCCACTATTGAATGCAATATAAGCATAAGACAAATAAATTTCAAAATGATTTTTTATATATCATTCAAGATATGTACAATATGAAGTTTATCTATAACAATACTTGTCAACAGAGAGAATAAAAAAATAAAAGTCAAGCATGTAGAAATCAAAACTAATCAAAATATATCTATAATATAGATCAGAACATGCTAGTCAAACTATTCAACTTTCTCCTTACCCTTCTTTTGACCTGTAAATAGAAGAAGAAGTAGGAATGAGCTAATACTACTTAATAGGCCATCATAACCTAAAATAAAATGCAATAACCAAAATCAAAAGAAAACTAAAAATGCTATGGTGTAACAATAAACTAAAGTATTATACGAAAAGATGAAACTAAAGCATATACTAAAATTGAAGGCATTTAAATAATTAGTAAAATTTATTGAATTATAAGAAAATACAACATAACAAAATCCCTCCTCCATAGCCCACTAGCCTTGGCATAATAACACTTTTGTTAACATAATCCCACCTCGATAACGCACTAGCTTCGGCATAATAGAATCCCATATCGGTCGTCCACTAGTGCCAGCATAATTGAATCTCACCTCGATCATCCACTAGCGCCAACCTAACATCACATCACATTTACTTCAAATTTTTTAATTTATTTTATTAATTAAAGCATAATTGGAAAGGATTAAAAATTTACCAAAATTTCTAAATAGTAGATAAAAAAACATTATTGAGCAAAAACTCCCTATTTCAAAACATAATAAAACTACTAGAGATTGCTTAAAATATCATTCTAAAGTTTTAATTGAATAAAAGTACTATTTTTAGATGTCAAAATAAATTTTTGAGTAGATAAAAATTGCAGCTTTTTCAAAATCACATAGTTTATTTTTTTTAGAATATACTCAAAATGTTCATACTCTCAATCTTTATAACATATAGTAAGTTACACGGTAAAACTTTTACCAAAACAAAGTTATAACCTTTTTTTGGTAACATAAATACAAATTTGATAAAAAAACACATAAAAATATCAAATTATTGAAAACTAAAATAGGAAAAATGCAACCTACCTCGAGATGAACAAATTTCTCAATTGAGCTGACGGACACAAATGACTCTACGAATGCCAAACCCTAACTTTTCTTATTCTCTCTCCTCTCTTTTCTCTAAAATTTTGTAAATCCTTCTTTGTCAAATGAAATGGCTTTAATGAATTGGGGGGATTAGATATTTAAATGCTTTTAGATTTTTTAACTAAAATAATAAAATAATAATAATATTATATTTATTTTTAGTACAAAATTTATAGAAATTCTTTTAGGGCTTAAAATTATTAAAAAAATATTTATAAACTAGCCAATTTTATTTAAAAATTTTTAGTGAAGTTGGTTTGTATAATAGACACATGATTGTCCCAAAATCCTTATTTGTACCAACATGTGCTAATTTTTTAAGGAATTTTATGAATTCCCAAAATTAAAAAAATAGTGAAAATAAAACAAAATAATATATATGTTATGCCGAAGATAGTTTGGACTTTTAATTACTCCTAAATTTTTTTTTGACTATTATAAGTAAAAATTATTGTTTTCAAAATTTTGAGTCATAAAAATTCACCCACCGTAAGAAAATTGTGTCCTTGACATTTATAGACCAAAATAAGTCAAAATTAACCTAGATAGAGCTGTCTCATCTTCAAGGATTCTCCGAAGTAGCATGTCTCGTAGTCTTGTGCTTCCACTACACTTTGATCATCAGCATTTACTTGCTCCTCAATTTCCTGACATCGTAAGCTAAAATATTTTATGGCTCTTCCCTATACTGCAGACTTTGATGAACCTCTACATCATTAGTACATAATCTCTTTCCAAAATAAGATGCCCACTTCCTAAGAGAAGAAACATAAAATATATTGTGTATATCTAACATATGATAAGGTAATAATAACCTATAAGCAGAACTATCAATCATCTCAATTATCTCAAAATGTCCAATATAACTTGGACTCAGCTTGGTGATTCTTCCAAATCTGCTTACACCTTGAGTTTGATATAAACAAAGTAACCAACATAAAATTCCCCCATCTTATGTTTTTTACCATAATACTTTTTTTTATCTATCTCATGTAGCTCTTAATCTTTCTTTGATTAGATTTATCTTTGTTGCAATATCAACCACAAAAGTAGATCTTATTACCTATTTATCCCCCATCTCTATCAAAGATAAAGTGTTTCTACACTTTATCCTTTAAAGGGCTTCATAAGGAGCCATACCTATATTAGAATGATAATTGTTATTATATGTAAACTCTAATATATAGTGGGATATGATCCTCCCAACTACCACAAAAGTCCAGAACACATACTCTTAAAAGATCCTCCAATACATGAATAGTCCTTTCAAACTCTTTGTTTGTCTACAAATGAAAAGATATACAAAAATATAATTTGTATAATGTCCCTGCTAAATGCTTATCCATAATTTGAACGTAAATCGACCATCACAATCAGATATAATCACCTTTGGCACACTATGTAATCTGATAATATTTTTGACATATATCTGTAATAACCTATTAAATAGATCAGTCTATCAGATCGGAATTACATATATTGACTTTGCTAAATGATCTTTAATAGCCCAAATAACATCATATCCCTGACTTGATCTAAAAAAACCTATAGCATAATCCATCATCACCACCTCCCATTTCTACTTAGGGATAGGTAACAGCTACAAAAGACCACCTGGTGATTGATGCTCTACCTTTACCTATTAATAAGCCTCACATTTTAAAACAAACTATGATATATCCTTTTTTAATCTAGGCTCTGAAAACATATCTTTCAAATCTATGTATATCTTACTACTTCTTGGATGAATAGTGTAGACTAATTTATGTGTTTCATATAGGATCTCAACTTTCAGATCACCAACTAATGGAACCCACAATCAATTTTTATAGAAAATAATACTAGAATTAGATTGAGAGATTTTAGATCTCTTTCCAACCTTAATCTGACCACTTAACTTTAGATACTTTGTATTTAACTTTTGAGCTTCCTGAATTCTTTCCTGAAGTGTAGGTTGAATAATCATCTAAGCTAACAAACCTAGACCTATATCAATGGATACCACTTTTATATCAAGCTTCTTCAAATCTTCAATAAGAAGGTCTATAAAAGTAAGCAATAAAAGAAAAGTACTTGATGACTTCCTATTCAAAGCATCAGCTACCATATTCACCATACTTGGTTGATTCTTAATAGACATATCATAATCCTTGATCAGCTCTAACCACCTTCTCCACCTCAAATTTAAATCCTTATGAGTGAATATGTACTTCAAACTCTAATGAATAGTAAAGATCTCGCATCTGACTTCGTATAAGTAATGCCTCTAAATCTTCAATGTAAATATAATAACAGCTTACTCTAGATAATATGTTATGTAGTTTCTCTCATATTGTTTCAACTGCTCGGATACCTATATAATAAATTGAACATACTGCTTTAATACGCATCCTAAACCTCTCAATAATGCAAAACTAAAAACCTGAAATCCCTTTGTTGAGTGAATGGTCAGAATAAGAACAGAAGTTAAATGATCCTTTAGTAGCTGAAAACTTTCCTCGCACTCTAGAGTCCATGTAAATGTTATTAACTTCTAAGTTAGTCTCATCAAGGGGAAAGAAATATGATTAAACCTACTACCAAAATTTTGATAATAATCAGCCAAGCCTTAGAAACTGTGAATCTAAAAAATTGTACTAGGCCTTATCCAATCAGAATTAGCTTGAATCTTCTGTGTATATACTAAAATGCTTATGTTACTCATAATTTGTCCTAGAAATAAATGCATGACTAAAAACTTATAATTCCAATATCTCATGCTAAATTAAATCTTCACCACATCCTCTGCCCTCACTTTTAGTTGATGATAACCATATCATAAATTGATTTGAAAAAATATTAAACATTTAGCTGACTGATTAAACAAGTCATCAATCCTAAGTAAAGATTACTTATTTTTGATAGTGGCTTTATTCAACTATTTATAATAAATGCACATACGCATTGTACCATCTCTTTTTATCATAAATAGAATAGGTTCTCCCCACAAAGACACATTGGGTTGAACAAGCCTTGATCCACCAACTCTTAAAGCTGCATCTTTAACACCTGAAGCTCCTTAGGCAACATTTGATATGGAGCCTTATGTGGTGGACATTTTGAAAAGGGGTTTTTGAAAAATTTAATCTTATTTGGGAAATTTGATTTTAAATTTATAACCTCAAAATCTAACTCCTCATTATAAATAATATATAGCCCCTAAAGGCAAACATATCATTCACTAACGGGTTCATATAATAAAACTAAAAATTTCATCTTGATTGTAATAATTGAATTCATGAAAGAGTTATATATGACCAAAAATGAGTTTCTATCACTATTCATCCACTATAGTACAGACGATAAATCATTAATTTCATATTCCAAATTGCAATAGTGAATGATATTTCTCTTTAAGGAAAGAAAATATCACTTACTGTCATTGTAGACTCAATTTTCCAAAAGAGGACTAATTCAAATTTTAAAAATTGATTTTGAAAAGGTGGATGTAGATTCTAAATCTCCTATGAGTGTAAGCCCTCATAGTTAATTACATCATAGAAATACAGAGTTGCCTAAAGAAACTCTCGATTAAAATAATGAAATTTTTTTATTTGGAGACTTTCTAGGAGTGATGTCAAAGGAGTTGAATCTAAAATTTTAAATGTGATTATAGCAAGATTGAGTACTTATTTTTGGATTCAAAGGAAGACAAGTAGGTGGCTTTTTGGGATTCTAAAAATAATTCAGAAGTATCGTAACCTGGGCTTAGTATTGGCCTTTAAATTTTAGATTGAGAAGAATTTTAATTTGAGTTGAATATTTTATTAAAAATTTGGGATTATATTCCTAGAGGTTGAGATCTTACGATTAAAAATCTAGCCTTGATCCAAAATCTAAATTGGTCACTAGATGATGGTGGCAAGAACCTAACTAATATAGTGAAAAATTTGGACTTACCGTGGTCTAGATTGGGGAGGTAGCTAACCATCTTGATGATTATAATCTATGAGTCCGATCATTTTATAAAAGAGTGGTAGGGACATTTTTATTAAATTTTTTGAGAATTGGGACCGACATTTAGAGCTCGCCCTAATTGGTCCCTTGACTTATGTGGGGTGAAAAGGCTAAAGAGAAAAGCATTTTGAATTTTAGACTCACTTTTAAATTAGTTTCTAATGTGATGCATGCTGATCAACTCAATAGAATGCATAAAATGGAATGAAGCAATTTTAAGAAGGCCTAAAAATAGGTTTTATCCTAACAAATTGATGAGATGGATGCATAAAAATGTTTATGTAAACCTTTTGGCATTCTTGGGTTTTCTTATTAAAAGCATTAGAATTTCTTTGTTATCTAAAACTTTATTTTGGTTTTAGTAGAAAAAAAATTAGCGTACCGTCATGAGCCTCCGATCGAATCTAGGCTAAAATAAAAGACAACACATAAACACCAAAAAAATTAGGAAAAACAGGCAAGATCCTAAACACATGTAAAATAAATTAAATATTAATAAATATAATTAATTACTAAAATTAATGTCCATATGCAAGTACCCCATTTATTACAATCTTGAATTACAATAATTAAACGTTGTCGGGCACTACTAACCACAAACCTAGATTCTAATCCTAGGAAAAATGCAAGTAGACTTTGAGTGGGATACTTTTCTATCTTCATTTCCTTGGTCTTCCCCTCTTTAGGTTCCTTAGATTCATTGTACAGCGATAATCAAATGGGAAAGAAAACTCTACCCTGAGGGGGATAATATTCTTCCTAATTTGGGTAGTAGAGTGATTCAAAATTGATCTTCCAAATAAAAGAGGACTATCCCCCTAAGGGGTATCATTTCCTCTTTGGAATTCAATTTTGGGTCTAAGTATCTCAAAGTCAAGGAGCCTTTTATAACTCTTAACATTGAATGAATTACATTGATATAAAAATAAAAATTCTAGACTTTCCTGCAGGGATATCCTAAGCATTTAAATATTAACTATCCCAATCAATTATATATAAACAAATAAATGTACTCAATCCATGCATACTTGGTCATGTTCTTATTCATTTAGAATTTAAGCAAGCTGAAGCACCTATAGCATTTATAATGATTATTATTATTATTTTAGCCCCCTAATTATTGCCCTGCATAAGCACGACACCTGCAAAAAACTCAGTGAGCAAACAAAACGTTCCTAACCTAAGAGTAAATTATCGCCAATAACATCATCAATCCACATAGTGAAATAAATGTAAATAAACACTCACATTAAAAATTTCATCCACAACATGCAATGAAATCTCGAATAACTCGGCACACAACAGTAAAATAAACACCGGTCTAAACAAAACTACAGTACAGTAAAAGTGTGTGTATAAGGTCGTATGGCTGGGGTAGGTCCTAGTTTGGGTTATTTGTTAAAGTTTTCTAATGTTTAATTTTGTTAAATATCGAGAAGAAATTTATATTTGATTAAGTTTTGTAAAGTATTATAGCTTAACTTAAGATAAGTTTTAAGGGTTGATTAATTGAATGAGTTTAATTAATTAAAGATTTAAGGGTTAATAAATTTTAATTAAATTGAATGGTGGCTAAACTTGAAAGTTATATTAATTTATATTTTTCATCAATTGGCTCATGGCGTTGTGCCACGAGGCTTGAGGAATAAGGCCCCCTTAGGACACGTAGCCCCGCAGCCCATAGTAGTCCATCCTAAAAACCTTGTTGATGTAGCTGAATTAAAGATTTTAATTTAGTTAAATAATTAAAAGTAACTTAATTTCAATGTTTTTCACTCCATTGAATCCATTTCTGGCATTGCACCACCAAGCTCGAGGAACAAGGCCTCCTTAAGACACGTAGCCCCGCAGCCTGGAGCCGTCCATCTTAAAAACTTCATCTTTGGAGAGTTTGTTATGTATTAAAATTTTTTTGTTTTTTGATAAAATTGCTAATTGCATTAATAAAGAAAGAAATTATTACAATCTACTATGTGATAGAAATTCTATCACAATCCTCCTTTAACAATTTGAGAAACAAAGGAGGTACCTTATTGCATTCCAACTCTTCCCAAAAAAAATCACCCTCTAAAACATTGTTAGCACAAAAATTAGCTAACTTATTACAATTTCTATTTGCAAAATGAAATAGAACTTTACCAAATCCATCCAGGAACGAAAGATATTTGATTCCTTCATTTGGACCATTTCAATTCCATTCCTCCACCAATTTTCGCAAATAATTAATGATATTGAGGTTATCAGCTTCAATAATAATCCCTTTTGCATCCAACATCCACTCCATGATGATTTTCTTCAATGAACAAAATGCCATCAACTCCAAATAGCCACTATCCCAATGAATGCAAGAGAATCCAAAAGCTAGCAAGAACCTCCCTTTTGAGTCTCTAAAAGCTCCACCGATCCCACCTTTGTTAGACCTTGTTAGAGAAGCATCAATATTTTACCTTAATCCATCCTGGGGGAGGAGGGTGCAATGAGAAAATAGTTGATCCAGCTGGTTAGCACCCTAATGGTCCACGAACAGATTAATGTTGGAATTTGATGCATAACTAATAGCACTAGCAACTGTATAGTTTAAACTCAATTCTTGTTTACCATGCTTGACCAAGTTTCTACTTTTCCAAGAAAAATAAACCATTGAGCAATATATCTTTGCAATAAACCTGTTTTCCATTGCTAGCCATTCCAGTTTGAATTTACTTGCTGAAGCTTCAAGCATTGCACCATTACATGTTAAGAACTTTCCTCTCCATTACATCCTCTAAGACAAAAATCATGCCCCAACAACCTTCAGTACTTTAAAAGGCCATTAGTAGGGATTTCATTATTGAAATGCCTCCACCAGAAGCATTCCACTCTAGAGTTCAGATGTAGCTTTCTTAACCAGCTTCCATAATCCACCTCCAAAAGCTCCTTATCATTAGAAGATGAAGCCAAAGTCGTGATACTCTTACCTGAGAATTTATGCCTCAATTCTAAGGAGTCCTCACTTATATCAGGATGGATTTGAATTTGGAGAATAACCTCTACAAGATGCTTTCCAAAGAAATCATGAAGAGGTTTATTGTTCCACACACCATCAGTTATAAAAGGATCAAGTGGAGGAAAATAAAAATTTTCCACCGCTATAAAGGTTGGCCATCTATCTAACCTTTTATCAAGAATCCATACATCTTTCATAATGTTAATAGACTTACTTGAAGAAATCTTCCATTTTGTAATTTGATTCAGGAATTGAGCTCCACTGGACAAGATCTTCCAAGTAGTTGATCTATTGCTTTTACTGGAATCTCCCCAAAAATTCACTCCATATTTTTCCATTAAAGCCTTGTTCAGCAATGAGTATTCTATGTTCAACAAGCTCCAGGCAAATTTAGCCCTTAGAGGACCGGCTATAGACACCACCGAATGCACTCCTTGGCCTCCTTTCTTCAAACTTTTGCATAAATTATCCCAAGTCATATAGTGTAAACCATGGTTATCCCAAATAAAGCTTCTACAGGCCTTGTCCAACTCTTTTAAAATACTCATTGGAATGAATGAGTGAGGAGCCACAAAAATAGGTAATGAAACAATTACCGATTTAACCAGCACTAATCTGCCAGCTAGAGAAATCAAGTGCTTACCCCAAATATTTAGTTTATTAACAGCTTTCTTTAGGATAGAGTTGAAATCTGAAGCCACCAATCTTCTCAAATCCATCTTAATCCAGAGATAGTTGAACTCATTGACTGTTTTGTAGACCCAAAGCTTTGAAATTGCCTTCCTTCTTTTCCTTTTCACTGAGTTCCCGAACAGGATACAAGATTTCTGCTCATTAACTCTTTGTCCATTTCGGCTGCTAAAATCTGCTATAATTCTCTTGAATTTCTTCATACATTTTGTCATTGCTTCAGAGAATAAGAGGATGACATCTGCATATAATAAATGTGATATTCTTGGAGCATTTATAGAGATTTTTATTCCCAAGTTGCTACCTCTATGATACAAATCATTTGTCAAAATCTGAGAGCAAAGTATAAACAAGTAAGGAGAGAGCAGGCAACCTGTCTAAACCTGCTTTTGGCTTTGATTCCTTCCAAAATTTTTCCATTTATCATGATAAAAAACTCTAGATTTTCCACACATTCCATAAGAAAATTAGTAAATTTAATTTGAAATCCATAACGATCCAATGCCAGTCTTAACGTTCTCTAAGCCATACTATCATAGGCTTGCTCCATATCTAGCTTGATAGCAACCAAACATTTCCTTGATTTCAAAAATCTTAATTTGTTGAAAAGTTCATGAGCTAACAAAACATGAGTAGATAGAGATTTACCTCTGATAAAAGCTCTTTGGACTTCTGAAATAAGCCCATTAACAACCTTCAAAAGCCTGTTCAACAACAATTTGGCAATAGTTTTGTATAAGGAACCACAAAGACTGATTGGATGGAAGCTTGCAGGAGTTTCCAGGTTCAACACTTTAGGAATAAGAACAACTAGTGATTCTTTCCAATTGGAACAAAGCTTCCCTGTCTGAAGAAATTGTTTCACTGCATGCCACACCTCATTACCTATTATGCTCCAATTGTTTTTAAAAAACAAATAAGTAATTCCATCTAATCCAGGAGATACATTACAACCGCAGTTTTTGATTACCAATTCCAGTTCTGATAGAGTGAAATCCGCCTGGAGAAGCATGTAATCAGTTTCAGATTAAAAAATCAAACATGGTGGCCATCCATCCAAGCAGCAGTTTCTTTTCTTCAATTTTTCCTTGAAGAACTTCAACATAACTCCTTCAATTTTGGCATGCTCTTCTACCAATATCCCATCCTCATTTCTTAGTTGGCGAATTTCATTTCCCTTTCTTCTTCCATTAGCAAAGGAATGAAAAAAATTTGAATTCATGTCATTCTCCTGAATCCACCTCACCTTAGCTCTTTTTCTCCACCATGTGTTTACTCTTGCCATTGTAACATTGAATTCATGAGTTTTGGATCTTAACAACATTAGTTTTTCACTGGATAGTCCATGGCCATTTAATTCTTCAAGCTGGAGATTGGAGATCTCCTTCTTCAATGATTTTTTATGTTCCATGAAGTTCTTCAATTTTGCTTTGCTCCAGCAATGAAGGGCTCTCAATACCCTTTCACACTAAACATTTATAACATTCATTACATCACCTTTAACCGGTTTGCTCCAAGTCTTTAGAACAATAGCTTTAGATGCCGAATATGAGGCCCACACCTCCTCATACCGAAGAAATCTACTCTGATGTAATTTTTCAATTCAAATTTTGAGAACCAACGGGCAATGATCAGATGCAATTCTTTCCAAATGTCTAACTGCTGCATTGTGGACCTCTTTCAAGGCTTTAGTGTTCAAGAGACACCTATCAAGCCTTTTTTGGATACGAGCATTTTTGGTTTTATTGTTACACCATGTATATTTTGGCCCTACCAAGCAAACATCATGAATATCCATCCTTGAAATGAAAGCTCTCATCTCTGGTGGACCTTGTGAAAATGAGAATTTCTTCGCACCCCTCTTTTCTTCTTGGGCTAATATACAGTTAAAATCACCTCCCAATACCATAGGGATTTCCTTCTCACCAGAACCTTTTAATTGTTCCCACAACCTCCTCCTCAAGTGAAAGTTTTTGTTGCCATACACCGTCGAGATCATCCACGTTCCTTTGTTGAAGATATTAAGCTTCCCAGTAACACATTGGAGAGAAGCTTCCGCTAGGGAGAAATTTTCCAAATTTGCTTTCCACAAAACTATAATTCCTCCAGAAGCACCATCTGAGGGATATAAGAAAAATCCCATTCATCGCCCAACTACTTATTCTCAAATCTCTCAAAAGAAGATATTTTAGTTTTTACCACACCAACAAAAAATACATCTCAGTTTTTCACAAAATCTTTCAAACAAAGAGAGGCCTCTCTCTTTTTAGCCCCCCTACAGTTCCAAAAAGCTAATGAAGTCATTTGGAAAAGGAGGTGGGGGGACCCCCACTCCTTCCTTTAATTAATCCCTCATCTTTTTTTCTGGAAGAATTGTTCAAAGGGCCAAGGTGCTTGAGATCCTGAGCTAGCTTTCTCCAAGCACAAATTTCCCATATTTTTTGGAACATCTTCAATCTTGCTATCAACATTTGAAGTAGCCACTATCCCTTCATTACAAACTCCATCTTATTTACAGGTTTCTCCTTCTTCTAGTTCTAGTTCAGCCAAGACATACACTATAGTTTTCTCAACTGTACCGCTATCTTCAATCTCTAATTCCAGTAGTTTGAACCTGTTCTATTGGACTGGAAACATATCAGTATTTGAAGAATCCTTCTTCACCATTCCAGTAACAGCACTCCTTGCAAGATCTTCATGCTCCCCGACATCCTTTTCTTTACTCTGTAGATTCTCAGCTTCTATAAATTCATTTGTTGCAAATTCAGAATTTTTTACTATCATTGGTAAATTTGAAATAGATTTCTCTTTAGTCAGCACTTTTTTAGCTACCCATCCCTCCTTCAGTCTTTTATTCACTTCTACCTTCTTTTTTTTGAGACGCTAAATTCACCCTCCTACCTCTTTTATTATAAACATGAATCCATGGCCCATATTTTGAATCTTCAATAGGATCACTCAACCTTGGTAATCCAACACTTCCTCCTTTAGCAACTAGATCAGTACATTTATTAATAGAACTTTCCTTATCCATACAACCATTGCTAAGATGACCAATTCTTCCACAATTGTAACAAAAGGTTGAGATTTTTTCATACTCAACTTTTTGGAAGAAACTTCCGTCAAGCCCATCCACCCAAACACCCATAGGCAGTTGTTTGTCTAGTTCCAAACGAACACAGACTCTTGTAAACTCCCTTTTTCCCCATTAGAACATATCACCATCAATTAGCATTGGGGAACCAATCAATGATGCAATCCTGGCAACATTAATTTCATCCCAACAATAGAGTGGTAGATTCGACAATTTTACCCATACAGGTGAAGTTAGACCCTTCAACGATGTTGTTGAAAATTTAGCATTCCACTTGTCTAGCCCAATAATGTGTCCCTTTGCAAATCACGGCCCTCCTGAAATAACCTTTTCCATAGCCTCTTGTGAGAAGAAAGAACACATTATCCACCCCGAGCCAAGGATCATCAAATGGAATTTTTCGAATTGAGACCATTGGCGTCTCAATTCCGCAGCTATTGCTTACACTAGAATTGCTATACCAAAAACTTTTACCACTATTGATTTCTGGAGTTTCTCAGAATTTTCAATCATCTTTGGTTCAAACAATTTAATTGCCTTGCCATCTTCAGATAAGATTGATTCTCCTTTTGGCATATCCACCATGATATATGGACGTTTAGTCCATGGATTCTGTCCAGTTTCAATGGGGTATGATTTCAAACCTTCAGATGTCTTTTGGACATTCCCAAGAACATCTAATGTCCCTGCCTCCATATCCTATCCCTTTGAAACATTTGCATTGTTTCCAAATCTGTTAACAAAAATCTTCATTCCAGATGATGAAGACTCAACTTCATTTGTTTTAAATTTCAGAATTGAAGAAGGCGTTTCAACATTAGTATCCGTTAGCAATTTCTTTCCTTTACCAGTGACTGGAGATGAAGTTTTAATCCGATCAACACAAGGTTCTCTGATTACCAACGATCTGTTGCCACAGAATTTTGTATTACTACCATAATTTGCATGAGACGATTCTTGCTGAGGTGCAGATTGACCACCATTAAGATTGGCCGTACTCCGGCCACCTGAGTTGGTCGTCGCTTGGCCAATCATCAGCTCCGGCGAAGCCTCTAATCCAACGGGTTTCAAAATTTTGAAAATTTCTCTCTCTAGAAAACAGTCTTGTTCCTTAATAAAAACATAATCTTACATTATGTATTAAAATGTTGGTTAAATGGTTTTATTAGTCAAATTGAAGTTTTATGGAATTTTAATTAATTATTGGATTTTTAAGAATTATTAGAAATATTTTAATTACATTAATTAAGGGTTCAAAAGTTGACTTTTTAAATTAAAATCAGATTTGAAGGTTTCAAAATTTTAATAAATATTAGACCTTATAATGAGTATTTAGACTATTAACTTGCTTAATTAGGAGCTTTTTTTATAAAAAGTTATAAGTTTTTCAAGTTTGGACTAAATATGAACTACGTTTGATCAAAAAGTTAATTTTTTTAGTTTGACTTGATTTCAATGTTTTTAGAAAATATTATATTTTAATTAGAGTTAAATGGCTTTGAGTTTGATTGATTTGAAATTTTTTAAAATTAGTTATGATTTTTCTATGTTTGAGTATTTTTGGAATTTTTAAAATTGCCTTAGTAAAGGGGAATTTTTATATTTTGATCCAAATCAGTCCCAAATCTCTTGGAATCATCCCCAAAAGTTCAAAATGACCTAAGGAGATGCTCCCAAGCATTTAGATATTTTTTGAAATTTTAAAATATTTTTAATTAAATATTTTAATAAATTGTCTATTTTTCTTAAAATTTAAATTAAACATTCATCAGGGGACTAATTTTAAGGCTTTCATTATTTATGGATTAAGGATTTAATTATGAAAATTTTTATATATTATTTAAAATTTTTGGATTTTATTTTAATTAATTATGATTTTTTAAAAATTCTTCGCTTATTAGAAGAGTTCACTTGGGTTATTTGCACTTAAGCTCTAATTGATTCAAGACCAGCAAACTCCTAATCTAAGCAAACTCCTAAACCCTAAAATTCTACCCCTATTGGACATATGACCTAACATCTAGCATTTTCTAAATATCCTTAGTTTAGCTTCCAGTTTTTGTCTATAAAATGTCACTAGGTTATATGGGCTCAAATTAATATCTCAAGTATTCCTTGATAACATATATGATAAGCACATATACAAGCACAATCAAATCCTAGATCTAGTAAAGCCTAAGCTAAGTGTAAGTGTGTGTATCCTACACATGCAAAGATTTATGGCAATTAACATAAATAATGGCTTGATAAGTGAATAGTTGGGATACAACTATTCATTAATCCCTCCCCATGAATTCTGTTCATCTAAATTGTCTATGTTTGAAATTTAAGAAAAAAAACCTCGCTCAAGTCCCTCAAGATTTAACCTATATAAGTTTAAAAAATAGCTTGCTTTTCGAATTTTTAAAAAAAATTAAGGTAATTTCAAAATAATTTATAAAAAAAACATTTCAATAATTTTAAAATGTTTTGAAGTTAAATTCTTGATTTTTAAAACTAATTTAAGATAATAGTTAATTAAATATTAATAGAATATTTAAATGTTTAAACGTTAAAGATTATTTAAAATATATCTTAAATTATTTTAAAAATTTAAAAATCTTAAAATAATTCTCTTATTTTCTTAAAAAAAAATAATATTAGACCTTTAATATTTTGGAACTATTTGTTTAATTAACAAGTCAATTAATTATTTATTGGATTCAAATAATTAGTAAAAAAAAGAAAATATATATTTGATATTACCTTTATTTTTTATATTAAAGTATTCAAATAATTTATCTACTAGTGTACTAAATTATGTATTTAAATGATTAAATAATCAAATTTTTTTTAAATATATTAATTTTAAAATATTAGAGAGTAAATATTCTCATTTAATTCAAAATAATTAAAATGAAATTTTACAAAATTATTTAATATATTAAAATTACATTTAAAATCTTGAAATTTTTTAATTTAATATTTATTTAACTATTAACTAATTAATTTAATAATTCAAGTTATCTAAAATGTTTAATGGAAATAGCAATTTAATTAACTATTAAAATAAAATCTTTCAAATAATGTCCTTAGATTTTTTTAAATATTTTCAAATAATATATTTGAATTATTTGTAAATATTTAATAAATATATATTTAAATATCTAAATAATTATTAAAATTACATCATAAAAAATTTAAAATATACTATATATTTTAAATTTATACTAATTTTAAATGAAAGTACAAAATTTTCCAAAATTTTTATATATTGGACTTAATTTTTTTATTAAGGATTAATTTTTAATGATTTTCCTAAGTTTATATTAATTAATATAAATAAAAAAATTAATTTAAATAACCTATTTAGTTAAAATAACTTTGGATATGATCCACGGAATTGGGAACGTACGTGGCAGCATCCTTGCCGCTCGTTCAAAAAAATGTCATTAATTGCCAATGATTGCATCGTGACAATCATTAGAAACCATTGTGAGACACAACATCGCGATGCCGCAGGCTACTTATCCAAATTATCAGATTTCCAGGGCAGTCAAATCTTCCATGGTTTTAGATGGAAGGCTCAGATTAAGCCGAATGACACGATATTAGAAAGGACCAATACACATGGTTGGATCAACTGTGGAATAATGAAATTTGAACCATTGATCAGAAGATCAATAATCCAAATTTTGTACACTAGTTGATAAAAAGAAATCACATCCCTAATGAATAAAACATAATTTTCTCAAAATTGGCTCGATCAAAACTCATGAAATTTTAAACACATATAAAGTAGGTGAACAAAAAATGGTGAGTTATTTTTGCTCTTTAAAATGCGTTTAAAAGGAAGCTATTTGATTCTATGTGTCTTAAACGAGGGTTTCAAATTTTACCCAAAATAAATGGTGGATTTTTTTTTTATATTGGACTCTTTGAGGTTGTAGACTGTCCATAAATAAGTTCCTTGTTGAAATGACAGTCCATAATGTGTTGGATCGAGCGGTAAGGTACTTGGACGGACTTTGGCTAGGTTCACCGGAGAACTCACTACCGACAGGCTTTTGATGATGGGATTTGACTAGGAGAGTGTAGAGGATGATCTTGAGAGTTAAAATAAAACTCTAAGAGCTCCAGGGAAGTTGGAGGTAGTGAGAGAGGACTAAGGATTGAATAAATATCCAAATGAGACAATTTTGCTAAGTTTGAACTCTAGGGTTTATCTTAAATGGTTCTAATATATCAGGGCCTTCCTTTGGATCTTTGACACATGCCCTGGGCCACTTGGATGGTAGGAGAAAGGTTGGGCCAAGGCTCACACCCCATTGGGTGGTTTAGGCTCATGGAGGGGACCACTTACCTTTTAAAGCTAAACCAGACCCATGGCTTAGTTAAGGAGCCTTCAAAAAAGCTTTGAGGCTTTATTAGGAATTATCCTAGTAGCTAAGATCAGGGAGAAAAGAATTAAAGGAAACATTTGACCATTTGGATGAGTTTGATGTTGGATTGATTTCTTTAACCAGTCAATGGTCAAAGTCCTCATGAGGTGGCAGCTAAGGGATCTCGAAAATTGGTTGGAGTGTTTTGAAACAAATGCTAAGTCATGGAAGTGAGTTTTTTGAATAAATGTATAGAATTTGGATAACTTTAACCAAGTCAAAGTGATTTTGCATGGTCAAATTGACCATAACTTAGTTTCAAACAATTTTGAATAAATTTTAATTATGGATTATGAATGATTTAGAGCTTAATGAAGGAGAGATTACTTAAATTGATTTGATAGAGAGCTTTAAACAATTTTGAATAAATTTTAATTATGGATTATGAATGATTTCATTGACTAAGTCAACTAATGATCGGGTCAAATGGTCCAATCAAAGTTAAATCACCATGGGTAGTGACCAAAGAAATTTTAGTGGGGTTGAATGTATTTAAAATTTGATTCAAAATTGGAGTCTTAAGGGTTGATCTGGTCAACCTAGGTTGACTTGATCAATTAGGTTGACCTAGGGGTAGGGGTGGTCTTGATAGGTTGGACATGATCAAAGGTGTCCACTAGAGGTGGTTTCAAGGTCTGGGGAGGTTACTTCAATCAAAATAACTATTTTGATCCTTAAGAGGCATTTAGGTCAACTAGGTTGACCTAGGGAAGGCCATTTTAGATTTTGGGGAAAAGAAAAAAAATCCCTTAAAGGGCATTTTGGTCATTTTGACTTCTGGTCAACTGGGGGCCATATTTGGTTTAGCAAAATATAGTTTATTGATTAACAAGTCATAAAAATGGTCATGGATGTGGTTGGAAGGTTTGGAGGAGGCTCCAAGGCCAAATTAACTAGATGACTTGTCCAATGGAGCTGGCTGCAAATTACTGAAGGTTTTATAGCCTTCGGATATCAATCTGGTTTATGGGGTTAGATACATCCAAATGAGCTCAAATTTGATGGGTTGACACTAGAGACATCTTATATAAATATGTAATTGATAGACTCTAAATTAGATGCCAACTTATTGGGTTTTAGGGTGACATAAAAATCACCTAGAAAGGGTTTCAGGACCTTGGCCCTTAACCCAAAGATTTGATTTGAAATGTTAGATTTGGATTGGATTTAAGAGTTGAATGGCTAGACTTGGACCACCGATATCAATAAAAGTTAATTGGATGATTGAAGTTGATTGGATATGAATTAAAAGTTGATTGAAAGTTGGTTGGAAGCTAGATCAGAGGTTGAATCGGAAGGTGGAGGTGAGTTTGATAGGGATTGAATTCAATCTTAGTGACATCATATATAAATGAAGTCGACAAATGGACCCCAAATATATATAGTGGAATGAATTTCTAGTGCACATATTAGTGTTAACTAAATGAAAGGATGAAATTAGTGATTTTGATTCTATGGAAAGGGAGGGACAAACCATAGTGAATTCAAAGTTAATTGCGTATTAGGGTGATGCAATAAAAGGTGTTATCAACTACTAGTGAATTATGTTATGGTGGGTTTGAAATATGCCCAACATAGAGGATTAGGTCTAATAGTCTTGTGGTGGGGTCGTGATATGCCCAACAAAGAGGACCAGATGATCATATGACGGGGTCAAAACATGCCCATCACAGAGGATCTAGTTGAATAGTCTTATGATGGGGTTGAAACATGCCCAACATAGAGGATCGTGTTGAATGACCTTGTGTTGAGGTTAAAATATGCCCATCATAGAGGGTATACTGATGATATGATGGGGTCGAGATATACGCATTACAAAAGATAGGATTGAATGGTCTTATGGTGGGGTTAAAACATGCCTGACACAGATGATCGAGTTGAATGAACTTATGGTGGGGTCAAAATATACCCAATATAGAAGCTCAAATAATCATGTGATGGGGTCAATATATGCCCATCACAGAGGAGCGGGTTGAATGGTTTTGTGGTGGGGTCAAAACATGTGCAACACACAGGATTGGATTAAATGACCTTATGGTGGGGTCGAAATATGCCCAACATAGAAAGTCAAATGATCATATGATGAGGTCAAGATATGCCCATCAAAGAGGATCAAGTTAAATGGTCTTATGGTAGGGTCGAAACTTACCCAACACAGATTACCAGGCTGAATGACCTTGTGTGGGGTCAAAATATACCCAACATAGATGGTTAAATGATCATATGAGTGGGTTGGGATATACCCATCAGAGAGGATCAGGTTGAATGGTCTTGTGATATGGTCAAAACATGCCCAGCATTAGGACTGGATTGAATGAACTTGTGGTGGGGTTGAAATATGCCCAACATAGAGGGTCGAATGATCATATGATGGGGTTGAGATATACCCATCACAGAGGATTGAGTTGAATAGTCTTGTGGTGGGGTCATAACATGCCCAATATAAAGGACTAAGTTGGACTGATTGACACTTTTGATCTTTTGAAAAAATGCTTAGATAGTAAAAGTGGGATCGACTGAAATTTATTCAAAGCGCCTAAATATTTCATTAATTAAACATCTGAGCTACATCAAGAATAGTATTTCTTAAGGAGATGCCCATTGACAAGCAACATTGGGTGATTTCCCTTACCATCCACTAGCTAATATGAGCCTCCTTCATAGATAATTTCTAGAATGAAGGATCCTTTCCAAACTAGTTCAAACTTCCTGCCAATCTTTTGGTGAGCTAAGATAGGCCTCCAAGGAACCAATACCAAGTATCCTACTTGGAAAGTTCTAGGTTGTACAAACTTATCATGATCTTGAACCATCTGGGCCTTATATAACTCTATGACGCTCTTCAAGTCCTTCGAATTCTTCTAGCCAGAGTTTTGCTTTTTAGTTAGTTATGATTTTATTTTGTATTACAACTATGAGTGTAGAGATTTGTATCTCCAGGGGATTACAACCTTGGATTCATATACTAGTACAAATGGGGTGAATTGGATTGGGGTTCTATAAGTGGTCCAATATGCCTACAAAGCTTCCACCAATCACTCATCCCATTGACGTTTATTATCATCAAGGGCCTTCTTGATAATCTACAACAAAGTATTATTGAAGGCCTAAGTCAACCCATTAGTTTGAGTGTAATAGATTGTTGAGTATCTTCAATCAATATTATGGTGCCTTACAAAACTATTAATTTTTGTAGACTTGAATGTAGACCCATTATTAGATATAATTATGTGGGGTACATCGAATTGATATATGATATGGTCACAAAAGAATTTCAAAACGTGATGTGATGTTATATTACGTAGGGGAATCGCTTTTTCCCATTATGAAAAGTAATTAGTCGCAATTTATATAAAGTGATGACCCTTTGAAGGAGGGTTAATCGGCCTGATAACCTATGTACCCTAACTTTTGAAGTGCCACGAAGCTATCATTAGATGTAATACATTCAACAACTGATGTAAAACCATACCATGAACCTGGCATTAACGACACCAATTTGCAGTATTCATGCAATTATCTATTATTGTAAGTTAGTAGTATCTAAGTCTTTTGATTGTAAACTTCATTTTTGGACCATCTTGATGGGCACCACATAGTCTGGAATGGACTTCATTAATGATTTTAAGGTTCTCTAATTTATCTAAACAATGTAGCCACATCTGATCAAACGATCAAAGATATAATATATTATTGACTAGGGCATATGATAAGGCACGTTTCTTGATCTAGTTGGTGAGAGATTTGTCTTGGGGAAGTTTTTCCTCTAGAAGATAGTTGATCAATGGTTGCCTCCAATCATCTTCTTGTCAGTTATTGAAGAGGTAAAAAGGATATGGGGAGATTGCTTATTGATGTGCTCCAAATCTATAAGGGAAAGGACCTGATGACCTTGAATCTCTATAGGAATGGAGTCTTCTTCTGGGAACGTAAATTTCTTTGCAAGCTTTGCTAAGACATCTACTACAGAGTTGCTTCCATGGGAAACTCTTATTGATGTGCTCCAAATATTTCTTTTCCCATATGAATTTAACATCCTTCTTAGCTTAGATGGAGAAGAGTTGACATTTTCTAGAAAGGTTGGAGATAAACGTCCTTATATTTGCTAGCCTACCTTATAGGTACCTCAATTGGGTAAGGCTTCTAGGAGGTGGTATATCTAAGATGGCTTTAATTTTGGTCCGATCAATTTCTATTCTATAGTGTCTCACTATGAATCTCAAGAATTTCCCTTAGGTGACACCAAAGGCACACTTCAAAGGATTCTATTTTAGGTCATAGTGATGCAACTGCTTGAAAATGACTCTTAAATCATATAGTTGAGCTTCTTTAACTTTGCTCTTGACAAACAAATCGTTCATGTAGCACTCAACTTGATTGTAGAATAGGTCATTAAAGATTAATGTCATTGCCTAATGGTAGGTGGCACCGGTGTTTTTGAGACTGAAGGGCATCACCTTATAACAAAAGATTCTTATAGGAGTTCTGAATGCAATGTTTCTCTCATCTTTTGGGGTCATCCTGATTTGATTGTAACCAGATGAGCCATCCATAGAGGAGAAAATAACATGCAAGGAGGCAATATCCACCATGAGTTCAGTTATGGGTAAAGGAAACTTATCTTTGGGACACACCTTATTCAGACACGCCTTAAATCTTTTTGATTTCAGAAACAACTTGCTGCTCAATCTCTAAATGCATGCATTGAGAAGCTTATTTAACATGAATGACATCTTGTCGGATTCCAAGTTTATGGACCACTATGTCGGAGGACAAAATTGACATTTCCTTATATCTCTAAGCGAAGCAATCTCTATACTCAGACAAAAGCTAATCACACTCTGAGACTCATCCTCACTCAAAATGGTACTTATGAAAAAAGGGAGAAGGTCATCATCGGTTCTTAGGTTGATTTCCCTTAACTCATTGACTATCAATTTAATCTCTTCCTTAAATTCAGGGGGTGCATAAAAAAGTTAAAGTTCATAGGGAACATCTAAAGTCTCCAAATAGAATCTATTGAGAGTACTGATGACTTCAATAGAGACATTATGAGATTCAAGATGATAATTTATCAATAAGTAGTATTCATCATCATCAAACAAATTAATGGTGTCAAAGCTAATACCACCTGTCAAATTTGTCTTGATTTTGTTTGCCCAATATTTTTGTGGTATCTAGCTTGACCCTTAGTCGATCGATACGGTAGATGACCTTTGAAAAAAGATTTTTTTACACAAATAGGAAAGTATCTGAAAGGTAATTCCATTAATTCATTGGAATCTTCCTTCTTGAGGGTTACATCACTTTCGTCCTTTGATGAGGATGAGCCATAAAAGAATTTCTGGACTTAACCTATCTCACCGCTTATGTTAAGGGCCTCTTTAGTATCTAACCCTACAACCCTGCTAGCCTAGATCGGGGTTAAGGATAGCACCTCAAATCTCCTACTGTGCTTTTCATACATCATTAATTTAGGCTTGTTACTTTTAACCTTGAAAACATAAACCTCAGGGTCATTGTCCTGATCTAAAGTGAGATCAAACTTTAGAGGAGTATTTTTAGTTTGATAATTAAAAGGAATCATAACACCCCGTCTTTCTTACTCTTCATCAGAACTTGATTCTAAATTAATATATATGGGGTTTGTTTTTCTTTGAAATGAAGCACAACCTCAACCTCGACCCTTTGGGCTATCCTCCCACATATTTTAGGTAACATGTTTGGAGGTCTAATGACAACAATGTCGAGATCTTCTTCACTACTTAATTCCGACAATTCTAGATCTTTTTCCTTTTATTTTTTCTTTCTCTTTCTCTTTCTCTTTTGATTATTGATTTTGGTTGGATCTTTTCTCACTCATTTTCTCCTTAATTTTGATCTCAACTTTAAAACGGGAAGATGACCCTTTGGGTATGAAATATGCAACATCCTTGTAAATCTTGATTTCTTGAATTGAGAATGGTTGCAAATCACCTCAAATCAAGTGTTTAATGCCGTCTCGTTGGTACTTGATGTATTGTTGTAGAGTAGATGAAACCATCATATAATCATGAATCCAAGGCCTACCCAGAAGTGCATTAAAGCATGTGGCTGAATTGATGATATGAAATTTTTCTTCAATTTTTAATTCTTTGATTTCCAACAAAAGGGTGATTGAACAAAAGCCCTCTCGCCTCATTGAACCCACATAGCACCAACTTGTTGGTGGTAAGCTTACTGGTATCAACTCAAAGATAGGCAAGGGTCTTTAGGTTCATCACGTTGATTAATGCACCTAGATTAACAAGGAATCTTTATAACTTAAAAGTCTGCATATTTATAGTATTATAAAGAGGGTGATTTTGAACGGTAGTACATAAGAGTAGGTCCTCATCTGAAAATGTCACTCTTAAGATTTTTTTAAAATAGAGGGATTCATCTTTTAGGTTAACGTGAGTTGATCTAGAAAAATCTCTAGATCAATAAGTGTTTTGATCAAAGATTCCCTCATTTCCTTGGACAAGATGCGGGCATCATAAATACTAACTTGGTTGGAAACTTACTAAGATGAGCCATGACATTATAATCAACCTCAGAAACACCTAACTCAGGAAGATTGGATTGTCAAGGAAGATAAAAAAATTAGATCATTAGAGAACACTTACTTTCTTTTATCATGAGGAGCAAGCCTAGGGGGTAAGACTTTGCCATCATGAAGTTGCACTTGCTTGATATCTTCAATAGGGCAAACTAAGGTGGTATATACACTCACCATAGGCATTGGATCATTGTTTTTTAAAAGGGTGTCAGAATATGAGAGGTCTATCATGATAGGACTTCCATGAAAATTGATTTGAGGGGAGTCATTTTTTGATAAGGCTTTAAATTTTACTGCTCCTTGAAGGGTTGAATTAGGAAGGTTGAGTTTTTGAGTACTTAAATTGATCTAAATAGAATTTTGAATTGGAGGGGAAGAGTTGTCAATTTGCATTTCATTCTTATTGTTAATCATCAAAATAAGCACATAAAGATGCTTTCCCTTTGCCTTTGATGGGGAAATGTGAAGTCATATAACAAGAGTAGGGAAAGGGTTTTTACACCACTAACTACCACTCAGATATATCTTTCATTTACATACTCCTTCTATAACCTAAACTTCTCACTTTACTTTTTCATTTTTTATAGTAGTTCTTACAACTACTGGAGAGGGAAGCAGTTCAACATTTTCCTATAACGCATCCAGATCATTCTCCCAAATCAAGCCCTTGGCTTTCGTAGGCAGCTTTTGAGAAAGATGAAAAGATTTATTAATCAACTTTTTAAGTGCCCAGGGTAAAGCAATATCTCAGCCATCTTCAATAGACAGAGAGGTATTAGAAGTGTTACCTGAGATAGTTTTGATTGACCCTTATTTTGAGTCCCCTAGATACTCTTTAGGGATGATAATGTTACTTTGCCTTAAATTCTTCTCTACCTAATCTTTGAAATAATGCAGTCTTCGATGAGATGAACCAACATGCGGTGGTAAGGATAGTACTTAGGATCATCTTTCTTATCTACCTCTTCTGGCCTTCTAGCTTCAGGTAACTAAAACTTTAACTTTTTTTTAGAGGCTCCTAAAGATATTCCTTATTGACTCTCTCTTAAAAATGTATGGTATAGCCAACCTCTCTTTAATGTAGGTCGAGTAAGGCTCCCTATGAGGCTAAGGAGCAATTTGTAATGGTTGTTTCTGAATTGGTGGTGGTGGAGGGACACTAGACTGATTAGTAGCTACTTGTTTCTCATTATCAATCGCTGAGACTATGGCTTTCTTTTCAAAGGTCCTGATGGGAATAACAACCTTCATCCCACTAGAAATATCCTTTAAGAATGCCATCTTAAGAGCCTCTTCCTGAAGGTTACTAACTTTGTTCAAAGGTTTTGATAGTGAAACCCTTTAAAAGAAAAGCAACATGCCCATGGATATTCTTCAAGAGAATTTCCACTACATGTTACTCTTATAGGTGGGGTTCACACTTCATCAAGAGGTTTCACCACCTCAAGATGTACTTAACTAGAAACTCCCTGGCTTTTGCTTCTCGACAATGAGATCGCCCATAGTTGTGCATTGTTATGCTCCTAAAAATTTCTTTAAGAATAGATTTTCATGTTCACTAAATGTTTTCATCAAACCGTTGGGAAAATCAGCATACCATTCAAAATCAATAATAGAAAGAGTATTAATGAATTGGAAAAAAATAGAGCATTTGACCCCCCATCATTGCAACAGCTTGCTCGAAAGTGGGAAAGATGTTGTCTTAGATTTTTTATTCCAATAAAAATTATAAAAGTTGGTGGCACAAAACCCTTCGGATAAGGGACCAAATCATCTTCATTGGGGTAGGGTCTACCCTTCAGAATATATGGTACCTCTTGGGAATGGGCTAATGCCTCCCTTACCTAATTCTCCATTAACTGGTTAAGGTTTTTCTAGCCCGATGTTGGAGGAGCTGAGGAAACTATTTATAGGACTGGAATGACTGGAGGATCTGTCGGTTGGACTAGAGGAACTACTGGCTGGACTGGATGAGCTTTTGACACAAACTCAGGGGCTTTAGAATTAAGTTCTAATTTTCTAACTTGGTCAACGACCAATTAGGAGGTAGATTATTGTAGCTTAAGAGAAGCCTACAATGATTTATCTAGCTGTGCTTGCATTTTCTTAACCCTATAGCAACATTTTTGCCAATTTTGCCTCTAGCTTGTTGATATGTTGTTCGTCATCTCTGGGTCTCACTAAAACCATTTGAATCTGAAACAATAGCTGCTAAACCTTCCACCTTGCCAGAATAGTACTTGCTTGGTTCAATTTCCTTACTTGATCCTTTGGTCTCAACCATATGAACATTAGTAACCGGTATCTCCTCATTTGTAAGCATATCAACAAGCTTTAACTCAAAGGTCTCTTTAGTATCCTTTTTCCTCAGAATCTCCCAGATTTGCTATATTACCTTGTCAATCGGTCGATTTCTTATCGATTTGGGGTAGATGGGTAAGTAACCCATAAAATCTATTACTTACTCGAACTCATTATCTCATACCTTGGAAAGGATAGCTTGCAACTTAAGATCATCAGCTGTTGGAGGCTCTACCATTAATTATTCAATATTAAGTTGTTCTTGTTGCAACCCGTGATCCCGAGTTTGAGATTTTGATGATGCCAAATAATGAATGTTTTGGAACTGCTTTTCATTGATTATTATTCTATTTGTTATTTTCCTTGAGCACTAACATTTCAGGAAGATCATAAGTGACTCAGGAAGAAAGGAAGACTCAAGACCGGGTAGATTAGGAGTATGAGTCAAACATTGTATTTTTCATTTATTGTATTTTTTACTTTATTGAGTCTGGCCACAAAATGCGTAAGAGTAAGAGCAACCATGCACACACACAGGGGGAGAGTTCCTTTTTAACTGCAAAATATTACTAAAATTCTTCTCTGAAGACCGTACTGTACGATTTTATTTCGTACCGTACGATCCAAGCTATGTGGGCATATCTGTGAATAGATCGTACTGTACGAAGTCCTTCGTACGGTACGATATGTTCAGATCCAAAACCCTAGCCGTGATTTAACTTAAGCAAGTGATTTTGCGCCGTTCGTACTGTACGAACATGTTCGTACTGTACGATCCGTTTTAATTACTTACTTAATTTAACCCGTGATTAGTGCATGTAATCCAGGCCTAAGTCAAAATTGAACATTGTACTGTACGATGTCAATCGTACCATACGATGAACAGAGACGAAGTATGATCGTCCCGGATATCGTCCTGGACGATCTCTTGGTTTTTGTCACATCGTACTGTACGATAGTGATCGTACCATACGATGAACAGAGACGACATCCGATCGTCCAGACCATCGTCCTGTACGAATAGTATCTTGTAAGTCATACCGTACGATATTATATCGTACAGTACGAATTGTTTTTGTACTGTTCGTACTTCTTCGTACCAGGACGACGGCTGTTTATGAAGATCGTACTGTACGATACCAGATCGTACTGTACGAACAGTAACGGCTACTTTTGAATTCAGAGGTTTTTGGAGCCTTTTTGAGATACCAATCAAGTTCTTTTTGGGTAAGATTGACAGAGAGGGTGAACGTGATTAGAGAGGGATTCCAAGGGAGAAAACTCTAGAGAAATTCTTGAGGGTTGAGAGAGGAAGGAGAAGGTGAGCTTTGTGAGGGAGAAGAGGTGTGAGGGAGATCACACGGTTGCTCCAAGCTTGCTGCATCTTGCTCCTCCTGTGGCCCGAGAAGGATTTGAGGGAGGATCTCCAAGGGAAAGGCTCGTCTGCATCCGTTACCTCGAGGTTCTCTGCCTTCTCCAGGAGGGAGAAAAACGAGAAGGTTCTCTGCCGTCGCCAGGAGGGCGAAAACAGAGTTTGGTATTCCGCCACGCCGGGTTGGTGAAAGGGAGGTTTGTACAGGCTTCTCCGCCTTGCCGAGGGGGGCAAAAGGAGAACTATTTTTATAGTGAAAATCCCGGAGTGGAGGACTCCGGGGAGTGGACGTAGGTCATATTTTGACCGAACCACTATAAAATTCTTGGTGTGTTCTTTCTTTATCATTGGTTACTTTTTACTTGCACTTTCATTTTGTCATATCTATTGCACGTGGATTTTTGTGAAAGTAAAATTGCATAAATCTTTGCTTTAATATTTCAAAAATAACAAAAAAAATTAGAACTCTTGTTTAGGGTTAATTTTATTAAGAGAAAGACTTTTACAATTCACCCCCCTCTTGTCGTTTAGTAATTTCAATTGGTATCAGAGCTAGTTTTTCAAAAATAGTGTTTTAAAAAACCTTGAAAAAACGATCATGTCGAACTTTGGTAATCGTAACACTGCGGAGGGTTATTCAATAACTCGTCCACCACTTTTTGATAACATACCGTTTGATTTCTGGAAAATTAGAATGTCTACATTTTTGCAATCCATAGATTACCGCATGTGGATGTTAGTAAATGATGGGTATATTGCACCGTTTAAAATTGTTAATGGTTTGAAAACTTCTGTACCGTTTATTGAATGGAGCAATGAGGATAGGGAATTAGCCCAACTGAATGCTAAGTGCTTAAACAGCTTTTTTTGTGCATTGAAATCTGAGGACTATATGAGAGTATCTACTTGTGCTTCTGGTAAGGAGATTTGGGATAGACTGTGCATTACATACGAAGGAACAAACGAAGTAAAACAGTCTAGGCTTAACATTCTACTGCATGATTATGAATTATTCCGTATGAAACCTAGCGAAACAATTTTTGACATGTACACTAGGTTCACCCAAATCATGACATCCTTGCATGCATTAGGTAGAGAAATTTCAAATTCTGAGAAAGTGAATAAAATTCTTAGATGCCTGCCTAGTTCCTATGATGCTAAGATAACTGCTATCACTGAGTCCAAAGATCTTAATGTTTATTCTATTGATAACCTCCTCGGGTCACTCATTGCATACGAGCAAGGAGTGAGCCAAAGGCAAAGTGATGCAGGTGAAAAGAAAAAGGAGCGGACGGTGGCATTAAAAGCTAGCAACTCAGAAAGTGAAAGCTCTGCAGGGGAGGAAGAGGATGAAATAGCACTGATGACCCGACAGTTCAAAAATTTCCTGAAGAGAAAATAGAAGCGTCATCAGAACAGCTGGAATAAAGGTAAGAGCTCAAGGTCCAATAAGGTTTCATCTGATACAATTTGCTTTGAGTGCAGGAAGCCAGGTCACCTTCGAGCCGATTGCCCTAATCTGAAGAGTCAACCAGCAAAGGAGAAAGGAGATGACAAAGGTAAATACAATAGAGGAAAGACAAAGACACAGAAAGCTTTTTGGGCCGACTCTGCCTCAGAATCATCAGAAGGAGAAGCAGAGGAGGAGGTAACAAATTTGTGTCTTATGGCTAATGATAACCTTGATCAATTGGATCAAGATGAGGGCTGCTCTCACAAAAGACCTAGTGAGAGCATGTGGTACCTGGATAGTGGCTGCTCGCGACACATGACTGGAGATATGAAGAAGTTCATCCTATTGGAGACCAAAACTGGAGGCAAAGTAACGTTGGGAGACAACACTACCAGGAAGGTGATAGGCTCAGGTATCGTTGGTAATGCTAAGAACTTTTTAATTGAAAATGTTTTACTAGTTGATGGGTTGAAACATAATTTGCTTAGCATTAGTCAACTGTGTGACAAAGGTTTTGATGTTAAATTTTTTACTGATAGATGCCTGATTAGTTTATTTGATGAAGTAATTCTAGAAGGAAAACGAATGAACAATGTTTACATGTTAGACCTTGATCGTGTAGATAACTCAAAATCATTTTGCTTGAAAACAATAGTTGATGACTCGTGGCTATGGCATAGGAGACTATGCCATGCTAGCATGAAAACTCTTAGAAACATCACTCAGAAAAACCTAGTTAGAGGTGTACCTAAGTTAGAATTCACCAAGGATCACTTATGTGATGCTTGTCAACAAGGAAAACAAGTCAAATCATCCTTTCACTCAATTAGAGACGTGATCACCTCTAGGCCACTAGAAATTCTACACATGGACTTATTTGGACCCGTTAGTACAGCCAGTCTAGGTGGAAAGAATTATGGATTTGTGATTGTAGATGACTTCACTAGATTTACTTGGGTAAGATTCTTAGCACACAAGAATGAGTCTTTTGAGGAATTTAAGATTTTCTCCACATGGATTCAACGAAAATTAGGTTGTGAAATATCAACAATCCATAGCGATCATGGTGGAGAGTTCCAAAATGATAGATTTGAGTCATTCTGTCAAGAGATAGGAATAGAGCACAATTTCTCAGCTCCTAGAACACCCCAACAGAATGGCATAGCAGAAAGGAAAAATAGAACCTTGGTAGAAGCTGCTAGGGCAATGTTAGCGGAGTATACCCTTCCTAGATATTTTTGGGCAGAAGCAGTCAACACAGCCTGTTATGTTTTGAACAGAGTGAACATTAGATCGAAGCTGAATAAAACTCCATATGAACTCCTTAAGGGTAGGACACCAAACCTTTCACATTTACATGTCTTTGGGTGTAAGTGCTTCATCTTAAATAATGGTAAACATCCCTTAGGAAAATTCGATCCCAAGTCTGATGAGGGTGTCTTCTTAGGCTATTCTTCTGTAGGTAAGGCCTATAGAATTTTTAATAAGAGAACCCTTGTAGTAGAAGAATCCACCCATGTGGTATTTGATGAATCAGATATGCCCTCAGAAACTAAAATTGAAGATGATGAAATAGAGGCAATTCAAGGAGTAGAGACTATGACCTTAGGAGAAAGGGTCGAAGCTCAGGAAGACTTGCCTAGAGAATGGAGATATTCTTCTAGTCATCCTAAAGAGTTAATTTTAGGAGACCCTTCAGAAGGTGTAAGAACTAGGCATGGACTTAGGAAGGAGGTTAGTCACTCAGCTTTCATCTCTATGATAGAACCTACAAGTATAGATCAAGCCTTAGGAGATGAATTTTGGATTCTAGCAATGCAAGAAGAGCTGAACCAATTCACCAGGAATGATGTTTGGGAGTTAGTTAAGAGACCTAAAGAGCAGAGTATTGTTGGGACGAAATGGGTCTTCAAGAATAAGGTGAATGATTCAGGAACAATAATAAGAAATAAAGCAAGGCTAGTAGCAAAGGGGTACAACCAGATTGAGGGAATAGACTTTGAAGAAACCTTTGCCCCGGTTGCTAGACTAGAAGCCATAAGAGTGCTCTTAGCTTTTGCTTGCTTCAAGAACTTTAAGTTATATCAAATGGATGTAAAGAGTGCATTTTTGAACGGGGTAATTAAGGAAGATGTCTACGTTGAGCAACTCCCCGGATTTGAAAGCTCACAATTTCCAAACCATGTATTCAAATTAAAAAAGGCACTATATGGATTAAAGCAAGCACCTAGAGCATGGTATGAAAGACTTAGCTCATTTCTTTTGGATAGAGGATTTCAAAAGGGTAGTGTAGATACTACACTCTTTTTACAAAAAGTCAAAGAAGAAATTCTCATTGTTCAAATATATGTAGATGACATCTTGTTTGGATCCTCGGATAAAAACTTATGCGATGAATTTTCGAAAACAATGAGTAATGAGTTTGAAATGAGCATGATGGGAGAGCTTAACTACTTTCTTGGCTTTAGTGTAAGACAAATGGATAATGGAACCTTTCTTAGCCAATCAAAGTACATTAAGGATATTTTAAAGAAATATGAAATGGATAGTGCAAAGCCCATGAACACCCCAATGAGTTCGACAATCCAATTAGATAAGGATCCTAATGGAAAATCAGTAGATCAGAAAAAATATAGAGGAATGATTGGATCACTTCTTTACCTGACTGCCAGTAGACCGGACATAATGTTTAGTGTGTGCCTTTGTGCCCGTTTCCAAGCCGATCCTAAAGAGTCTCACTTAACTGCTGTCAAAAGAATTCTTAGATATCTACTAGGCACCCCAAACTTAGGAATTTGGTATCCCAGACACAGCACTTCCTTTGAAATCCTAGGGTACTCAGATTCTGACTTTGCAGGATGTAGGATAGATAGAAAGAGCACCTCTGGTACATGCCAATTCATCGGACAATCATTAGTTTTGTGGTCCAGTAGGAAGCAAAACTCAGTAGCACTTTCCACAGCCGAGGCAGAATATATTGCAGTAGGAAGTTGTGTTGCACAGGTACTATGGTTAAAACAACAAATTCTTGATCTTGGACTACCTGTTGGAACCATCTCGATCATGTGTGACAACACAAGTGCAATTTGTATCTCTAAGAATCCAATTCAGCACTCTCGAACGAAACACATAGACATTAGACATCATTTCATTAGAGATCACGTCGCTAAGGGAGATATTTAATTACATCACATCGCTACAGAAGATCAATTGGCAGACATATTCACAAAACCATTAGCTTTTGACACCTTTAGCACCTTGAGGACTAGATTAGGTGTCATAGATATAAATGCATAAAATAAAAAAAAAATAAAAAATAATAATAATAATAAAAAAAAAAAAAAAAATCTTTAGGGCTGCTCCTGATCACCACACACTCACCACACCAACACTCACATTAACTGTTCTTCGTACGGTACGATCTATATCGTACTGTACGAATATCACAATCAACCATCTGACAATAGGCAGATTTCAGCTCTGTTGATCGTACTATACGATACACATCGTACTGTACGATAATCGTCCTGCATTATTGCCTACCGTACTGTACGATTCCTCCTCTTCGTACAATACGATCCACGTCAGCAACGGATTGGGACGAATTAAAACAGTTTGGTACGACATTATTGCGTATCGTACTGTACGATCCATTCGCTTCGTACGGTACGATCCACATCAGCACAACGGACTAATTCGATTTAAAGCGGTTTGGTACGATATTTATTACGTATCGTACTGTACGAGCCACGTATTCGTACAGTACGAAACTTTTGGTCAAAAGTCGTACTGAAGGCCTCGGGACGATCGATATTCGCCTGATCGTACTGTACGATTTCGATCGTACTGTACGATTTGACTGCCTTTTCCCGAAACGATCGGTCAGAATATTAATTGGATATCGTACTGTACGATCCAAGATCGTACTGTACGATTTATGGAAAAATCCTATAAATACCCTTGCCTAGGCTGCTCAACTCACTCAACCCTCTCCTCCCTCAGCCTTCCATTCGTTCTTCGTGCCCTCCTGCAATGTCTAAGCGAGGCCGGATGACTGCCGGAAGCTCGTCCTCATCTAGTCGTCAATCCGATCGCTTCCTGAATAGTGAGAATGAGGAAGCCTACTACCGCTACAAGGCTTGCAAAATTTCTCCCTCAAAAATGCTTAATCAGGCCGCTCTAAATTTCGAGGTAATGGGCCTCTTTGCCTCCACTACCTTTCATTTCCTACTGACCCTAGCATTTCCATACAACTCTGAACTCCTGTTTGAATTTCTTGCCAACCTCACCTACACAGTCGATAACACCACTTTTCACTCCCTTGTTTGTGGCCGCCCCGTTGAAATAACTAGAGCCGACATCGCCCAACATATTGGGCTGTCCACTGAAGGACCTATGGTTCGCTCGTTTCTCACCGATGATTTTGATTGGAGCGATGTAAATAGAGTCCTTAGGAATACTGTTTTTCATCAACACCAGCCTCTCGTCCAATCCTTAACCCGCAATGCCCGTATAATTCAACATGTTCTTCGAACCTCTATCATACCCAAAGGTGGCGACCGCATCAATCTGACCCCTACTCTGTCAGTCGCTACCTACCTGATTATGTCCAACATTAAGTTTGATGAGGTCGACTTGATTAGCAACTATATTCGGCACATGACTTTTGTTCGTCTTCCCACCACTCGTCGAAAACAAAATCTGGCTCTTGGTCACCTCATAGGATATATCCTCTTCCATAAATATCAATTATCCTATCCTGGTGAACCCGACATGCTTCCCATTTTCTATACGGATGCTTCCTTCCGTATCCTCTTTCATCGGGGACATGAGCCTGAAGAACCCATCTTTGATGAAGAAGAAGGAGAAGATGCACCAGCCGCAGCTCCAGCTCGACCACGACGCCATGCTGCACCCCGAGCAACTGCACCAGCACCAGCTCCACCACACCCAAATGATGATTTAGTCGCCCGCTTCGACCAGCTGCAGACTCGCCTCGACATACATATTCAAGAACAACATCAGCAACACGAGGCTGATATGCATTGGTTTGGAGAGCGTTTTACAGCAATTGATCACCGCTTCGACGCTCTATTTCAATACTTTCAGCCAAATCCACCTCCACCACCACCTGATCAGGACCCGTCTGACTAGATTGTCTATGTTTGCATTGTAGGTTTTTCTGTTTTTCTGCTTTTTGTGCTTTTAGTTGCTCCTCCTTTTTGTGCTGTCAAAAGGGGGAGAAGTTTGTTGTAATGTTGTAATGCCTATTTATATCAATGCAATATCTTTTGTTTCCTTCTTGTTTGTTTCATTTTTTTTAAAAAAAAAAAACAAAAAACAAAAAAAAACAAAAAAAAAACAAAAGAAATGTTTTTCTTTCTTACTTGCAACAAATTATTTGACATCATCAAAAAGGGGGAGATTGTTGCAACCCGTGATCCCGAGTTTGAGATTTTGATGATGCCAAATAATGAATGTTTTGGAACTGCTTTTCATTGATTATTATTCTATTTGTTATTTTCCTTGAGCACTAACATTTCAGGAAGATCATAAGTGACTCAGGAAGAAAGGAAGACTCAAGACCGGGTAGATTAGGAGTATGAGTCAAACATTGTATTTTTCATTTATTGTATTTTTTACTTTATTGAGTCTGGCCACAAAATGCGTAAGAGTAAGAGCAACCATGCACACACACAGGGGGAGAGTTCCTTTTTAACTGCAAAATATTACTAAAATTCTTCTCTGAAGACCGTACTGTACGATTTTATTTCGTACCGTACGATCCAAGCTATGTGGGCATATCTGTGAATAGATCGTACTGTACGAAGTCCTTCGTACGGTACGATATGTTCAGATCCAAAACCCTAGCCGTGATTTAACTTAAGCAAGTGATTTTGCGCCGTTCGTACTGTACGAACATGTTCGTACTCTACGATCCGTTTTAATTACTTACTTAATTTAACCTGTGATTAGTGCATGTAATCCAGGCCTAAGTTAAAATTGAACATCGTACTGTACGATGTCAATCGTACCATACGATGAACAGAGACAAAGTATGATCGTCCCGGATATCGTCCTGGACGATCTCTTGGTTTTTGTCACATCCTACTGTACGATAGTGATCGTACCATACGATGAACAGAGACGACATCCGATCGTCCAGACCATCGTCCTGTACGAATAGTATCTTGTAAGTCGTACCGTACGATATTATATCGTACAGTACGAATTGTTTTTGTACTGTTCGTACTTCTTCGTACCAGGACGACGGCTGTTTATGAAGATCGTACTGTACGATACCAGATCGTACTGTACGAACAGTAACGGCTACTTTTGAATTCAGAGGTTTTTGGAGCCTTTTTGAGATACCAATCAAGTTCTTTTGGGTAAGATTGACAGAGAGGGTGAACGTGATTAGAGAGGGATTCCAAGGGAGAAAACTCTAGAGAAATTCTTGAGGGTTGAGAGAGGAAGGAGAAGGTGAGCTTTGTGAGGGAGAAGAGGTGTGAGGGAGATCACACGGTTGCTCCAAGCTTGCTGCATCTTGCTCCTCCTGTGGCCCGAGAAGGATTTGAGGGAGGATCTCCAAGGGAAAGGCTCGTCTGCATCCGTTACCTCGAGGTTCTCTGCCTTCTCCAGGAGGGAGAAAAACGAGAAGGTTCTCTGCCGTCGCCAGGAGGGCGAAAACAGAGTTTGGTATTCCGCCACGCCGGGTTGGTGAAAGGGAGGTTTGTACAGGCTTCTCCGCCTTGCCGAGGGGGGCAAAAGGAGAACTATTTTTATAGTGAAAATCCCGGAGTGGAGGACTCCGGGGAGTGGACGTAGGTCATATTTTGACCGAACCACTATAAAATTCTTGGTGTGTTCTTTCTTTATCATTGGTTACTTTTTACTTGCACTTTCATTTTGTCATATCTATTGCACGTGGATTTTTGTGAAAGTAAAATTGCATAAATCTTTGCTTTAATATTTCAAAAATAACAAAAAAAATTAGAACTCTTGTTTAGGGTTAATTTTATTAAGAGAAAGACTTTTACAATTCACCCCCCCTCTTGTCGTTTAGTAATTTCAATTGGTATCAGAGCTAGTTTTTCAAAAATAGTGTTTTAAAAAACCTTGAAAAAACGATCATGTCAAACTTTGGTAATCGTAACACTGCGGAGGGTTATTCAATAACTCGTCCACCACTTTTTGATAACATACCGTTTGATTTTTGGAAAATTAGAATGTCTACATTTTTGCAATCCATAGATTACCGCATGTGGATGTTAGTAAATGATGGGTATATTGCACCGTTTAAAATTGTTAATGGTTTGAAAACTTCTGTACCGTTTATTGAATGGAGCAATGAGGATAGGGAATTAGCCCAACTGAACGCTAAGTGCTTAAACTGCTTTTTTTGTGCATTGAAATCTGAGGACTATATGAGAGTATCTACTTGTGCTTCTGGTAAGGAGATTTGGGATAGACTGTGCATTACATACGAAGGAACAAACGAAGTAAAACAGTCTAGGCTTAACATTCTACTGCATGATTATGAATTATTCCGTATGAAACCTAGCGAAACAATTTCTGACATGTACACTAGGTTCACCCAAATCGTGACATCCTTGCATGCATTAGGTAGAGAAATTTCAAATTCTGAGAAAGTGAATAAAATTCTTAGATGCCTGCCTAGTTCCTATGATGCTAAGATAACTGCTATCACTGAGTCCAAAGATCTTAATGTTTATTCTATTGATAACCTCCTCGGGTCACTCATTGCATACGAGCAAGGAGTGAGCCAAAGGCAAAGTGATGCAGGTGAAAAGAAAAAGGAGCGGACGGTGGCATTAAAAGCTAGCAACTCAGAAAGTGAAAGCTCTGCAGGGGAGGAAGAAGATGAAATAGCACTGATGACCCGACAGTTCAAAAATTTCCTGAAGAGAAAACAGAAGCGTCATCAGAACAGCTGGAATAAAGGTAAGAGCTCAAGGTCCAATAAGGTTTCATCTGATACAATTTGCTTTGAGTGCAGGAAGCCAGGTCACCTTCGAGCCGATTGCCCTAATCTGAAGAGTCAACCAGCAAAGGAGAAAGGAGATGACAAAGGTAAATACAAGAGAGGAAAGACAAAGACACAGAAAGCTTTTTGGGCCGACTCTGCCTCAGAATCATCAGAAGGAGAAGCAGAGGAGGAGGTAACAAATTTGTGTCTTATGGCTAATGATAACCTTGATCAATTGGATCAAGATGAGGGCTGCTCTCACAAAAGACCTAGTGAGAGCATGTGGTACCTGGATAGTGGCTGCTCGCGACACATGACTGGAGATATGAAGAAGTTCATCCTATTGGAGACCAAAACTGGAGGCAAAGTAACGTTGGGAGACAACACTACCAGGAAGGTGATAGGCTCAGGTATCGTTGGTAATGCTAAGAACTTTTTAATTGAAAATGTTTTACTAGTTGATGGGTTGAAACATAATTTGCTTAGCATTACTCAACTGTGTGACAAAGGTTTTGATGTTAAATTTTTTACTGATAGATGCCTGATTAGTTTATTTGATGAAGTAATTCTAGAAGGAAAACGAATGAACAATGTTTACATGTTAGACCTTGATCGTGTAGATAACTCAAAATCATTTTGCTTGAAAACAATAGTTGATGACTCGTGGCTATGGCATAGGAGACTATGCCATGCTAGCATGAAAACTCTTAGAAACATCACTCAGAAAAACCTAGTTAGAGGTGTACCTAAGTTAGAATTCACCAAGGATCACTTATGTGATGCTTGTCAACAAGGAAAACAAGTCAAATCATCCTTTCACTCAATTAGAGACGTGATCACCTCTAGGCCACTAGAAATTCTACACATGGACTTATTTGGACCCGTTAGTACAGCCAGTCTAGGTGGAAAGAATTATGGATTTGTGATTGTAGATGACTTCACTAGATTTACTTGGGTAAGATTCTTAGCACACAAGAATGAGTCTTTTGAGGAATTTAAGATTTTCTCCACATGGATTCAACGAAAATTAGGTTGTGAAATATCAACAATCCATAGCGATCATGGTGGAGAGTTCCAAAATGATAGATTTGAGTCATTCTGTCAAGAGATAGGAATAGAGCACAATTTCTCAGCTCCTAGAACACCCCAACAGAATGGCATAGCAGAAAGGAAAAATAGAACCTTGGTAGAAGCTGCTAGGGCAATGTTAGCGGAGTATACCCTTCCTAGATATTTTTGGGCAGAAGCAGTCAACACAGCCTGTTATGTTTTGAACAGAGTGAACATTAGATCGAAGCTGAATAAAACTCCATATGAACTCCTTAAGGGTAGGACACCAAACCTTTCACATTTACATGTCTTTGGGTATAAGTGCTTCATCTTAAATAATGGTAAACATCCCTTAGGAAAATTCGATCCCAAGTTTGATGAGGGTGTCTTCTTAGGCTATTCTTCTGTAGGTAAGGCCTATAGAATTTTTAATAAGAGAACCCTTGTAGTAGAAGAATCCACCCATGTGGTATTTGATGAATCAGATATGCCCTCAGAAACTAAAATTGAAGATGATGAAATAGAGGCAATTCAAGGAGTAGAGACTATGACCTTAGGAGAAAGGGTCGAAGCTCAGGAAGACTTGCCTAGAGAATGGAGATATTCTTCTAGTCATCCTAAAGAGTTAATTTTAGGAGACCCTTCAGAAGGTGTAAGAACTAGGCATGGACTTAGGAAGGAGGTTAGTCACTCATCTTTCATCTCTATGATAGAACCTACAAGTATAGATCAAGCCTTAGGAGATGAATTTTGGATTCTAGCAATGCAAGAAGAGCTGAACCAATTCACCAGGAATGATGTTTGGGAGTTAGTTAAGAGACCTAAAGAGCAGAGTATTGTTGGGACGAAATGGGTCTTCAAGAATAAGGTGAATGATTCAGGAACAATAATAAGGAATAAAGCAAGGCTAGTATCAAAGGGGTACAACCAGATTGAGGGAATAGACTTTGAAGAAACCTTTGCCCCGGTTGCTAGACTAGAAGCCATAAGAGTGCTCTTAGCTTTTGCTTGCTTCAAGAACTTTAAGTTATATCAAATGGATGTAAAGAGTGCATTTTTGAACGGGGTAATTAAGGAAGATGTCTACGTTGAGCAACCCCCCGGATTTGAAAGCTCACAATTTCCAAACCATGTATTCAAATTAAAAAAGGCACTATATGGATTAAAGCAAGCACCTAGAGCATGGTATGAAAGACTTAGCTCATTTCTTTTGGATAGAGGATTTCAAAAGGGTAGTGTAGATACTACACTCTTTTTACAAAAAGTCAAAGAAGAAATTCTCATTGTTCAAATATATGTAGATGACATCTTGTTTGGATCCTCGGATAAAAACTTATGCGATGAATTTTCGAAAACAATGAGTAATGAGTTTGAAATGAGCATGATGGGAGAGCTTAACTATTTTCTTGGCTTTAGTGTAAGACAAATGGATAATGGAACCTTTCTTAGCCAATCAAAGTACATTAAGGATATTTTAAAGAAATATGAAATGGATAGTGCAAAGCCCATGAACACCCCAATGAGTTCGACAATCCAATTAGATAAGGATCCTAGTGGAAAATCAGTAGATCAGAAAAAATATAGAGGAATGATTGGATCACTTCTTTACCTGACTGCCAGTAGACCGGACATAATGTTTAGTGTGTGCCTTTGTGCCCGTTTCCAAGCCGATCCTAAAGAGTCTCACTTAACTGCTGTCAAAAGAATTCTTAGATATCTACTAGGCACCCCAAACTTAGGAATTTGGTATCCCAGACACAGCACTTCCTTTGAAATCCTAGGGTACTCAGATTCTGACTTTGCAGGATGTAGGATAGATAGAAAGAGCACCTCTGGTACATGCCAATTCATCGGACAATCATTAGTTTCGTGGTCCAGTAGGAAGCAAAACTCAGTAGCACTTTCCACAGCCGAGGCAGAATATATTGCAGTAGGAAGTTGTGTTGCACAGGTACTATGGTTAAAACAACAAATTGTTGATCTTGGACTACCTGTTGGAACCATCTCGATCATGTGTGACAACACAAGTGCAATTTGTATCTCTAAGAATCCAATTCAGCACTCTCGAACGAAACACATAGACATTAGACATCATTTCATTAGAGATCACGTCGCTAAGGGAGATATTGAATTACATCACATCGCTACAGAAGATCAATTGGCAGACATATTCACAAAACCATTAGCTTTTGACACCTTTAGCACCTTGAGGACTAGATTAGGTGTCATAGATATAAATGCATAAAATAAAAAAAAAAATAAAAAATAATAATAATAATAATAATAATAAAAAAAAAAAATCTTTAGGGCTGCTCCTGATCACAACACACTCACCACACCAACACTCACATTAACTGTTCTTCGTACGGTACGATCTATATCGTACTGTACGAATATCACAATCAACCATCTGACAATAGGCAGATTTCAGCTCTGTTGATCGTACTATACGATACACATCGTACTGTACGATAATCGTCCTGCATTATTGCCTACCGTACTGTACGATTCCTCCTCTTCGTACAATACGATCCACGTCAGCAACGGATTGGGACGAATTAAAATAGTTTGGTACGACATTATTGCGTATCGTACTGTACGATCCATTCGCTTCGTACGGTACGATCCACATCAGCACAACGGACGAATTCGATTTAAAGCGGTTTGGTACGATATTTATTACGTATCGTACTGTACGAGCCACGTATTCGTACAGTACGAAACTTTTGGTCAAAAGTCGTACTGAAGGCCTCGGGACGATCGATATTCGCCTGATCGTACTGTACGATTTCGATCGTACTGTACGATTTGACTGCCTTTTCCCGAAACGATCGGTCAGAATATTAATTGGATATCGTACTGTACGATCCAAGATCGTACTGTACGATTTATGGAAAAATCCTATAAATACCCTTGCCTAGGCTGCTCAACTCACTCAACCCTCTCCTCCCTCAGCCTTCCATTCGTTCTTCGTGCCCTCCTGCAATGTCTAAGCGAGGCCGGATGACTGCCGGAAGCTCGTCCTCATCTAGTCGTCAATCCGATCGCTTCCTGAATAGTGAGAATGAGGAAGCCTACTACCGCTACAAGGCTTGCAAAATTTCTCCCTCAAAAATGCTTAATCAGGCCGCTCTAAATTTCGAGGTAATGGGCCTCTTTGCCTCCACTACCTTTCATTTCCTACTGACCCTAGCATTTCCATACAACTCTGAACTCCTGTTTGAATTTCTTGCCAACCTCACCTACACAGTCGATAACACCACTTTTCACTCCCTTGTTTGTGGCCGCCCCGTTGAAATAACTAGAGCCGACATCGCCCAACATATTGGGCTGTCCACTGAAGGACCTATGGTTCGCTCGTTTCTCACCGATGATTTTGATTGGAGCGATGTAAATAGAGTCCTTAGGAATACTGTTTTTCATCAACACCAGCCTCTCGTCCAATCCTTAACCCGCAATGCCCGTATAATTCAACATGTTCTTCGAACCTCTATCATACCCAAAGGTGGCGACCGCATCAATCTGACCCCTACTCTGTCAGTCGCTACCTACCTGATTATGTCCAACATTAAGTTTGATGAGGTCGACTTGATTAGCAACTATATTCGGCACATGACTTTTGTTCGTCTTCCCACCACTCGTCGAAAACAAAATCTGGCTCTTGGTCACCTCATAGGATATATCCTCTTCCATAAATATCAATTATCCTATCCTGGTGAACCCGACATGCTTCCCATTTTCTATACGGATGCTTCCTTCCGTATCCTCTTTCATCGGGGACATGAGCCTGAAGAACCCATCTTTGATGAAGAAGAAGGAGAAGATGCACCAGCCGCAGCTCCAGCTCGACCACGACGCCATGCTGCACCCCGAGCAACTGCACCAGCACCAGCTCCACCACACCCAAATGATGATTTAGTCGCCCGCTTCGACCAGCTGCAGACTCGCCTCGACATACATATTCAAGAACAACATCAGCAACACGAGGCTGATATGCATTGGTTTGGAGAGCGTTTTACAGCAATTGATCACCGCTTCGACGCTCTATTTCAATACTTTCAGCCAAATCCACCTCCACCACCACCTGATCAGGACCCGTCTGACTAGATTGTCTATGTTTGCATTGTAGGTTTTTCTGTTTTTCTGCTTTTTGTGCTTTTAGTTGCTCCTCCTTTTTGTGCTGTCAAAAGGGGGAGAAGTTTGTTGTAATGTTGTAATGCCTATTTATATCAATGCAATATCTTTTGTTTCCTTCTTGTTTGTTTCATTTTTAAAAAAAAAAAAAAACAAAAAACAAAAAAAAAACAAAAAAAAAACAAAAGAAATGTTTTTCTTTCTTACTTGCAACAAATTATTTGACATCATCAAAAAGGGGGAGATTGTTGCAACCCGTGATCCCGAGTTTGAGATTTTGATAATGCCAAATAATGAATGTTTTGGAACTGCTTTTCATTGATTATTATTCTATTTGTTATTTTCCTTGAGCACTAACATTTCAGGAAGATCATAAGTGACTCAGGAAGAAAGGAAGACTCAAGACCGGGTAGATTAGGAGTATGAGTCAAACATTGTATTTTTCATTTATTGTATTTTTTACTTTATTGAGTCTGGCCACAAAATGCGTAAGAGTAAGAGCAACCATGCACACACACAGGGGGAGAGTTCCTTTTTAACTGCAAAATATTACTAAAATTCTTCTCTGAAGACCGTACTGTACGATTTTATTTCGTACCGTACGATCCAAGCTATGTGGGCATATCTGTGAATAGATCGTACTGTACGAAGTCCTTCGTACGGTACGATATGTTCAGATCCAAAACCCTAGCCGTGATTTAACTTAAGCAAGTGATTTTGCGCCGTTCGTACTGTACGAACATGTTCGTACTGTACGATCCGTTTTAATTACTTACTTAATTTAACCCGTGATTAGTGCATGTAATCCAGGCCTAAGTCAAAATTGAACATCGTACTTTACGATGTCAATCGTACCATACGATGAACAGAGACGAAGTATGATCGTCCCGGATATCGTCCTGGACGATCTCTTGGTTTTTGTCACATCGTACTGTACGATAGTGATCGTACCATACGATGAACAGAGACGACATCCGATCGTCCAGACCATCGTCCTGTACGAATAGTATCTTGTAAGTCGTACCGTACGATATTATATCGTACAGTACGAATTGTTTTTGTACTGTTCGTACTTCTTCGTACCAGGACGACGGCTGTTTATGAAGATCGTACTGTACGATACCAGATCGTACTGTACGAACAGTAACGGCTACTTTTGAATTCAGAGGTTTTTGGAGCCTTTTTGAGATACCAATCAAGTTCTTTTTGGGTAAGATTGACAGAGAGGGTGAACGTGATTAGAGAGGGATTCCAAGGGAGAAAACTCTAGAGAAATTCTTGAGGGTTGAGAGAGGAAGGAGAAGGTGAGCTTTGTGAGGGAGAAGAGGTGTGAGGGAGATCACACGGTTGCTCCAAGCTTGCTGCATCTTGCTCCTCCTGTGGCCCGAGAAGGATTTGAGGGAGGATCTCCAAGGGAAAGGCTCGTCTGCATCCGTTACCTCGAGGTTCTCTGCCTTCTCCAGGAGGGAGAAAAACGAGAAGGTTCTCTGCCGTCGCCAGGAGGGCGAAAACAGAGTTTGGTATTCCGCCACGCCGGGTTGGTGAAAGGGAGGTTTGTACAGGCTTCTCCGCCTTGCCGAGGGGGGCAAAAGGAGAACTATTTTTATAGTGAAAATCCCGGAGTGGAGGACTCCGGGGAGTGGACGTAGGTCATATTTTGACCGAACCACTATAAAATTCTTGGTGTGTTCTTTCTTTATCATTGGTTACTTTTTACTTGCACTTTCATTTTGTCATATCTATTGCACGTGGATTTTTGTGAAAGTAAAATTGCATAAATCTTTGCTTTAATATTTCAAAAATAACAAAAAAAATTAGAACTCTTGTTTAGGGTTAATTTTATTAAGAGAAAGACTTTTACAATTCACCCCCCCTCTTGTCGTTTAGTAATTTCAGTTCTTCAACCTAAGTTTTGTCTTCCCCTTTGTTTGTCTTTGGCCTGGTAGTCAAATGGGTGGCATCCTCTACTAGGTGAAGGACATCTACCTCAAAAGATGATATAGGAGATTTGAGGGTCACAGCTTCCACATCATGTACGGTAGAGTCATCACACCCCCGAGTACGGAGCTCAGGGACAAATAATGGAGTTTGGGTAAGGGTATCTGGGACATGGACTGAAACATCAACTGAATCAACAATCATGACAATAATGGAGCTGATAACTAGGGCATCTAGAATAGGCATTGGACTAACTAAAGTAACAACTAGGGCAGCTGGGGTATGAACAATAATAGCTGAAATCTATAAAATCTTTAGTGTAGACTGAAGTGGCTCAATTACAAGTGAGGGGACATCAACTGTAATAGTCTTCTTTGGGACATATCTCTTTTCTGGGGACTTGGGCCTCTTACCCTTAACTCTAGTTATCCCTTTAAATTCATAATATTCCTTAATCTTAACTACCATTAGGCCAACTTTGGAGATTTTGGTGGAGGAAATGGTGTCTTTCCAGTAGAATGGTGGCCTCTCCCAGATCCAATAAGTACTATACCCTCCATCTTAGAGGATGGAGGGCATGACACCCAATGGTAACCATAAACTAACAAAGTGGTTGCTGGCTGCCTCACAAACATCTTATTCTTATTAATAGACTGATGGGTTAAGCTCTTTGCATCAGATTTTTCCTCCCTTAAGATCTCCTTCTCAAAATGATGGGAGATAGCCCCTTTTTAGTGTTTAACATATTATTCTTTTGTCTCTCATGCTTAGGAAGCACAAGTATAGATAAAATTCTCAACATTCTGGTCCTTTGCAATTGTCTTTCCCTAGGAGTTCTTTTGGTTAAGTAGTCAATCAGGCATGGTGGAATACTAGCTATCCTAGCCACCCTCTCCTCCCCTACAACAGTAGTTAAGGGGTGAATCTGGCTCCCTTGGTGGAGTGGAGAGGAGGCAGGAATAGGTAGATCCTCAACAACCTCTATCTTTACTTGGGCTAGGGTCTTAACTTTAATAACCTTCCTTGCGTTAGTAATTTTTCTCCTAACCCTCCTTAGATAGTTCTTCTTCTAATTCTTACTGGTGAAAGGGACCCCTTAACCCAACCCTTTCTCATAAATATATATTGTTTCAGGGGCTTCAACTATAGCCTGTGACCCTCCTTCTTTCTCATTAGGATTAAGGGAGTGGGACATTTCCCAACACCAACTCCAAGACTAAACTATTAACCTTAGCATCATCCAAATAAAGTATCTTTGGCCATCTAGTGTCAACTCAGCAGTACTAAAACCCAAACAAAATTGAATGGTATTTTCTAGGTCAATATGTTCGCAAATAAAACCTCTCTCAAAAGTGAACAATAGTTTTTTGACCATTGACTCAAGTTTGAATTTTGAAAATTGAAGGAAAGAATTAAAATTAGGAATTTTTGAAATTAAATTTGAAAAATCATATCTGACGCTATGTTCTATCATGTATGCTGAACTTTAGGATTTACAAAATGACATATGATGATAGAATGCAAAGGTTGGCTATGAATTTAAGAGAAATTGAAATATTCAAAGGATATACTAGACCACAAGGAGACATTGTAGGATAGTATATGACAGTGTAAATTTTAGGTTGAGAGTGAAGAGGAATTTTGGAAAGATTTCAATTTCAAAAATAAACATGAGTTTCTTCTAAATTTTGAAACACAATAGATTGGATCATCACCCAACCCGAAGGCTTACAAAATGGGAGAGAAAATTAAATGGAATGGCAGGTCAAGGCTAGAACATTAAAAAATTAAAGATCTTGAACCAAGATGAACCTGGATCCTTACAATTTTAAAACACCACATACTGAGTCAGACCCGCTAACATAAGTTTATAAAATTGATAAGGAGATTTTAAATTTTGATTTGACACTATCGCCTCACATATCAACTTGGGGGCAGAAGGTCAAAATTTAATTTTTTGATGGGGGTCTCACCTTTCTTTTGGCATGAAATTAAAAATTTGATGTTGGCTTAGCATTCCCAAGAAAGAAATGGGTAAAGGAGCCAACAGATAGAAAGACAGTTAAGAATACCGATGAAATAAAATTATATCATTATTAAAGATAGAAAGAGAGATTTAGTCCCACCGAGCATGCCATCGCTTTATGTTGGTGGAAATTTTGAATGGGGGTTTTTAAAAAATTTAATCTTATTTGGGAAATTTAATTTTAAATTTATATTCTAAAAATTGAATGCCTCATTATAAATAATATATTACCCATAAAGGTAAAGATATCATTCACTAACAGGTTCTGATAATGAAATTAAAAATTTCATCCTGGTTGCAGTAATTGAATTCATGAAAGAATCACATATGACGCCGAAGGGTCAAAATGAGATTCTACCACTACTCAACCGCTATAGTCCGGATGAGTGATCATTAATTTCATATTTTAAATTGCATGAGTGAATGATATATCTCTTTAAAGAAAGAAAATATCACTTACTATCGATCGATGGAATATGATGATAATGAACATTGTCGACTCAATTTTCCCAAAGAAGACTTATTCAAATTTTGAAAATTAATTTTGAAAAGGTGGATATGGATGTTAAATCTCCTACAAGCACAAGAACTCATAGTTAATTACATTGTAGGAAAGTAGAGTCTCAAACAAATAAGGCCATTTTGCTAAGTTTGAACCCTAGGGTTTAGCTTGGATAGTTCTAATCTATCAGACCCTTCCCTTGGATCTTTGACATTTAACTTGGGCCATCGGGATGGAAGGAGAAAGGCTGGGCCAAGGCTCAAACCCCATTGGGTGGTTTAGGCTCATAGAGGGGACCACTTACCATTTAAGGCTAAACCAGGCCCTTGGCTTGGTTATCAAGCCTCTAGGAGAGCTTTAGGGTCTTATTAGGGATTATCCTAGCAGCTAAGATCAACAAGAAAAGAATTAAAGGAAACATTTGACCATTTGGATGTATTTAATGTTGGATTGACTTCTTTGACCAGTCAAAGGTCAAAGACCTAATGAGTTGGCAACTGAGTGATCCCAAAAATTGGTTTGAGCGTGTTGAAACAAATGCCAAGTCATAGAAGAGTGGTTTTTGAAGAAATGTATAGGATTTGGAAGTATAGAAGCAAGTCAAAGTAATTTGGCATGGTCAAATTACCATACCCTTAGTTTCAGATAAGTTTAGATAAATTTGAATTAGGATTGTGGTGATTTAGAGATTAATGAAGGGGAGATTATTTGAATGATTTGATGGAGAGGTTTAAACACATGTTAAGCTAGTTTGACTGGGTATGTAGGTTCAAAACATTCATACATTCCAAGCTCATGCCATTATTGATTTTAAATGTAATGGAAGCTTAAATTGGATAGAGTTGTGCATGGGATAGAGTCTAAAGAACATGCTTTGAATATGGTCATGAATGAGCTCATATTAACTTGAGTTTAACAAAATTAAATTTTGTTGAGTAAGTTAAATGATGATCGGGTTAAAGGGACCAATCAAGTTTAAATCACAAAGGGTAGGGATCAGAGAAATTTGAGTGGGTTTGAATGTATTTGAGAATTGATTCAAAATGGGAGGCTTAAGGTTGATCTGGTCAATCTAGGTTGACTTGGTCAACAAAGTTGACCCAAGAGTAGGGGTTGGTCTTGACAGGTTGGAAATGATCAAAGGAGCCCACTAGAGGTGGTTTTATGGTCTAGGGAAGTCACTTCAATCAAAATGACTTTGTTGACCCTTAAGGGGCTTTTGGATCAACATATGTTCACTTGGTTAACCAAGTTAACCCAGGGCCTAGGTTTGGGTTCAATGTGATTCTAAGGACATCTAGAATCCATTGGGATAGGCTTTGAGGATTGATGAGGGAAGGCCTTGTTGGATTTTGGATTAAAGAACAAAAATCCCTTAAAGCGCATTTTGGTTATTTTGACCCCTGATCAACCTTGGGTTAAATTGGGTCAAGCAAAGTACATGTTACTGATCAAGTAGTCATAACCCAATGGATGTGGTTGAAAGGTTTGAAGGGGGCTCCAAGGAAAATTCTATTGGATGATATGTCCAGTGGCATAGGCTGTAAATAACTGAAGGTTTCATAGCCTACAAAAATCAATCTGGTTTATGGGTTTAAAGACCTTCAAATGAGCTCAAATATGGAGGGTTGAGACTAGAGACATCTAATATAAATATGCATTTGATAGGCTCTGAATCAGATGCCAATTGACTGGGTTTCAGGGTGACAAAAAAAATCACCTAAAAGGAGTTTTAGGACCCCACCCTTAACCCAATGATTTGATTTGGAATGTTGGATTTGGATTAGATTTAGGAATTGAATGGATGGACTTAGACCACTCATTTCCAAAGAAGTCAATTGGATGATTTAAATTGATCATATATGATATGAAAGTTGATTGAAAGTTGGGTAGAAGCTGGATCAGGGACTAAATTAGAAGGTGAAGGTGAGCTTGATGGGAATTGAATTGGGTCTTAGTGACCTCATATAGAGATGAGGTCAACACCTTAGAGATCAAAGCATTACCCAAAAAAATATCTATATAAAGCTCTACCTTTTTGTCTAGTGGTAAATTCAATAACTCCTCAGGGAAGACATATGAAAACTCTTAAACTATAAGGACACTACTCATTGATGTAGAAGAGAACCTAATGCCACTAACAAATGCTAAAACTACTTGCTACCTTTCCTCCAAAGCCTATCCACTTCTAGAGCATAAATAAGACAACAAAGAGTACATATAATTCCATTAAAAATAAAGCTCTCACCATTCTAGAACAAAGTCACTTTCTTCTTCAAGCAATCAATTTGAGTTCCATATCAACTCATCCAATCCATACTCGAAATGGAATCAATTGTAAAAAAAGGTAAAAAAATCAAAACAAATATTCAAACTCTATTAGAAACTTCAAATCACAAAATAAACCATACAAGCTACCATTCTATCTTCTGTAGGTAAAACCAAAGACAAAGAAATAGATAATAATGTGGAAAACAAATCTAGATAATCAAAATACTACTATGAAAACGAAAGAATAGCTATCACTACAATTGAATAAAATATGATAATGAAATGTAGAAACATAAGCCATTCATATCATAATATTTCAATATTCTCTAGCCTCTTAATTCGATAAACTATAAATTCATGGTGTATTGTGGTTAAAGAAGTAAAGCTACCTACATCCTATGAACCCCCAAAAGGATGACCTTGTGATACCATACCAACATCCTAGCGACCAGAAGCCTCATAATATTATCAAGGTGGTGATGCCCTCACCCTACCCACAGTCGGCTACCCAGAGCCTTTGATATTAAAACATCCATTACAGCTATCATATAGAAACTTAGTAATCTTGTGTCCAAATTGACCACAGTGAAAACCCATGCCTAATGCTCTATAACAATGACCACTATGCCTCATACCACACTACTGACATAAAGAGGCCTCACTCATTAAACCCTCAGAATGGCTAATATTGGCTCTACTGATCAAGAAGAAATTATTACATACTATCCCCACCTTCTGAACTCAATTGGCATAAACCTTATAGCAATCCAGGATCCCAAGCTTGTGATTTTGATGATAACATACATTATTGATTGAGATTTTTTTCTAGCATATATATAATATATTACTTTCGTTTGTATGCATTAATATTTCAGATACATCATATACCACTCAAGACTGTTGAAGACTCAAGTTTGAGTAGAATAAGATATCAGTCAAAAGAGTCTATAATTTTAACTTTATTTTATTTTCTATTTCTTGAGTTTGGATATATAAGGGTGTATATAAAATTGATGACAATGCACACACACAGAGGAAGTGAGAAAAAATTAAGATGATTTTTTTTGAACTAATCGTACTATACGATCATGGTCATATTATACGATTCATTATTTTAAAAAAAGAAGGTTAAGAACTAATTGAATCATCAGTATAATGAATTAATTGTACTATATAATGTCGATCATAATGTATAATTTATTTCTATCTATAAACCCTAGTTGCTAGATAAATTAAGTAAGAACTTTTAAAAATAAATTTCGAACTAATCGTACTGTATAATTATTATAGTATTATACTGTTGACCTCATTTATGTATGTGGTCATCAAGACCTACCTGCATTCATCCTTGGTGACTTGATGATTGATAGGTGTCCATTTTTCAATCATATAGGTCCTAATAAAATGTCAACTCAGCCCCTAATGAAAATTTCAACTCTAGCCTTTAATTCCAAACATTTAATCCAACCACTCATTCAAACTATAAATAATATCCAATAAACTATAATCATTCAGTATATCATAATTTGTAAGGATAAGTCAAACTCAATCATTCAAACCCAATATCCAATCCAAAATCTAGATTTCCAAACCAAATACCAGGGTTAAGGACCTAGGTCCATAAACCCTTTCTCGGTGATTTTTCAATCACCTTTAAATACAGTCAAATGAACTTTGATTCATAATCTATAAGTTTTATATTAATCAAGAATGTCCTAGGGTTAACCCTCCATATTTTAATATAATATGACATTTTTAACCCTAAAAACTAAATTGATTTCTAAAGGTTGCAAAATCTTTAAATATTTAGTTAATGCCACTACACCCTCCACTGTGAAATTGAACCTTTGGGCCTTCCCCAAGATATTTGACCCTGTGTGTGGCTTCTAATTTAACATTTTAACCTGCCATCAACATTTTGCTAGACCGTTTGACCAAAAGTTGACCGAGGGTCAAAATGACCAAAATGCCCTTTAAGAGTATTTTTATACTTTTCCCTAAAATTCAATATAGCTCAATCACATTAAACCTTGAAACCCCTTATAATGCATCCTAAGCATTATTAGGAATGTATTAAACTCAAAACCACTCTTTGGTTTGATGTGGTTGATCAAGTTAACAACTATTGACCCAATTGCCCCTTAAGGGCCCAAATGGCCATTTTAGACCAAACGACCTCCAGTGCATGAGACCACCTCCACTATTCTCTAATGATCAATTCAAACTTATTGAGTGCAAGCCTAACCTATGGTTTGAATTGGTTGACCAGATCAACCATAAACCTTATTTACATTCAACCAAGCTCCAAACCATTATAGAACTCAATCAAAACCTTTAGACTACCTCACCTAATAAATTGGGCTTGATTGAGCACATTGACCAAGTCAACAGTTGACTTAGTCAACTAAACTAATGAATGGTCAAATTTGGTCTTTACAGCTCAATCTAATGCACTCAATCCAATCAAATTATTCAAACCTCCTTCAAGCGACCAATCCCACTCCATTCTAAGCCTTAAACATATCTTATCCACGGATGAGCCAAACTTCAGTTAATTTGGCTTGGTCAAGCGATAATGATTGGTCAAATTTTTATAAACTCTTGTTCTTCTATTCAAATGGCCATGTTATTTTCTCAACCCTTCACACTTTATCCCATTTGACTTCCAAGTAACTTTCATGGCATGACCTAGCTTGTTTGACTAGGTTTGACTAGTCAAAATTGTTAAAACTACTAAATCTCTTTAAGTAGTCAACCATCCTATTGAAATTATATCCCATTGCATTAAGACCCTTTATGATAACTCAATTAGCAAGCATGTGCTCTCTATCTTCCACCTTAACACCCCTTGATAAGTTGACTGGTCAAACCAACCAACTTAAGTTAAAAATCTTCTCAAAAGTTAAACCCCATTTGAAACCCACTCCCTTCTTTAAACTTGCTAGCTTGGATTTTCCAAATAAATTCAAAAGCTCACTTGAAGTCTCCTAACCCCAACTTAGGGCCTAGTTTAGCCAAGAATGGAAAATGTGGTCCCCCTCATGCCCAAGCCACCCAATGGGGGTTGAGCTCGACCCAGGCTTTAGCCTAGCTCTCCAACTACTTGGGACACATGTCTTCCATAAAGATAACAACCCTGTTCAATCCAAGCCATTAGTTTTAAACCCTAAAGCTAAAAGCAATAAAAAGGGTCTCATTTCAAATCATCATCAATACTTAGTCCCTAGAGCCTCTCTAGCTGATCTCCCTTTTTATTTTAGATCTCTAGAAATTCTTCTCCATTCCCACTATGAAAACCCAGCAGTTCTATGTCATCAGTGGTGAGTTCTCTGGTCAACCACTCACTTAGTCTATCCAATGTGTTAAGAGCGAGATCTAGGGCCTTTCAAACCAAGCTTTCTTTAAGGAAAATATGCATGGATTGTCTACAAGCTCAACCATTCTAAAAAATCACAAATATTGGTCAGATTGAGCTATAAACCTACCCCAAGCTTGAAACAATTGTGTTAAAATAGCTTTTTGAAAAGCTAATTTAAACCTAAACAAGCACATCCTCATGAATTCTCTTTATGTATAATGGATTTATTTAAAATTGTGTCATTTGGTTATGTATTTTAAAATAATGATAAAATTATTCCTTTTTACTATTGTTTTACCTCCTGCATGTATTATATGTTTTCTTGGTCATTGATCTCACAATCAATGGCCTAGATCAAGCCTTTTCTTATTAGATTGGAATGTCTTAAGCCTTTGGCTTATTTAATTTTCCATTTGGCATAATATGGAACATCCAACCCATACCGTGAGCGATCTAATCGTCCCGCGGTCTTGTTGAGCTGGATAAGTGATTGTGTGGTTCAATATCCATCAATATCCAATCATTTGGCATGATTGTCATGCCATGCAATCATGCCAATGATTGGTCTGTCGTTACATTTGTGAACTCACCTACCATGAGATGACACATGTCCTAACACTACCATCATGGTTTACTCTGGCAAATTAGGATATGCCGTGTGTGCATATGCAACCGCCATCTTCAAAATTCAATTAAATTAATTAATTTAAATGGTTTTAAAAGTAGAAAACTTTAAAAAATTGTTAAAAATTATCCACTTAGCCAAATTTTACAAATAATATCTTGTTTAATTATAATTTTTTCCTCTTCTATTTAAAATTATAGTCAAGTGAAAATACATAATAACTTTTAATTTTTAGCTAGTATTTTATTATATATAATTTCAAAAATGTTGAAATTTTATGGGAATTTTCTCTGCTATATTCCTGACCTCCAATAAATTTTCCATGAATTTTTAGAGCATATTTTTAGTATTGCTTAATTTTATTTTGGCTTGAGCTATGTATGTTTTAATGAAGTAGAATCTTTTCTAGGCGGATTTTGGTTTAGTTTCTTTTGATCCAATCATGTCATTAAGATTTTAAACAGATCTTGATCTTTGATGGACTATATAAATCAAATAAAGTGCAAGTACATAGGTTATTTTCATGAGCCTTTTTAGTTTAATTTGCATTTTTTTGGTGCTAGGCACTCTAGCTTGCACTTGGGTTTGATTATTGAATGTTAAGGTAAATGTTTTCTTTATCATAGTGTTCAAAGAGCAATCCCATAGGGAATTCCATCTATGGATCAATCCCTAAGTATTTGGATCATGGGTTCAAATGCTTCGGAATCTATCCCTTCCTTTAAAACACTTAGATTTAGGTCACTTTTTTTTATGCCTTGTATGGTGTGCCTGGTTGTATATGTATTAATGGTTCAGGACTCTTGATTCTAAACCTATGTAATCTAGTGACATTTAAAGGCAAAAATTAAGGCTAATTTTAGAGAATTTAGGTGAATCATAGAAGTTTAAAATATTCACCCAATAGGGTTGAGATTCAAAATACATAAACATAATGACATGACCTACCTTAGACCAGGAGTTCATTGATTTTAATAGCCATTTAATCAAAAAAAGTAATTAGCTTAAAATTAACATTTAATTAAGCATAAATTTTTTAAAAATAATAATAAATCCAATTTAAATCTTAGAAATATAAGTAATATATCAAATTAACTAGAATTAAACACCAAACATAGGAAATTTAAAAGCATCTTAATCAAACCTCTAATTTAGGTTTAATTAAATTTTAAAGGATATAATTATTTAACTAATTTAATTAATTTAAAATATTTAAAATTCTAAAAAATTCTCAAACACTTTGAAACGCTCCCTTATGTCATTCCTAACCTTTGGGAGTGATTCCAATAAGTTTGAAATCAATTTGGATCAAATCCACTAAACCGTCTTTAATACTTAAACTCAACTTAAAACACTTAAGCCTTTCAACCAATCAAAACACTAGACAATTTTAACAAATTACCCAGTCTAAGATATATCCAAGCTGCATAGCCTTCTACACATACTTTAAATAGTTTACAAGGACAACCAACTCAAATTTTAGGCTAAGCCGGTGTTTACTTTCCCCCTACTTTTGTGCTAAGTTTTTTTTTGAGATTTTTATTGCATTCTTTTTATTAGATTGATTGATTGACCTAAGTGTTTATTTAATTATGTAATCTCTAAATTGATGTGATATGTGATAGATTACCATTAGGTTAGGAATGATCTGGATGCTCATAAAATTTTTTATAAGTGGCCATACTCATATAGGGATAAAATAAATGGGGAAAAATAAAGTTTAAATTAACAAAATTTTTTGCAGGTGATAATTGCTAAAGCGCCCAAAAATATAAAAGAATATGACCAAGTGTGGTAAAGAATTTAATTCTATGAAAATATATAACTACTTGGGATGTTTATTTATATTAATTGCTTAGGATAACGCTGTAGAGAGTCTAGTTTTTTATTTTTAATTTTGATATAATTTAATTGAGCTGTAATATAAAAGTGCCTTTATGTTGGAATATTTCATCCAACTTGGAATCCTAAGAGGAAAGGACATCCCTTAGGGGAGAGTTCTCTTCCATTTGAAGATCCAAGTTAGGATAACTTTAAGATCAAAAGAGAATAAAAAACACCTCTTCAGAGAGGAGTTTCTTTTCATTTGGTTATCTAGACTCGATGAATCCAAGGAGCTCATGGAAGGAGAGAAGACAAATAAGTGAAAATAAAGTGTATCACACTCAAAGTCACTTGCGTTAGTCATAGGATTATAATCCTGGTTATTATTAGTGGTACCCATCAACTTTTAATTTCTATAAATTTTTTTTATAATTAAAAGGAATTTGTCCATGTATATTTATTTATTTAATTAATTTGATTCAATTAATTTGTTTATATTGATTGCGTACTATAAATACATGCTTTTCTAGCTCTTTTTTATTGCATACCGTGCATTATTTTAGCCTAGTTATAATCGGAGGCTCGTAAGGGTATGAATAAAATATTTTCTACATACAATTAAAATTTTTAGGTTCACATATAAATTTTAACTACTTAAGAAGTAAGCTTGGAACCACCGAGAGTATACATTAGCATATTAATACTTTATCTTCCTTGTTAGGCACCTCCTAGCCTACGGGTTCTGGTAGACTGCCTGGCCTATTAGGGTATAGTTCTATCAAGAGGATGTTGTGCAATCTCTAGAGACAAATAGATTTTTAAGGCTCTTTAAAATATTACTTCTTAGAAATTCATGCATTTATCAATTCAATTAACATACATTGTATTAGAAATAGATTTAAAAGTGTCATAAGTTTTAATTGCATTTACTTTAAGCATTTTCACCCTATATAAAGTCAAGGGGATAATTAAGATCTTCTTTAGATGTCTGTTCTAATTTTGAAAACTTAATTAACAATGTCCCTACCACTCTTTAATAAAAAAAGGCTACATACATGTATTTTAAATCTCCTAGGTGGTTATTTGGTTCCCTAATCTAGGTCAGGCTATGTCCAAGTATTACACTATATTAGCTAGGTTCGAGTAACTGTTATCTAGCACCCAATTTAGATTTAGGTTTTAAGGTAGGTCTAGGCCTTAAGACCTCAACTTTTTAGAAAATAATTCCAAATTTCTAATAAAGCGATCAACTCAAACTGAAGCTTCTCTTGATCTAAAAGTGAAGGCCAAACAGATAAAATAAGTTGGGGCACTTATAAATTGTTTTAGAATCTCAAAGTGCTTCCTTCTCCTCCTCCTTGAATATCCAGAAATAAGTGTTAAAACTCGATCCATTCCCAATTGAGGTTCCAAATTCACTTCCTTTGATATCACTCATTAGAAATCTCTAAAATAATTTTTTTGTTGTTATTCTAATCGAGAGTATTCATAGGGAATTCAACCTCACTATAATGAAATTAACTACAAGGGCTTATGCTCATAGGAAATTTAAAACCAATATATAATATTCAAAATTGAACTTCAAAATTTAATTAGTCTTCTTTAGGAAAATTAAATCAACTACGTTCATAATCATCAGGATTGGATGATTGACAATAATGATATCTTCTACCCTCGAGGAGATATATCATTTACCATTGTAATATTGAATATGAAAATAATGATGTTTCATCCAGGTTATAATAGTTAAATACAAATAGAACATCATTTTTCCCCCTCAGGGTCATATATAGTTCTTCCTTAGATTCTACTATTACAATCAAGATGAAATTTTTAGTTTCATTGTTGAATCCATTAGGGATTGATATCTTTTCCTCCGAGGATAATATATTGTTCATAATGATGTGCTCGATTTTGAGACTTAAATTATAAAATAAAATTTCCCAAATATAATTAACTATTCAAAACCTCTTTAAAAATTCATCACCCAACATGTATGATATTTAAATCTTACTTAAATTATCCCTCATATTTAGTTAATTAAATTAAGGTTTGATAAATATATCTAATCATGCTATATGATCCAGATCATATCATATAATTGATAGAGACAAAATTTGACCGTCCCAAAGATTGTATAAAAAAACCTTAATTTTTAAACAAATCATATATTATGATATCTATATCGCACTATACAAAATATTAATACTACACTAACCATACAATACAATATGTTTTATACCCGAAGATCAACAAAGATGATTTCTAATCATCCCCATAAATGTCTTATATGAATAAAGAGGAATTAAAATAATCGTGCCATCTGAACTTTTGATCTTAATGTATGATATGTTTGATGATTTGAATAGTTTTTCTAAATGATTATTTTCATCATACTTGATGAGTCTTTTTTTTGAATTGATTGTATTGTACAAACCTAGATAGTACCATACAAATAGAGACGCCAAAATTAAAATTTTAGGTTTTTTTCGAAGCCTTGTAATTAAGCAACCTTTTGAAGTCTTTTTCATAAGGACTTTGATTGTTGAAGGAACTCTAAGGGAGTTTTTTTTTCTATGAGAGCTTTTGTCTTAAAGAGGAAGAAGAAGTAAGGTTGTGTGTGAGGGAGGAGTGTGAGGTGTATTCAAACGGTAAATCTAAGAAAAATTGCACCTAGCTTCCTCCTATATCCTTGGTGAGTTCTTGAAGATTCTCTATAGAGAGAAGCTTCAAAGTCAAGTTTGTAGTTCTCTGCCTTCACTAGGAGGATTTTAAAATAGATTGAAGGTCCATTTCCACAACTAGGACGGTGGCATAGCTTCCGGTTCCAAGTCGCACCAGGTTCTGTTGAAGTGATTCTTGTAAGTGCTTCTCAGCCTTACTATGGAGGAAAATGAAGAGACACTATAATATTAGTGCAATACTTGGAGAGGAGGACTCCAGAAAGAGGACGTAAGTCAAGGTTGATTGAACCACTATAAAATTTTTGGTGTGCTCTTTCTTATTTTTTTTTTTACTTTTCTACATTTTTATTTTTGCATTTTAAATTTCCAACACAAATTTCATCTTTTAATGTAAATTGTGGTCAGGTCAATTTGTGGATAGCAAAAAATAAAATTCATATTTTGATTGATATATATGTGCAACAAAATGAGAAATATTTTAAAACTCTAAATTTCTTCCACATGTCTAAAGTTAATTATTTAGACTTGTTTTCAAAATCATTTTCTAGCATAAAACATAAAAAAATAGTATTGTTATAGTATTTTAAAGTATCAATTCACCCCCTCTTGGTGTGCATAGGGATAGTTCACTTAGGTCTTATAACCTCCTTAAACTTTCAAGCCTTCTCTTTTTCCCAAAAAGGCTACTATTAGCTGTCTCACCACCAAATATCTTCTTACATGCAATCTATCACCACTACACTACTGCCAAGTCCATCTCCATTCTCTTGGCCCTCTCAACCAACTGAGCAAAGTCTAAAATATCATGCGCCAATAGTGGCTACCTCAAAGCATCTCAGAGTCCCTCCAAAAATTGATAACACTTCTCCTCAGAAGTGCTAAGTAACTGTTGAGCATACTTAGAGAGAGCAATAAACTATACCTCATTCTACATCACTAATATACTTCCATGAATAAATCTTAAAAAATAACTCTATTGTTGTTTCCTAACATACGGAGGTGCAAACCACTTCCTGAATGTCTATATAAACTCATCCCAAGTAATCAAGTTATTTTCACGACCTTGGAACTTCTTTCTTACTAACCCAACCACAAGCATTGCCTCTATATCTAACAAAAATGTAACTAACATAACACTTCCTCAAGAGGATAATGCATCCCATCTAGAGTTTCTCTATCCTCATCAGCCAATCCTTAGTTGCTTTAGGCTTAATAACTCTTGAAAGTCTAGAAGGCTGTAATCTTATAAAATTTTATAAATATCTATCCATATCATTAGAGAGGGTATCAACAACTCCTATATGAGCCTCACCAACCAATTATGCTATTATACCTTAAACATGGGAAATTTATATAATTCACTTCTTTAATGTTGCTCTAATACCAAAACAATTATCACTACCCAACCAAATCTAACCTGACACCACACAGGTCATACCATGTTCAATTATGGTAAGCATAACCCTAAAATTTTGTCAAAGAAATATTAAAATAAAACTTTTAATTTATATACTACATAGACCCACTCTTAAATGTAATATAAGCAAAAGACTACAGAATCTCAAAAAAATTTCTATATATCATTCAAAACATATATAATCTTAAGTTTATTTACAATAGCGCTTAGCAATAGATATAATAAAAAAAAGCCAAACTTGCAAAAATTAAAACTAACTAAAATATACCTACAACAGAGATCGACGCCTACTATCTAAACTTCTCAATTCACTCCTTATCCTTCTGTTGGCTTAAAAATAGAAGTAGAAGCACGAATGAGCTTATATGGCTTAGTAGGCCATCATAACCTAAAATAAAAATTAATAACAAAAATCAAAAGAAAATGAGAAACACTAGCCAACCTCAGGTCCAATGTATGGGTTTGATAATTAACATATAGGGGTGGAAGGAACAATCAATCTCCTTATCATACTTGGAGCATTTTCTTGACAGGCTACGTACTCTATCTAGTTCATTGTAGTAAACTTAAAATTGACTTATAACACTATCTTTCAAAGGCCACTCTATTCAATCTTTAAGATTCTTGCCTCCATCCCTTAGGAGAGTTATATATGAGAAGAGAGGGGTCAGCTTTGCTGAATTGGAAACTCAAATTTGTGAGGAATTTTGAGAAGGTGAGAAACCATTCTCTTGGTACTTATTTCAAGCCATAAATAGCTTTTTGGAGTTTGCATACATGAGTGGGATAGAGTGGTTCTAAGAAGCTTGGTGGTTGGGCGATGTAGACTATGTCATTGAGTACACCATGAAGGAATGCATTAAATATATCTAGTTGATGAACTTGCCAATAATGATGCAGAGCAATAATGAGATGCAAGGAAATTGTTGGAATTTTTACTATTGTGTTGAAGGTTTGAAGGCAGTCAATGCCATATTGTTGATTGAAGCCTTGATCAATAAGACAAGCTTCATGGCAATTGATGGTGCTATCTGGATTTTTATTGGTGTGATATGTCCAGCGAAAGCCAAGAATGTTATGATTTTAAGGAGCGGGAGTTATGATAATTGTGCCTTATTTTTGTAAGGTAAGGAATTCATTTGACATTGCTTTACGCCAAACAAATGAATTAGATTCTTCTATATAAGAGGTGAGAGTAATTAAAAAAGTGGTTGAGGCTGTTAAATTGAAGATAGTTTTTGGTTTTAGAGTTCCTATTTTAGATCTTATGAGCATGGAGTGCGAGATGGCGGGTTGGTTGGTGGTTGGAATTGGTAGTGGTATATTGGTGGAGGTAGAGGTTTATAAGGGGGAAATTATATGTCCTAGAGTTAGAGAGGGAGCTGAGTTGATGTGGTTGGAGTTCAATAATACTGATGTAGGTGATGGCATTTGTAAAGTGGTGGTTGGAACAAGTAGTAGAGGGGAAGTGGTGGAAGATATTGGAGAGGTTGGGGAGTTTTTGGTTTGTAGGGGGAAGGTGGATTCATGAAAGAGAAAATGGCTAGAGATAATAACTTTGTGTGTGAGGGGATTGTAGAAACGATAACCAAAGTGGTTTATTGAGTAACCAAGAAAGATGCAAGTAGTGGAGTGTGGTGAAAGTTTGTTTGGACAAAGGGGTTGTAGCTAGGGAAAGCATAAGCAACCAAAAGTTTTGTGATGTTTGTAGGATGGTGGCTAATGGAAGAGTAGTTTGTGATGAGATGTGCCATATGTATTGTTAGAGGGGGGTTTTGTTAATTAGGTAAACTGCTATTTGAAGTGCTTCTAACCAAAATTTGGAGGGAAGATGGGCTTTTTGAAGAAGAGCTCGAGTGGTTTTAATGAGATGTTTGTGTTTGTTCTCAGCAATGCCATTCTGTTCAAGTTTGTAGGGACATGAATAGTGATGCAGAATGCCTTTTTGAAGAAGGAAGTTCTTCAATTTGAAGGAAGTATATTCTTTTCCGCCATTAGTTTTCAATGTTTTGATCCTGTTGTTGAATATATTTTCAATCATTAGAATGAAATGCATTAAATATGTAGTTTTTTTATCTTTTGTTTGTAATGGCTAGATCCAGGTGTATTTTGGAAACTCATCAACAAGTAGAAGGTAGTAATTAATTCTTTGAAAAGAGGGAGTGAGGAAAGGAACCCATATGTCTGAGTGTATTACATCAAGCAACCTATAAGAAGTAAAAATTGAAAAGATGAAAAAAGTTTATGGCTTTTGGCCATATTATATTAATTGAATTTTTTTTTTGAAAATTTCTTTTGTAGAGATGTTGAGAGTGGGTGCTAGTTGGTGAAGGATGAGTTGATGGGGATGTCTGAGTTTTGAGTGCCAAACTTGAGCTGGTTTTGAGGTAGCATAAAGAGCTGCGACCAGAAGCTTAGAGTAGGATGGAAGGATCAGATAAAGACCATGGTGACTTCAGCCTTGGAGAAGAGGTTGATTTTTTGAGCAATCCTTGGTAACAAAATTGTTAGCATAAAAGGATACATAACAATGGTTATCTTTGGTTAGTTGATAGATGGAAAGAATATTATTTTAAATTGATGGAACATGGAGAATAATAGATATGAAGAGCTTACAATTGGGGTGAGGAGTAGGTAGAAGTCCTTGGTCTCTGTTGGAGATGGGTAGGAAAGAACCAATGTCGGTAATGATAGTGTTTGAGCATTCATAAGCTGTTGGGTTTTATAGGTGAGCTCAGTCAGCAATGATATGAGCACATGCCCAGATTGAGATACCATGTTGAATCATGTTGGGTTTGTTAAGCAGAGTCAAGGTTGATTGGCGTGGGATCTTGCTTGTAATTCAGGTTGCACCAATGCTAGTATTTGAGTGTTGTATGTCCTATTTTCCAATGTTGACCTTATTTTTATATGAGGTCACTAGGACCAATCTAGATCCCAGATCCATTTAGACCCTAGATCTTTCCAAACCTTAGGATCTACTTAGACTCTATAATCCTTCTAAAATTGAGACCCTAGGATCTATCTAGACCCTAGGATTCCTCCAAACAAATCTAGACCTTAGGATATATCTAGTTCCTAGGATTCTTTTAGACCCCAGACCATGAGACTTCTTAGACTCTAGAATCCTCCTAGATTCTAAATCCTAGGATTCTTCTAGACTCTAGGCCCTAGGGTTAATTTAGATCTTAGATCAATCCAAACTTCAAAATAATCTTGACCTTTAATCAATCTCCAACTTAATCTAGACTTCAACACTTGATCCAACTTTTTATCACACTTACATCTTATCCAATCATTCATAATCATCTAAATCATTTTGAAAATTTTTGATAATTCAAATTCAAGCATTCAAACGCAAAATCAAGTTCAAATCCAGACCAAAATCCAAGTCCAAAGGCTTAGGACCTTTAAGCCTTTTATGGTGATTTTTTAAACACTTCAAACCCTAGTTAAATGACCTCTGATTTAGAGTCTATCAACTACATTTTGATAGGACATATCTCTAGAAAAAAACCTTTCAAATTTGAGCCTATTCTGAGGTCTCTAACCTCAGAAACTGACCTGAAACTCAAAGGGAATAAAACTTTCAAATATTTATGACCCATGCCACTGGACCTATCACCTAGTGGATCTTGATCTTGGAGTCTTCTCCAAACCCTCTAATAATTTTTAGACCTTCGATTATGATTCATTGAGCATTAAACAGCATTTTGGTTGGCCCCCAGTTGATCAGGGGTCAAAATGACCAAAATGCCCCTTAAGGGAAATTTTAGAGTTTTTTATAAACTTCAACTTTGCCAATTCAAATCAAGCCCCAAAATCCCTTCCAATACATCCTACTCACCATTAGGAGTGCAATGGACTCTAGCCCTTGATGATTCTTGATTAGGTTGTTAAACCTAAGCTATTGTCCCAAGGCTAACCAAGAGGGGGGTGAAATAGTAATTTTAAAAAATTTTCTTGGATTTTTAATTTTGAAAACCTTTGATACTAATAGCAAGTTAATTAAGATTTTAAAAGGAAAATTTTCAACCACAGAAAAATAACTTGCAGAAAATAAAATACAGACATTAAAAGACACAAAGATTTATAGTGGTTCGGTCAAACACGACCTACATCCACTCCCTAAAGACTCCCTTTTTAGGTATTGCACTATTACCAAAGTGTCTCTCCCTTTGCCCACAACAAGGCTAAGAAGCCTTTACAAAACCTCTCTTCCACCAATCCCCAGTGCGGCAAAGAACTGTCGTCCTTTCACACCCTCCAAGTGTCGGCAGAGAACAATCATCCTTTCACACCCTTAAAGTGTCGACAGAGCACTATCATCCTTTTACACCCTCCAAGTGTTAGCAGAGAACTATCGTCCTTTCACACCCTCCAAGTTTCGACAAAGTGCCAGATTTTCTCCAAAGATCATCTCACGAGCAACTGGAAAGACAAGAAGAAGAGTGACAACCAAAATCATAAAGAGATCCTTACCTTTGAGTAACCTTGTGAACCCTTCACACTCCACTTGCAAGAAATCTCTTTCAAACACTCTCTTTCAATTGCCCTTGAAAAATCATGAAGATGAGACTTTTTCACATCAGTTTTAGTGGACCTTTTATACCAAAGACACAAAAAACCATCAAGAAAATAAAAATTTTCAATTTTGAGCATACATGATCGTACAATATGATTGTAAGTTTGTACTTATGAACAGTTCAAAAACTATTATGTATGAACCTGTTGTGAATTGGGATGAACCAAGTTTATTCGGTACGAATAATTAGAAATATTTTTCATCTTCATTTGGATGAAGTGGCACCCCATAATTTTGTACCATGTATGGATTACATATGATGAAAATATCATACGGTACGATCAGATACAAAATTTTCAAGTTTATCAGGATGAAAAGGGACCCATCAATTTTGTACCATTGACGGCGTATGTAGGATGATGACATCGTATGGTATGAACCATTCAAAAAATTTTCAAGTTCTTCAAGACAAAAAGTCTATATGATAAGGGACCTCACAATTTTGTACTTTGGAAGGTATGTAGAAATTGTGATTGTACAGTACGATCCATACTTATAAAAAAATCTATTTTAATGAAAAGGGACCTGTCCTTTTTGTACTCTAGAAGGCATGTACGAATTGAAATCATGTAGTATGATTAATAGTTAGAAAAATTTTCATTTATGTTAGTTTGACTGCTTGTCTGAGAAAATAACTGACCAAATCTTCTCGTATGAAGTTCATTCATACAGTATGATCAGATTAAAAAATTACAAAAAATAAAGTCTTCCCCGATGTGTGTGTGTGTGTGCACAATTACTTAATTACAATCACACTCTATCAGACTCAATAAAATGAAAAATATAGACTTCAATTACAATAACCCATAAACTGATCTAATTTGAAGTCTTCAACAATTCGGAGTATGATTTCTTTGAAATGTTAGTACACAAAAACAGTAAAACAATTCTTCTAAAATATGTTAGGAGAAATAATAATCAAAGAAATAATATTTGAAATCATCAAAAATATATAAGTTGCAAGAATATCAACTATCAAGAACTAAGTAGCAACTATCTTAACAATCCCCCCTTTTTTTATAATGAAAAAATAATTATTGTTTGAATAAAATTGAATTCCCTAAATTTCTCCTTAACTCTCTCCAAATGAATAAACATGTGAATATAGGGAATTCCTTTAAGAGCAAAACAAAGTTTTTTTATTTTTTTATATTTCATAAATGACAAATCACAAAAACAAAACAACACACACCAACAAACACAAAAACAAAACAACACCAACAAACACAAAGCCAAAACAACACTAAAACACCAAAACAACACTAAAATACCAAACAATATTACTCCTCCTTTTGACAACAATAAAAAGGGAAAAGAAAGTTTGAAATGGAAGAAGTCATATGAGAAACCTTAGTAATTGATCTTGAAAGAGATTAAAGTATAGTTGCAATAACAAAATTAATATCCAATGGATGAAAAATAAAGATTCAAAACATTTAAATTAAAGTATAACAAAGATAAGAAAAAGTGATCAACGTCATGAAACTTTCTAGACAATTAGAAAATGAAAATTATTACAAAAGTGATGAAATGAAGATTAGATAATTTTAATTTACAATATAAAACATAATTGAACATTAGATGGATTGAAATTTGAAGATTATATGATAGAGAAAAGAACATATTCAATTGACGACATTGTGCATCTTTTCAAATATTTCTAGCACACTTTGTACATCTTTTTTGTATTTGAGCTAATTTTGTGCCTCTTTTTAATTTGCAAACCATTGCGCATTCTTTTGATTTTTGTACACTTGTACATTTCTTTTTGATACCCCTCTTTTTTAATTGATATTTTCAAAATAAATAATCTATAAAATCAAATTTCTCTAATTAAAAAGATAATTATATTGAAAAGTGAATAATATTTAAATTATGTTTGCCTAAAAAGAATATGAGATTGATAGCCTTAACTTAATCAAGTTATAATTTAACTTAACATATTTTGGAAAATTAGATTTCATAATGAAATTAATTTTATAGTGCTTGTTAATTTATAACATTTTTTAAATCAATTAACACATGATTATCATATAGGCACACCTACATTTCAAATAACAAACAAATAAAACTAATCAAAATAAGATATTTTTTTTTATTGATATCAATTTGAAGATGAAGTACATTGAAGCATTTTTTGATATCAATCATGAAAACAAAAATCAACATAACACCAACATTAATATAAAATCTAAATAGGGACAAGTACACAAAGCATTGAAAACTTCACTAAGATCATCACATCTCAAAGCACTAACAAAGATAACACAAAACAAGTACATCTAGAACTATGAGGGGCTCTGGTCTAGAGGAGGAGGTTGGTTGAAGATAGAGAAATAGTTATTCATCATAATTATGTTAGTGTTCATAGATTCGAACTATCCTCGAATCCAACCCATATCATGATGGTACTGTGCATCCTGCTGATTTAGGTGAGTCTGAATTTTATCAAAATAAATCTCTAAACAGTCAAAGCACTAGACCATCTCCTAAAAGTCAGGTCCATGAGCAGGTGTAGGTGCCCCCCTTCTTTCTCAGTATCCTCACTTGAATTATCATTCTTCCCAAAAAGTGCTTGAAATGAAATATCAGTGAAGTAGATTGTCATTTCAAGTGGAGGCCTAGGATGAACAATGTTGTACTTCTTTTCTAAGACCTAGGTCACTAGATATCGTAAATCAATATTTTTCTTCCTCTTATGAGAAACATGCCCAACTTTAGAAAGGTTCTTATGTAATCAAGAATGAGTTGGGGTTCATCTATTGGTTGTTCAGTCATGATTAGATAGGTAATAGTGGACATAAGAGGAGTGATGTTTATGCGATCACCAGACTTAGGAATGATTGAAGTTCTAAGAACATGGTGGATGACCCTTGCCTTTTGATTTAAAGTATAAACCCTAGGAAAATGACCAACTTGAGCAACCCCTCTAAGAACTTTGTTAAATTCAGGCCAATCAAAGTCAAATTTGGAGGTCAAAGTGTGTGCTGTAATTCCTTGAGCCCTTAATTGCAAAACGGTTCCTAGGTCTTCCTTAGTGATTTCTACCCATTTCTTTTGGATATAAGATCTTATTCTACTCTCTTTCTCACTAAAGCTCATGTTTGCTAAAAAGTAGTGTAAGGTCTCCTTATGATATGCATGAATTAAACTCAGAATAAAGGCGAATTGAATCAAAGCAAAAAGAGGCATGACTTGAAAGTGGATATCTTCTTGGAGTAAGAGTCTAGATGGAGTGATTTTAGCAGAGATAGACCTAAAGTAAGAATCCTTATTTGTTCTAGATAGAAAGTTTTCATCTCCACTCCTAGAAGATGAACCCTTATAGACTCTACCACGCTTGCTAGAACTAGTCATTTCTAAGATGAGAAGAATCAGAAGAGGCTATTGAAGTGAATGAAAATGAATTCTAAAGCCCTTCTATTTGAAGAAAAATGACCATTCATACGTACAAAAATGGATTCATATAGTACGATAGTTGGTTCATACATGACGAAACTAATTTTGTATGTACGAAGGAATACGTTCAAAACGAAATGACTTTTCGTAGTCACGCAAGTTATGAAGCATCCTTTCGTACATGCTTTTTGACTAGACAATTGTACAGACGAACATGTGTTCATCCGGGATAAATGGTTATGTAAGATCATTTTATTGACGGTTAGGTTTGTCCCCCTATATTGAATGACACATGGTTCGTATGTACGAAATAAAATTTCATATGTATGATCAGCTATGATATTGAATTTGCCTGGATAACCGTCTAGGTGCATACAGACGAATGAATACAAATCGTACGGGACAATATAAATATCATACAGAACGATATGTATTGGAAAATCAAAACATTATGCATTCAGTCCAAAATAATGATTGACATGCTATAGAATTTGTACGAGACAAAAATAATTTTGTACAGTACAAATATAACACTTAGAAAAATAAGCATGAACATTCAAAAAAGGAATTTTGATAAGACGTACGAGTCTAAAAACACAAAACAAAAAAGCAACAACAAAAATCTGAAAAATACACCAAAAAAACAAAACATTAACAATTAAAAATAGAAAAGACATATTGAAAAAAAAATATAAAATACACAATGAAACATATCAAGTTTGCATAAAATTATATTTAAGCATTAAGATCAATCACACCTAGCCTTGTTCTTAATGTGCTAAAAGTATCAAAAGCTAGTGATTTTTAAAAATATATGCAAGTTAATTTTTAGTAGAAATATGGATCAATTCAATTTCTCATTTGGATACATGATCCCTAATGAAATGATGCTTCATGTCTATATGTTTGGTTCTAGAATGTTGAATAAGGTTTTTTTGAAATGCAAATGGCACTAGTGTTATCACAATAAATTGGAATTGTGCCTATTATAAATCCTAAATCAATCAACTATTATTTCAACCAAAGAACTTGTGTTACACAACTTCCTAAGGCAATTTATTCAGCTTCAACAGTAGATAGGGCTATGGAATTCTATTATCTACTGGACCAAGAAACTAAAAAATTTCCTATAAATTGATAAGTTCCAGATATACTCTTTCGATCAACCCTTCAACCTGCAAAGTCTGAATCTAAATATTCAATAATTTCAAATGAAAAGCTATACTTAGGATACCAAATCCCTAAGTTTCCAAGAAATATCTCAAAATCCTTTTTATTGATGTCAAATGTGATTATTTTGGTTCTGATGGAAATCTAGCACACAACCAAATACTAAACATAATATTGAGTCTACTAGCAGTTAAATAAAGTAAAGATCTAATAATTCCTCTTAATTTCTTTTGATAAATAGATTTTTCCTTTGGGTTCTTATCCAACTGAACTGAAGAACTCATAGGTGTACTAACTGGTTTAGCATTGTCCATTTCATACTACTTGAGGATGTCCTTAATATACTTTAACTTACTAAAAATTATTCCCTCCTTAATTTTTTTAATGTTAAAACCTAGAAGGTAACTTAAATCTCCCATTAGGCTCATATCCAATTCACTGCTCATTATTTTAGAAGAATCATCACAAAGATTTTTATTTGTAGATCCAAAAATGATATCATCAATATAAATCTAAACAATGAGTATATCATCACCCAATTTTTTCAAAAAAAGTATGGTATCCACACTTTCGTTTTCAAAAGATCTATCAAATAAGAAAGTGCTTAACCTCTTATATTAAGCCCTAGGTGTCTGTTTCAATCCATATAATGCATTTTTCAATTTTAAAAACATGATTTGGGTATTTAGAATTTTCAAACCTGAAGGTTGTTCAACATAAACATCATATTGAATCACCTCATTCAAAAGGTACTTTTTATATCCATTTGATATAATTTAAATCATTTAAAAAAAGCAAAGGCTAATAAAACCTTAATTACTTCAAGTCTTGTTACAGGGGCAAAATTCTCATCAAAATCAATCATTTCAATTTGATTATACCCCTTAGCCATCAATCTAGCCATATTTCTAACAACAACTCCAGAGTCATTCATTTTATTTTTAAATACCCACTTAGTTTCAACTACACTTTGATCCTTTGGCCTTGTAATTAATTCCCAAACATCATTCCTTTCAAACTGATTAATTCTTCTTGTATTGCCAATATCCAAAATTTATCCAAAAAATGCTTGATTTACATTTGTGGGTTCTATCTTCAAAATAAAGACAAAATGATTGACTTCTTTTCTTAGTCCACGCCTACTCCTAACACTCTCACTAAGTTCACCTAAAATAAATTCCTTAGGGTGGTTTTCAGAAAATTTTAAATCTCTAGGCAATGGGTTTTCTATCTCTAATTTTTCTTCCAAATCAATCTTCTCAATCTTTTGGGAGTTATTTTCTATTTCATCCTCTTACAAATTTGGCTCTTTCAAAATTCCAGATTCATCAAATACAACATGTGTTGTCTCCTCAACTATCAAAGTTCTTTTGTTAAATAATTTATAAGATTTTCCAATACTAGAGTATCCAAGAAAAATTCATTCATCCGATTTTGGATCAAATTTTCCTAAGAAAGATTTTCTATTATTATGTATGAACACCTTACATCCAAAAAATATGCAAATGTGACAAACTATGTGTTCTCTTTTTTAGAAGCTCATAGGGTGTTTTGTTCCATTTCGTCTAATGTTCACCCTATTCAGAACATAACATATAGTGTTAACCGCTTCAATCCAAAAATATTTAGAAAGTGAATATTCTACCAATATGGCTCTAGCGGCTTCAATTAATATTATGTTCTTTCTTTCAACTACCCTATTCTGCTGAGGGGTTCTAGGTGTAAAAAAACTGTGATCAATTCTTTTTTCCTTACAAAAATCCTCAAATTTATCATTTTCAAATTCATCGCCATAATCACTTTGAATTGTTAAAATCTCACATCCTAGTTTCCTCTAAATCCAATTAAAAAAATCTCTAAATTTCTCAAATGATTTACTCTTATGAAATAAAAATTTAACCCATGTGACTCTTAATAAATCATCAACTATTACAAATATGTATACCTTCCCTCTTAGACTTATAGTGCTAACTCATCCAATAAGATCCATATGAATAATCTCCAATGATTTACTAGTTCTGAGATCCTTATTGGAATGAAAAGAGGACTTCACCTATTTTCCTAATTAATATACATCGCAAAGGTGATCCTTAGTAAAGTCTAGTTTGGTATACCTCTAACCAAATCATTTTGTGTAATTGTTCTATGGTTTTTCATACTAGGATGACAAAGTCTCCTATGCCATAACCAAGATTCATCAGAAATTATTTTTAAACAAAAAGTATTAGGAGATTTAAAATAATTCAAATCTAGCATATAAATATTGTTTACCCTTATTTCATGCAAAACATCATTTCTATTTAGGCTTAATATACAACTAATGGGAAAAAATTTTGCATTATAACCTTTATCACTTAGCTGGCCAATACTCAACAAATTACGCTTTAAGCCTTCTACTAGTAACACACTTTTTATGAAAAAAATTTGTAAGTTTCCGATCATACATGTGCCAACTACTTTCCTAGTGGTGTTATTGAAAGTTCGATATGGATGTTAGGCCCCTTATGAACTGGCCCAATGCTAACCAAGAGAGAGGTAAATTGGTTTTTTAAAGATCTTTAAATAAAAACTCAAACCAAATCAAAATTCACTACAAAGAAAACAAATTGCGGAAATTAAATGCGAAAATAATAAAGGAAATAACACACCAGATTTATAGTGGTTCGGCCAAACCTTGACCTACGTCCACTCCCCGGAGGCACCCTCCGAGTATTGCACAAAACTAAGTGTCTCTCCTTTAGCCCTCACAGTTAGGCAGAAAAGCCCTTATAAAATCACTTCCACCTTCCCAGGTGCAGCGGAGTAGCCGGTTCCTTTGACACCAAAGAGGTCTTCTTCTTTTGTGAACTTCCTTCAAGATAAGCCTTGAATCTGATGGTACTAAGGTGCAATCTCGTCGGAGCAACCGTGTAAAATCCCCCTCCACACTCCCTTGAGCCCCCCTCCATGGATCTTCTACCTTTCTCAAACTCCACCCATTTCTCACTCCCTTTCAAGCTCTCTCTTCAAGTTTTTCCCAAAAGAACAAGGCTACAATGACTGCCAAAGACACATACTAAGTTCCTTGATAAAGCTTAAATAGAAGATCTCAAAATGAGCTCATTAATTGTAGCTTGCCGATTTTATCGTCCAGAACGATATGAATATCGTCATGTGCGATCAGTGTAAATTAAGCCCAATCAGCCAGGACGATTCTAGATAATTAGAAGAAATTTGTTCATATCATACAGGATGATAATATATCGTCCTGGCTGATCAGTATAAATCATGGAATATCGTATTGAACATCGCCCTAAAAAAGAGCTGTCCGATGTGCAATCGTCCAGCAAATCATCCCATATGATCCTGCAATCGTCTAGGACGATTTAATCATGCAATCAAGTTTTAATTGCTTTTCTTAAATACCAGATTAATGTAGGAAAAATTGCACTGGATTGGCTAGGCTGATCTCAGATAGGCCAGGCCGATCCCCAGGATGATGTAAAAAAAAGTAATTTCTAAATAGATTTGGCTGCAGATTCTTTCTGATTTGAGCCTATCGTCCTGGCTGATACAAAATCATCCAGGATGATATGAAATAAAGATGGCTTCCTTAACTTAGGATGCCCTTATTAGGGTCTTTGTTTCTGAACCGATCGTCTAGGACGATGTATGAATTATTCCGGACGATGTTACCAAAAATAATAAATTCTAAGAAACAGTCAGAAAAACTTCCAAGGTGTGTGTGTGCAAGGTTACTTAGTATTAGGAACCACATTGATTACAAAGGACTCAAGAAAGGAAAAAATACATATTGACTCAGACTTAAACTACCCAAACTTGAGTTGGCTTGAGTTGCACTTGATCTTGTGGACCTAAAAAATTAGTAGGCAAAGCAGTCGTAGAGAATCATGAGTGTTTGCTATCATCAAAATCTAATCCATAAAATCAGATCCACAATAATCTCCCCCTTTTTGATGATGGCAAACATTATAGGTTGAATTTTTAAAAATAAAAATACTTTCTCATAATCTCTCCCTTACTAAAATAAAAATTTAATAATAGGGGAAATTAAATTTTTTTGTGTTTTTAATTTTTGAAAAAAAGATACAAATACAATAATATGTTTCTCCCCCTTTGACATTATCAAAAAAAGAAGGGGCACGAAAGAAAATCTTAAAAAAAATGAGAAAGTTACCTCTTAATTTTAATCTAAAACTTAGTAAGGAATGGATTCACAACGCACAATCCAACAAAGGTATGAAATTAAAAAATTGTTAATCCAAAATTAATTCCTTTTAAAGGCTCAAAAACTTTTTAATCCAATATCTAAATCAAGGAATAAATTAGAAAAAGAATCACTAATTTTTCAAAACTCCTTTTATAAAATATATCTAATAGAAGATTAATGCAAAAATTGGTGAATCAAGAATCAAGATTTTTAAGCTCAAGTACCAAAAATATAAAGGGTTTTCTTAAGCTTTAAGTAAACATGGAAAAGGTAAGCATGCTCTTTGTGGGCTCATTTTATGCCTCTTGTCAGTTTTTTTGGTGCACTTTGCGTATCTTTTACTTTTTGATACACTTTATGTATCTTTCTTAATTTAGTGTTATTGGCCACTTTTTTTATTTGGCATTGTCCAATTTTTTTTATATTTTAAAATATGCTACATTTCTAAAATTTTAAAAGCAAAAGTAAACTCATTCTATTGACAAAATGGACTACTTGATTAAGAAAATTATGAGATAGATTCAACAACTTGCAAAAGATTCTTATGCGATAGATAAAATATAGGGAGATAAAAAAAGTTCAATTTCAAAATCCAATTTAAAATATAATTAAGATTTTAAATGAAAAGTAGAATAACCTCTTTTAAAAAACAGAAATCGAGAGTCAAAATCATGAGTTTCCTTCCTTTGACTAATTTTAAAGAAGTCAACCACAACTTGCCTAAGAATTCAAGAAAAATAAGAGATGGATTTTTTATTTTAATAAAAAAGATCTTCAAAAAAGTGATATATGTGTGTTGATTAGTGAAAACTTCACAAAAACCAAAAAAATAATACAACACTCAAGATAAAAAAAAAAAGAAAAAAAACAACAAAAAAATTAAAACACAACACAAAATAAATAAGTAAGGCTTTTAAACACCATCCTGCTCCTGATTCGATGCTTCAAAAACCAGGTCTGCCCATAAGATTTTTTGCTTTTCATTATTTACCCTTTCTACAAGTTACTTAGCTTTACATTTTTCTTTTACAGAAAGAGTTCTCAAATTAGGGCATTAATTTTTCATATGTTCAGATTTCCTACATCCAAAGTAAATAACATTAGAAGAAATCTTGACATTCTTATTATTTTTACTTTTATTCCACTTTGTTGATGCTTATGCTTGTGCTTTAGTGGGCTTTCTAACTCATCACTTTTATCATCTATTAAGCCATTTTTCTCCATGTCTTCAGCTTTTAGTACTATTGTTTCACCTACATCCAAAAGTCGTTGACCCAAACTTTGCTCGTAGGCAATGAGTGAGCCAATTAAATTATCAAAAGAATATTCATTCAAATTCTTTGATTCACAAATAACAATAACTTTAGCATCAAACTTATCAAGTAGACAACATAAAATTTTATTAACTTTTTCAAGGTTTGAAAACTCTTTACCTAAAGCATGCAATGATATAACAATTTGAAAAAATCTAGTATACATGTCTACGATCGTCTCATAAGGTTTCATGCAAAAAAGTTCGTAATCATGCATTAAAATATTCAACTTGGATTGCTTGATTTCACTAGTGCCTTCGTATATGGTGTGTAATTTATCCCAAATTTCTTTACCAGTAGTGCACGTGGAAACTAACATACAATCTTCAGAATTTAAAGCACAGAAGAAACAGTTTAAAGATTTTGCATTTAATTGAGCATCGATTCGTTCATCCCTACTCCATTAATTAAAAGGAATATCAGTCTTAATTCCATCTAAAATACGTGACGGTACAAAATAACCAGTTAAAATTATTTGCCACATTCGAAAATCAATTGATTACAAAAAAGTAGACATGCAAATTTTCCAAAAATCAAATGTAATATTTTCAAACAATGGTGGTCTGGTGACTGAATAACCTTCCGCAATATGACGATAACCGAAATTAGCCATGAATCAAAATTCAAAATATTTTTAAACTTTATTTTTATGAATCCCACTCTAATACCACTTGAAAATTCGATCGGGATGTAAGGCTCCTTATAAAATGGACCAAAGTTAACCAAGAGAGAGGCGAAATTGTATTTTAAAGATTTTTAAATAAAAACTCAAACCAAACCAAAATTCACCACAAAGAAACACAATGTAGAAATTAAATATGGAAATAATAAAGGAAAGAACACACCAGATTTATAGTGGTTCAGTCAAACCTTGACCTACGTCCACTCCCTGGACGCAACCTCCGGGAATTGCATTAAACTACGTGTCTCTCCTTTAGCCCCCACAGTTAGGCAGAGAAGCCCTTACAAAATTACTTCCACCTTCCCCGGTGCGGCAGAGTGGCTGGGTCCTTTGACACCAAAGAGGTATTCTTCATCCGTGAACTTCCCTCAAGATAAGCCTTGAATCCGATGGTACTAAGGTGCAAGATTGCTGGAGCAACCGAGTGGAATCTGTTAAGATAGTTGCTATTTGAATGCTTTACATTGTTGCAACTTATGTAGTTTTGATGATACCAAACATTATTGTTCAAATATGTAGTTATCTCCTAACAATTTTAAAAGATTTGTATTTGCTCTTGTGTGTACTAATATTTCAGGAAAAATGAACTCCAGACTATGAAGACTTCAAATCAAATTCAGAATGAGATACTTTGTAAATTTGAAGTTTGCACTTCTTTGTAATTAAATTGAAAGGGAGTGATTGTAATTGAGTGAATAAAAACATACACACACACATAAGGAGATCATAAAAAATTTATACTGATCGTACTGGATGATATCCGTTCATACGGGACGATTAGACAGTTATCTCCTATTGAGCACATGGAACGAATAGGAACTTGCTTAAAATTTTTTTCTAAGTTCTATTCGTCCGGGACGAATTTTATAATCGTCCAGGATGATTAGTTCTCTGTAAAATTTTCATCCATGCGAAATTAAATTATCGTCAATGACGATTGGTCCTCTGGAAAATTTTCGTCCATACGAAATTAATAATCGTCCGGGACGATCTGGTCTCTAGAAAATTTTCGTCCAAACGAAATTAAATTATCGTCCATGGTGATTGGTCCTCTGAAAAATTTTTGTCCAGACGAAATTAATAATCGTCTGGGACGATCGGTCCTCTGTAAAAATTTTGTCCAGACGAATAAATTTTCGTCCAAATGATTAACCGACTTAGAACGGTTTTCAAAAGTTTCTAGAACCGACCTAGTAATAACCGTTCGTACCGGACGAACTTAGTTCATACGGGACGATCAGCAGGTACGAAAATATTTCGTACACATACAAATAGGGTCGTTCCAAAGCGTTTAAGTAAAATCATCCAGGACGATCCACAATCGTACGGGACGATCCACTGCGTACAGAATTGAATATTTGCAGTTTTTGGGCAGTTTTTCTTGTCTTTTGTATAAATAGTCTAAATTAGACTACCACCCAATCTTTTTGTCACTTGATCTTCGTGCCTCTTGAGAGAATAGCTAAGGAGAGAGTGTGAGAGTGCATTCAAGGGAGGATTCCTACCACTGGAGCGTGAAGGCTTCACTTGGAGTTTAAAGGTAAGAATCTCTTCTTGTGAATTGGGATTACTTTACTCTTTTCCTTCTTCCTTCTAGATTTCTTGTGAGAAGATCTGTCAAGGAGATCCGGTTTGCTGCCGACACTTGGAGAGTGTGAATAGCTGAAGGGTTCGCTGCCTACACTTGGAGAGTGTGAATAGCCGAAGGGTTCGCTGCCTATACTTGGAGAGTGTGAATAGCCGAAGGGTTCGCTGCCTACACTTGGAGAGTGTGAATAGCCGAAGGGTTCGCTGCCTACACTTGGAGAGTGTAAATAGCCAAAGGGTTTTCTTCCCACACTAGGAGAGTGTGAAAGAACGACGGTTCTCTGCCAACACTGGGGATTATGTAAAAGGACAACGGTTCTCTGCCGCACCGGGGAGTGGTGAAAAGAGTGTTGTAAAGGCTTCTCCGCCTTGTTGTGGGTGTAAAAGGAGAGTCACTATTAGTATTAGTGCAATACTCAAAGGGTACCTCTGTGGAGTGGATGTAGGTCTGGTTTTAGACTGAACCACTATAAATCTGGTGTCATTTACTTTTCTATTTTTACATTTCCGCATTTTAATTCTTAGTCTTAAAAACTCTGTGGTTGAAAAACTTTTTCTACAAAACTTAAAAGAAATAATTTTTATTTCGGTTTAACATAATTTCAAAAAGAGGGTTTAAAATTTTTAAACTACTAATTCACCCCCCCTCTTGGTAGCCTTTGGGACATTAACTTAGGCTTAACAACCTAATTACTAGACTCAACAAGTGGTATCAGAGCATCATTTCAAAATCATAAGTTTGAACTACTTTTTGATTAACGTAGATGGCTACATTCGGAAACCGAAATACAAATAAAGGTTACTCTATCACTAGACCTCCACTATTTGACAATATTCCTTTTGATTTTTGGAAAACACGCATGTCTACTTTCTTATAGTCACTTGATTATCACATGTGGATCCTAGTCTAGGAAGGTTACACAAAACCAACTAGATTAGTTGATGGAGTTAGGGTAGAAACACCTTTTGCAGATTGGACTATAGAAGAACGTGACTTAGCACAATTAAATGCCAAATGTCTAAATAGTTTCTTTTGTGCTTTAAAATCTGAAGACTACATGCGGGTTTCCACTTGCAAAAGCGGAAAGGACATATGGGATAGACTTTGTATAACTTATGAAGGGACAAATGAGGTTAAGCAATCAAGACTCAATATCTTGTTACATGACTATGAACTGTTTCGCATAAAACCTAATGAATCTATTTCTGACATGTACACAAGATTCACACAAATTGTCACTTCTTTGCATGCACTTAGTAGGGAATTAACAAATGCTGAAATGGTCAATAAAATTCTTCGATGTTTACCTACTGCTTATGATGCTAAAATTATTGCAATTATAGAGTCTAAAGATCTAAACATATATTCTATTAACAATATTCTTGGTTCACTCATTGCTTATGAGCAAGGAGTAAGTCAAAGAAAGATTGTTGCAGGTGAACCACGAAAGGAGAAGAATATTGCACTAAAAGTGGAAGAGTCAGAGAGTGAACACTCACAACCTGAGGATGAAGATGATATTGCGTTGATGACTAGACAATTCAGAAGCTTTTTAAAGAGGAAGCAGAAGAGACGCCAGCAATGGAACAGAGGTAAGTTTGACAGAAATGAAAAGGTTTCTAATGAAGTGATTTGTTATGAATGCAGGAAACCAGGTCATATAAAGACTGATTTCCCAAAACTCAAAGTTACTCCTAGCAAGGAGAAGGTAGAGGAGAAACCAATGGTAAAGAAGGGTAAGAAGAAGTTTCAAAGAGCTTTCTGGGCGGACTCAGCTTCAGACTCATCTGAGATTGAAAAAGAAGAAGAAGTAACCAACCTTTGCTTGATGGTAGATAATGTTGAACAATTAGATCAAGAAGAGGTATGTGACTTAACCTATGATGAATTGTTTGAAGTTTCTGAACACATGCATGATGCATATAGGAAAATGAAAAAGATGCATGCTAGTTTAAATTTAGAACTGGAAGAGCTTAAGAAGGAACACGAAATCCTTAGGAAAGACCATGCTTTAATAGATGACAACCACATGAAATTACTTGATGAATATGATGACTTGAATAAAAATTTTGAGAATTTAAAACCATCCTATGCTGAACTTGAAAAAGATTTTAAAAATTTTAAGGATGAATCTGAGAGAAAAACATATCGAATCAATTATACAAATCGAATCTTAGAAGATATGAATTCGATTTATAAATTGATAATAAGAGCTTTCGAGGATAATAGGAATCCCCCTAAACTTGAAGATTTTATAAATCCTAAATATTATCCTAAATTTATGAAATCCCTTAGGAGACAATCAAATGGAAGAAAACTTAGGAATATTTTTTCTAATGTTAAATGTAATAATTGTGGATTTTTGGGACATATAGCTCACATCTGTACTTGGAAGATGAAATCTAATCTGGTGTGGAGACCTAAAATGCATAAACCTAGACATATCATACATGCATTTGATTATAAATTGCTAAAAGGTGAACCCAAACTTGTTTGGGTTCCCAGGTCTAACATTTGAGAGTTTTGTAGGAGTGCTCTCACACAAGACCTCGTGGGAGCATATGGTACCTAGACAGCGGATGTTCAAAGCATATGACTGGAGATACTGCTCAATTCATAACGCTGGAAGCCAGGAGTGGAGGCAAGGTTACACTTGGAGATAATACAACAAAGAAAGTGATTGGATCTCGTATGATTAGAAATTTCAAAAACTTTTTCATAGATAATGTGTTATTGGTTGAAGGCTTAAAACATAATCTGTTAAGTATAAGTCAGCTATGTGATAAGGGCTATAATGTGAAATTTTTACCTACTAGATGCATATTAAGCCTAAATGGAAAAGAAGTCTTAAATGGAAAAAGGGTAAACAATGTTTACATGCTAGATCTGAATTCTATTCAATCTCCTACTGCCTTTTGTTTAAAAACTGTTTCTGATGAATCATGGCTTTGGCATAGGAGACTTTGTCATTCTAGTATGAAAAACCTTAGAAGAATTACCCAAAAGAACTTAGTGAGAGGTATACCAAAACTAGACTTTACTAAGGACCACCTTTGTGATGCATGTCAATTAGGAAAACAAGTGAAGTCCTCTTTTAAGTCCAATAAGGATCTTAGAACTAGTAAACCTTTAGAAATTCTTCACATGGATCTTTTTGGACTAGTAGGAACTGTAAGTCTAGGAGGGAAGGTATACGGATTTGTTATAGTGGATGATTTCTCAAGATTCACTTGGGTTAGATTTCTTTTTCGTAAAAGTGAATCATTTGAGGAATTCAGAAATTTTTCAACTTGGATTCAAAGAAAACTAGGATGTGAAATAATTTTTTTACAAAGTGATCATGGAGGAGAATTTGAAAATGAAAGATTTGAAAATTTTTGTAAAGAAAAAGGGATTGATCACAATTTTTCTGCACCTAGAACTCCTCAACAAAATGGGGTAGTTGAAAGGAAAAACAGAACATTAATAGAAGCCGCCCGAGCAATGTTGGCAGAATACTCACTTCCTAGATATTTTTGGGCTGACGCGGTTAGCACTGCATGCTATGTTCTGAATAGGGTGAATGTGAGATCAAATTGAAATAAAACACCCTATGAGTTTCTAAAAGGTAGAACACCTAACTTGTCTCATTTGCATGTATTTGGTTGCAAGGTGTTCATTCATAACAATGAAAAATCTGCCTTAGGAAAATTTGATCCAAAATCAGATGAAAGAATTTTTGTTGGATATTCAAGTGTTGGAAAATCATATAGGGTATTCAACAAAAGAACTTTAGTCATTGAAGATACCATACATGTTGTATTTGATGAATCTGGAAATTTGGAAGAGCCAAATATTGTTGAAGAAGAGATTGAGGAAAACTCCCAAAAGATTGATAGATTAAATTTGGAAGAAAATGTGGAAGAAAATTTAGAAAGAGAAAACCCTTTGCCTAGAGATTTGAGATTTTTTAAAAACCACCCAAGAGAATTGATTATAGGTGAACCTAGTGAGGGTGTTAGAACTAGGCGTGGATTAAACAAGGAAGTCAATCATTCAGCCTTTATTTCAACAATAGAACCTACTAATATTGATTAAGCACTTTGTGATGAATTTTGGATATTGGCCATGCAAGAAGAGTTAAATCAATTTGTAAGAAATAAAGTTTGGGAATTAACTACAAGGCCAAAAGATCAAAGTGTTGTTGGAACCAAGTGGGTGTTCAAAACTAAAATGAATGACTCAGGAGTAGTCATTAGAAATAAGGCTAGATTAGTTGCTAAGGGGTATAATCAAATTGAAGGAATTGATTTTGAGGAGACCTTTGCCCCTGTAGCTAGACTTGAAGCAATTAGGATTTTACTAACCTTTGCCTGTTTTAAAGGTTTTAAATTATTTCAAATGGATGTCAAAAGTGCCTTTTTAAATGGGGTAATTGAAGAAGATGATTTTGTAGAACAACCTCCAGGATTTGAAAATTCAAAATACCCAAATCATGTTTTCAAATTAAAAAAGGCATTATATGGATTGAAACAGGCACCTAGGGCTTGGTATGAGAGGTTGAGCAACTTCCTACTTGAAAGATCTTTTGAAAAAGGAAGTGGGATACAACTCTCTTTTTAAAGAAATTTGGAAAGGATATACTCATTGTTCAAATTTATGTGGATGATATCATTTTTGGATCTTAAAATAAAAATCTTTGTGATGATTTTTCTAAAATAATGAGTAGTGAATTTGAAATGAGTCTAATGGGAGATCTAAATTACTTTCTAGGTTTTAGCATTAAGAAACTTGAGGAAGGAACATTTCTTAGCCAAACTAAATACATTAAGGACATCCTCAAGAAATATGAAATGGACAATGCTAAACCTGTTAGTACACCAATGAGTTCCTCAGTTCAGTTGGATAAGGACCTTAAGGAAAAATCTGTTGATCAAAAGAAATATAGAGGGATTATTGGATCTTTGCTTTACTTGACTGCTAGCCGACCAGATATAATGTTCAGTGTTTGCTTATGTGCTAGATTTCAATCAGATCTAAAAGAATCACATTTGACAGCAGTGAAAAGGATTTTAAGATACTTGCTAGGAACTCAAAACTTAGGAATTTGGTATCCTAAGTTTAGTTCTTCATTTGAAATTGTTGGTTATTCAGATTCTGACTTTGCAGGCTGTAGAGTGGATAGGAAAAGCACTTCTGGAACATGTCAATTCATTGGAAATTCATTAGTTTCTTGGTCCAGTAGAAAACAAAATTCAGTAGCCCTATCTACTGTAGAAGCAGAATACATTGCATTAGGAAGTTGTGTGGCACAAGTACTTTGGTTAAAACAACAGTTGATTGATTTAGGATTAACTATAGTCACTATTCCAATTTATTGTGACAATACTAGTGCTATTTTCATTTCCAAAAATCCTATTCAACATTCTAGAACCAAACACATTGACATAAGACATCATTTCATAAGGGATCATGTATCCAAGAGAGAAATTGAACTCACACATGTTTCAACTAAAAATTAACTTGCAGACATTTTTACAAAACCTTTAGCCTTTGATACTTTCAGTACATTAAGAACAAGGCTAGGTGTTATTGATTTGAATGCTTAAATAAAAATATTTTTGCAACATTGATATTTATGTTTTCTTAGTTATTTGTCTTTGATTTTTGTTTTGAATTTTGTGATTTTTGAGTGTTTTGAATGAGTTTATTTTAGAGTCTGTGGTTTTGTCTTTGTTTTCTATGTTTTGAATGTTTTGTTTGATTTTCTTCAATAAAAAATTCAAAAAAAAAAATGTGTTAAAATTGTCCGGGACGAAATTTTTCGTACTGGACGATGTGTGTAAGATTCAGTTTGCATGATATGAAACATTTTGAGAGCAGTTTTAATGTAGTTCGTCTGTACGATCTTATAATCGTCCAGGACGAAATTTTTTTTCTCTCAAACGTCGGGACGATTGAATGCAGCGGTTGAGTGGATAAGGCTATTTTAAATGTGAAGTTCATCCGTACGAACTTTTTGTTCGTCCAGACGAACAGACGTCGTTTCATTGTAGGGGACGATTTTCAACTGACATTAAAACAAATTAAATTTTGATCCTCTATACGAAATTTTTTTGTCTGTACGATCGATCAAGTTAAAAGTTTGTACGAAAGGATGCATCGTAAATTGTGTTGATTACGAAAAGCCGTTTCATTTTGGATGAATTGGATCGTCTGTACGAAATTGTTTCGTCCAGACGAACGATAATTTTCGTTCAGGACGAACTGTTTTCGTCCAGGACGAACGTATCGTTTTCTTTAAATATGAACGCTTTCTAACTCAATAATCAGATCTCCAAACTTCACTTTCAATCCCTTTCAACTTCAAATCAACAATGGCCTCCTCAAGCAAAAGACAAAAGGTGTTGGCTAAGAAACCTCACAGAAATGCCTCTAAAAACTTCCTGTCAAAAGCAAATGAGGAATCTTTTTCTCGTTTTGCCTCTGCCAAAATAACTCCCTCTCGCATTCTGATTCAAAGCGAGATTCACTTTAAGGTAATGCACCTTTTTGCCTCCTCCCAGTTTCAATTCATTCTTTCTCTCGTCCACTTTTACAACAAACAAACCTTTCTCTATTTCTTAGCCAACATGAGTTTTAATTCTGACCACTCCTCCATAAGTTCTTTTATTTTCAAACAAAAAGTTGAAATCACCAAGCACGACATTGGTGCCTTTCTAAGCTTAAGAACTGAAGGTTATAGAGCCCACACCCTAATGAGTGAAGACACTTTTAAATGGTATGATGTCAATAGGGTGATTAGACAAAGTGGCCTAACATATCATGTTGCTAGAGTTTCAGGAATGACCAGAAATGCCCGAATCATCCAGCATATCCTTCGATCTTCAATCATTCCTAAAGCTGGTGATAGGATCAATATTACCCCTCTCCTTTCTGTTCTAACCTTTTTGATTATGGATTGTAAGCCTATCAACGAAGCCCAACTTATCCTAGACCATCTCTATGGACTTTCAGAAATTGGGCATGCAGAACAGAAGAGAAAAAGGAACATCTCATTAGGACACTTAGTTATATACATTTTGGAAAAGAAATACAACTTAGTGCATCCTGATGATGAATACGAAGAGCCAATATACTACAATGATGCTTCCTTCAGAGCAATTTTCAAGGAGGAAAAAGGGAAAGCACATGCCAGTGCTTCTAAAGAAGAAGAAGAAGGAGAGCAAACTTCTGCACCGTGATAATCTGATTGAGAAATTTGATAGACTTGAGACTCATGTTGATCAAAGATTTGATAAAATTGATGCTCAACTTATGCAACAACAACAGGACATTGGTAGTATCAAAATTGAAGTACATGAAATCAATACCAATGTTATGTTGAAGGCCTCCTACTTCAACCTTTTTGGTGGCATTCCTCCCCCTCCTCCAGAAGAATAGAGAATGAAAGATGATTTTGTTTTTGTTGTACTTGTGTTTGTGTTTATTTTGTTAGTGTTTATTTTAGTATTTGTCTTAGTTATGTTTGTTTATGTTTGTTGTTTTTATTGTTGTTTTGATATTATGAAATGACATGTAATCTTTCTCATTAATATCAAAATATGTCGTAGTTGATTTAATTTTGATTTGTTTTTTGGAATGTGCTTAATTATTATGAATTTCATTAGTCTTATTTAATCTTAATTATGCTTAAATTAGATTGTGATTTGAGATTAATTACATTAGAAAATCTAGTCTTTCTAAATTTAAACCTTGTTTATAACTTGTTATAATTAGAATTTTTAAATTCATTTCTATTCATTTAGACTACATACACGTTAATATTATTATTGCATTCTAGATGTTTATTTATTTTGTATTTCTTTGCTCAAGTGATATTTATGCACTTAGAAAAATTTGAAATTTTAGATTATTGATCTTGGAAAGAATTGGTTTCAATTACTCTTGAAAATTGTACAAATAGTACAAAAATCAAAAGGAATGCGCAAAGATTTGCAAATATGAAAAAAAGGCACAAAATTAGCCAAATGTCAAAAAATGCACAAAAATGTGCCAATAAATTTTGAAAAAGATGCTCAAAGCGCCACTTGTGGTAATTCTCTTCTTTCCAAATTCTTTCAATCTCTTAATTCAAATTGCTCTTATGTTCATTTATATTCTATTGAACTTTGAAATATAGAATTTTTATTCATCTCTATTGTAATGATTTTCTATATTCCAATATCAAAATTGAATCATGTTTTTGATAAATTCTTCTTACTTACAATGTTATATCAATTCTTAAATTCTATGAATTTCTATGATTTACCTAATGTTATTAGTTTTAGATTGCATAACTTATGATAATCACCATTTAGATTAAATTTTCAAATGAATTTCATATAATTACTTACATTTCTTGTCTATTTCTTCTTCACTTTTTGTTGTTGTCAAAAAGGGGGAGAAATTATTGTGTTTGTATGTTTTGTTTTGTTTTGATTGTTTAATTTGCATTTTGGTTTTGTGTTTGACTTTGTGATTTTGTTAAAAATTTTTTGAAAAACAAAAATTTTGTTCTTTACTTCAAAATGCCTCCTTATTTTCATATATTCATCAATTCAGGGGGAGTTTAGGAGAATTGTTTAAATTGAAACCATACAAACAATAATTGTTTTACCATCATCAAAAAGGGGGAGATTGTTAAGATAGTTGCTATTTGAATGCTTTACATTTTTGCAACTTATGTAGTTTTGATGATTCCAAACATTATTGTTCAAATATGTAGTTATCTCCTAACAATTTTAGAAGATTTGTATTTGCTCTTGTGTGTACTAACATTTCAGGAAAAACGAACTCCAGACTATGAAGACTTCAAATCAAATTCAGAATGAGATACTTTGTAAAATTTGAAGTTTGCACTTCTTTGTAATTAAATTGAAAGGGAATGATTGTAATTGAGTGAATAAAAACATACACACACATAAGGAGATCATAAAAAATTTATACTGATCGTACTGGACGATATCCATTCGTATAGGACGATCAGACAGTTATCTCCTATTGAGCACATGGAACAAATAGGAACTTGCTTAAAAATTTTTTCTAAGTCCGATTCGTCCGGAACGAATTTTACAATCGTCTAGGACGATTGGTTCTCTGTAAAATTTTCATCCAGACGAAATTAAATTATCGTCAATGGCGATTGGTCCTCTAGAAAATTTTCATCTAGACGAAATTAATAATCGTCCGGGACGATCTGGTCTCTGGAAAATTTTTGTCCAGACGAAATTAAATTATCGTCCATGGCGATTGGTCCTCTGGAAAATTTTCGTCCAGACAAAATTAATAATCGTCCGGGACGATCGGTCCTCTGTAAAAATTTCATCCAGACGAATAAATTTTCGTCCAAACGATTAACCGACTTAGAACGGTTTTCAGCAGTTTCTAGAACCGACCTAGTAATAACCGTTCGTACCGGATGAACTTAGTTCGTACGGGACGATCAGCATGTACGAAAATATTTCATACACATATACAAATAGGGTCATTTCAAAGCGTTTAAGCAAAATCGTCCAGGACGATCCACGATCGTACGAGACTATCCACTGCGTACAGAATTGAATACTTGCAGTTTTTGGGCAGTTTTTCTTGTCTTTTGTATAAATAGTCCAAATTAGACTGCCACCCAATCTTTTTGTCACTTGATCTTCATGCCTCTTGAGAGAATAGCTAAGGAGAGAGTGTGAGAGTGCATTCAAGGGAGGATTCCTACCACTGGAGCGTGAAGGCTTCACTTGGAGTTCAAAGGTAAGAATCTCTACTTGTGAATTGGGATTACTTCACTCTTTTCCTTCTTCCTTCTAGATTTCTTGTGAGAAGATCTATCAAGGAGATCCGGTTCGCTGCCGACACTTGGAGAGTGTGAATAGCCGAAGGGTTCGCTGCCTACACTTGGAGAGTGTGAATAGCCGAAGGGTTCGCTGCCTACACTTGTAGAGTGTGAATAGCCGAAGGGTTCGCTGCCTACACTTGGAGAGTGTAAATAGCCAAAGGGTTCTCTGCCCACACTAGGAGAGTGTGAAAGAACGACGGTTCTCTGCTAACACTGGGGATTGTGTAAAAGGACAATGGTTCTCTGCCGCACCGGGGAGTGGTGAAAAGAGTGTGTTGTAAAGGCTTCTCCGCCTTACTGTGGGTGCAAAAGGAGAGTCACTATTGGTATTAGTGCAATACTCAGAGGGTGCCTCTGGGGAGTGGATGTAGGTCTTGTTTTAGACCGAACCACTATAAATCTAGTGTCATTTACTTTTTTGTTTTTACGATTCTGCATTTTAATTCTTAGTCTTAAAAACTCTGTGGTTGAAAAACTTTTTCTACAAAACTTAAAAGAAACAATTTTTATTTCGATTCAACATAATTTCAAAAAGAGGGTTTAAAATTTTTAAACTACCAATTCACCCCCCCTCTTGGTAGCCTTTGGGACATTAACTTAGGCTTAACAACCTAATTACTAGACTCAACAGAATCCCCCTCCAAGGATCTTCTCCCTCTCTCAAACTCCACCCTTTCTTCACTACCTTTCATGCACTCTCTTTAAGTTTTTCCCAAAAGAATGAAGCTACAATGGCTGCCAAAGACACATACTAAGTGCCTTGACAAAGCTTAAATAGAAGAGCTCAAAACAAGCTCATTATTTGAAACTTGTTGACTTTATCATCCAGGATATCATCATGTACGATCAGTGCAAATTAAGCCCAATCAGTCGGGATGATTTTAGACGATCAGAAGAAATTTGTTTATATCATCCAGGATGATAATATATCGTCTTGGATGATCAATACAAATCGTGGAATATCGTCCTGAATATCGCCCTGAAAAAGAGCTGTCCGATGTGCAATTATCCAGCGTATCGTCCTGAACAATCCTGCGATCGTCCAGGATGATTTGATCATGCAATCAAGTCTTAATTTCTTTGCTTAAATACCAAATTAATTTAGGAAAAATTGTGCTGGATCGGCTAGGCTGATCCTAGATTGGCCAAGCCGATCCCCGCGATGATGTCCAAAAATAAGTAATTCCTAAATAGATCTGGTGACAGATTCTTTTTGATTTGAGCCTATCGTCCTGGCCAATACAAAATCGTCCAGGACGATGTGAAATAAAGATGGCTACCTTAACTTTGGATGCCCTAATTAGGGTTTCTATTTTTGATCCAATTGTCCAAGACGATGTATTGATCGTCCCGGATGATGTTTCCAAAAATAGTAAATTCTAAGAAACAATCAGAAAAACTCCCAAGGTGTGTGTGTGCAAGTTTACTTAGTATCAGGAACCACATTGATTACAAAGGACTCAAGAAAGAGAAAAATACAGATTGACTCAGACTTAAACTACCCAAACTTGAGCTGGCTTAAGTTGCTCTCGATCTTGTGGACTTGAAAGTTAGTAGGCAAAGCAGTCGTAGAGAACCATGAGTATTTACTATCATTAAAATCTAATCCATAAAATCAGATCCACAATAGTTATCTTCCAGTGTAACCCTGCCTCTATTTTTGGCTTCCAACATTATAAATTGTGTAGTGTCACCAATCATATGCTTTGAACAATTACTTTTCATGTACCAATTATTCTCACAAAACCTTGTATGAGAGCATTTCTACAAAAAAATTAAACGTTAGACTTGGGAACCCAAACAAGTTTGAGTTCTCCTTTTGGCAAAATAAAACTAGATGCATGTATGATATGATTTGGTTTATGCATCTTAGGTCTCCACACTAAATGAGTTTTTTTTATGTAAAGTACAAGTGTGTGCAATATGTCCAATCATCCCACAAGAATAACATTTAACTCCAGGAAATGGGTTTCTCAAATTTTTTATAAAAAATCTCTCTTCATGGGTTTTAAAATTTTTTATCTCAAAATAGGATTAGTGAAATCTTCAAGTGTTGGGGGTTTCATATTTTCCTCAAGAGCTTGTACTTTCAATTTAAGAAATATATTCTTATCAAAATTTCAAATAGTGTTCTCTACTCTCAAATTCATCCTTAAAATCCTTAAATTCATTTTCCAATTTTGTAGAGGATGATTTTAAAAGATCATTCTTTTTATTCAAGTCATCGAATCATTCAAGTAAGCTCATGTGATTATTATCTATCAATGCATGATTTTTCTTAAGAATTTTATATTTTTTTGCAATTCTTGCATTTCTAGGTTTAGAGTAGCATGCATTTTCTTAAGTTTTCTATATGAATCATGTATTCTTTTAGGAAATTCTAACAATTCATCATAGGTTAAGTCACATACCTCTTCTTAATCTGACAGATCAATATTATCAGCCATTAAATACAGGTTGGTGACTTCCTCCTCCTTTTCTATTTCTGATGAATCCGAAGTTGAGTCCACCCAAAAAGCTCTCTGAAATCTCTTCTTGCCCTTCTTCACATTTGCTTTATCTTCTTCCTTCTCCATTCTAGGAGTGGCTTTTAGATTTAGGCATTTTGATTTTATATGTCCATGTTCCCTACATCTGTAGTAAATCACATCATTTGAAACCTTAATATTTTTATTGAACTTACCTCTATTCAACTAGTGGCATTTCCTCTACTTCCTTTTAAGAAAACTTTTGAATTTCTTAGTCATCAAAGCAATGTCATCCTCATTCTCAAGTTGTAACTGATCACTCTTTGAGCCCTCCACTTTCAGTGCAATGTTCTTTTCCTTACACTGTTCACCTGCATCAATCTTTCTTTGACTCACTCCTTACTCATAAGCAATTAGTGATCTAAGAAGATTATCAAAAAAGTAAACATTTAAATCTTTGGACTCTGTAATAGCAGTTATTTTAACATCATAAGTAGTAAGCAAACAACGAAGAATTTTATTGATCATTTCAGCATTCGTTAATTTTGTATCTAATGCATGTAAAGAAGTGACTATTTGAATAAATATTGTATACATTTCAAAGATGGATTCATTTGGTTTCATGTGAAATAATTCATAGTCATGTAACAAGATGTTTAATCTAGATTATTTTACTTCATATTTTCCTTCGTAAGTAATACAAAGTCTATCCCATATGTCATTTCCACTTTTGCAAGTGAAAACCCACATGTAATTTTCTGACTTAAGTGCACAATAGAAACTATTTAAACATTTTATATATAGTTATTATATTCTTCTACAGTCCAGTCAGTAAAGGGTGTTTTAACTCTAATACCATCAACTAATATAGTCGGTCTAGTATACCCTTATAGAACCAAAATCCACATGCAATAATCTAGTGATTACAGAAATGTAGACATGCGTGTTTTCCAAAAATCAAAAGGGATATCATCAAATAACAGAGGTCTAGTGGTCGAATACCCTTCGGGTGTGTTTTGATTTCCAAAAGTAGTCATTCTCATTTTTTAAAAAGTAGTCTAAACTTATGATTTTGAAACAAAGCTTTGATACCACTCGGTGATTCTTGATTAGGTTGTCAAACCTAAGCTATTATCCCAAGGCTAATCAAGGGGGGGGGGGGGGGGGGGGGAGGGGGGTGGAGGGTGAATTGGTAATTTTAAAATTTTCTCTTAGATTTTTAAATTTGAAAACCTTTGATACTAATAACAAGTTAATTAAGATTTTAAAATTTTTAACCATAGAAAAATAACTTACAGAAATTAAAAGACACAAAGATTTATAGTGGTTTGGTCAAGCACGACCTACATCCACTCCTTGAAGATTCCCTCTTCAGGTATTGAACTATTACCAAAGTGTTTCTCCTTTTGCCCCCACAGCAAGGCAGAGAAGCCTTTACAAAATCTCTCTTCCACCAATCCCCGGTGCGGCTGAGAACTGTCATTTTTTTACACCCTCCAAGTGTCGATAGAGAACTATCGTCCTTTCACACCCTCCAAGTGTTGGCAGAGAACCGTCATTCTTTCACACCACCCAAGTGTCGGTAGAGTACCATCATCTTTTTACACCATCCAAGTGTTGACAGAGAACTGTCATCCTTTCACACCATCCAAGTGTCAGGAGAGTACTGGATCTTCTCAAAAGATCTTCTCACGAGAAACTAAAAAAGATAAGAAGAAGAGTGACAACTAAATCACAAAGAGATTCTTACCTTTGAGTAATCTTATGAACCCTTCACACTCCACTTGTAAGAAATCTCTCTCAAATACTCTCTCACACTCTCTCTTTTAATTGCCCTTGAAAAATCACAAGGCAAGACTTTTGCATGCCAGTTTTAGGGGACTTTTATATCAAAGACATGAAAAATTGACCAAAAAACTAAAATTTTCAATTTTGAGCGTACATAATTGTACAGTACGATCATATGTTCGAACGTACAAATAGTTCAAAAACTATTATGAATCGGTACAAAATGATTTGTATACGATCATCATCCGGGATAAACCAAGTTCGTCTGGTATGAATAGTTAGAAAATTTTTTCATCTTCGTCGGGACGAAAAGGTGCCCCATAATTTTGTATCATATATGGCATACATATGATGACGACATCATACGATACGATGAGTTACAAAATTTTTAAGCTTATCAGGACGATGAGGGACCTATTCATTTTATACCCAAGATGACATACATACGATGATGACATCGTATGGTACGAATAATTCTAAAAATTTTCAAGTTCGTCAAGATAAAAAGTCAGGATAAAAAGGGACCTCACAATTTTGTACTTTGAAAAGCATGTATGAATTGTGTTCATACAGTACGATCCATACTTAGAAAAAAATATTTTTGAACAAAAAGGGACCTATCCATTTCATACTCTAGAAGGCATGTACGAATGGAAATCGTACAGTACGATTAATACTTAGAAAAAAATTTATTTCTATTCGTTTAACTGCTCTTCAAGAAAAATAACTGAATAAATCGTCCCGTACAAAGTTCATTCGTACAGTACGACCAATTTAAAAAATTGCAAAAAATTAACTCTCTCCTGGTCTGTATGTGCATAGTTACTCAATTACAATCACACACTCTCAGGCTCAATAAAATTAAAAATATAGACTTCAATTACAATAACCCCTAAACTAATCTAATTTGAAGTCTTCAACAATCCAAAGTATGATTACCCTAAAATATTAGTACACATAAATAACTAATTAATTATTCCAAAATATGTTAGGAGAAATAATAATCAAAGCAATAATATTTGGAATCATAAAAAACATACAAGTTAAAAGAATATCAACAATCAAGAACTAAGTAGTAACTATCTCAACAGCCCTGACTAACCAGGTCAACATTTTTTGACCAAAATACCCCTTAGGAGTTTAAATACACGTTTTCAAACCAAATGACCTCAAAATTTTTTGAAACCACTTTCATCAATTTTCAAATATTAAACAAAACCTGTTTAACCCAGAGCTAGCCCATGTGTTAACTTGGTTGACCAAGTCAACCTAGGTTAAAGCCTCTTAGGGGTCTAAATGGTTATTTTCATCAAATGACCACCCTAGACTCTGAAATCACCTCCAACTGACTTCATTCAACATTTCAAATCTATTAAGCTCAAACCCGGGTCCTTGGTCAACTTAGGTAGACCCAATTATCCATTAAACCCCATTTTGATTAGATCAAACTTTAAGTATACTCAAACATAACAAAACCTTCAAAACTATGTCACTTGATGTTTTGGAGTTTCCCTAGCCTATCCATAAGTCAATTCATTTTAATTTGACTTGGTCAAACTTTAACTCATAGTCAAACCTTAAATTCCATATATTTTTCCATTCAAATCCTAACCATATTATTTTAAAAATATTTAACTAAACATCATTTCATACCCTGAATATTTTTTAGCTTAATGTGAATCAAATCATGGCTGATTAGATAAAGTCAAATTATTTTTGACTTGGTCAAGCCTTTTTCAATTCCTATATACCCATTTAAACATTGAACCTATGGCTTGTTTCTCCTTCCAAGCCATCTCAAGATTCCTATTATGACATCTCATCAGCTGATGTGGTATCTTGACGTACTTTTCAAATAGTCAAATTAAACCCTAGGGTACGTCAAAGATGGTCAAAACTCATCTTAGGCTAACCCTCCTTAATCCTAAGCCATTCAGTTGTTTAATTAGACTCTAGATCCTTCTTAAGATCTATCCCAACCCTTGGATTAAAAACAAATGATTCAAATCATCCCCATGTATAAATGGGGACCAAGGGATAATTTCCACCTCCCTTGTCCTTATGTACTTTAATCCCTCTACTCCTAATGACCCCTAGACTCATGTGTGGATCCTAGCATCAAGATAAAATGATGTCGGTCATCTATTCATTCAGAGGATAATTGAATAGGGTAAAAACTTCCAAAATGAGCTCATTTTACACCCTAGACTCTCTCACCATTCAAGCCTTCCCAGAGTAAGAGCTCTTTTCATTTGAGCTTCCAAAGACCTCATCAACACTTTCTAAGTCAAACTTGGCCGGTCAAAGCTCACTGATGATGGGATTCCGGTGACATTAACATCAAGTTTTTCGAATCTCATAAGCTTCCAATCCATAGCGTCCTGGGTCGAGGTTTCTTTAGAAGATATATGCGTCGATAATCCAAAAGCTCAGAGAGCCAAAGACTCCCCAAATCAATCATGTCGATTAAGTAAAAAAGCTCAACCCTAGGTTAGAACAATTATGGTTCTTTAGCTTTTTAAAAAGCTCATTTTAAGCTGTTATTTTGATACCCCATTAATGCTCTTTAATCATACAATGTGTGTTTAAAATTTATTGAAATTGGCAAAGCCGTTTTTTAAAATGTGGAGAATTATCATTTTTAGGGTTTTGCTTGTAATGGGCATGGTATGCACATTTTTTGGACCGCTGATTGCTCGATTAATAGTCTTGGTTTAGCCATCCCGCAGCTTTGATTAATCGCAGATCTGATCCCGCAGTAAGTCTCTCTATCCAGCAAGATCTCAACCATTGATTATAAATAGCGCTCGATCCAACGGCTGCCATGCCTTGCTAATGCAGATAAGTGGATGTTATGTGATCCCACCGCCATGTAATTATACATCAAGGATTACGCTGTCGCATAATCGTTGGCAATGATTAGCTGCAGTTGGATCCTGCCAATCGTGGCCTACCTCATGCCCGGTCCACCGCCGCTATGCCATCGGTTCAATTAAAATTATTTAATTAATTTTAAAATCCTTTTTTAAATCAGAAAACTTCATTAAATCTTTAAAAATTCAATTTTAATCTAACAAGTTAATATAAAATGTCAAATTTCTCATATTATTAAGATCTTTAATTTAAAAATTAAAATTAATTAAAAATATTTTAAATTATTTCAAATATTACATATTTGTTATTTTTAATTAATATTTAATTAAAAATATTTGAAATATTTCAAAAATTTTGAAAAATTTTTTTAATGTTCTTAGTTTTTGAGACGATGTTTTGAAATTATTTAGTTTTATTTTAAATATATTTTGAATAATTAACTACTTTTAATTATCTTAAGTGTAATTAATTATTGAAATTTTCCAAAAGAAAATTAATTCAACTATTTTAAATTCATTTTTAGCCAAAAAATTTAATCTCTTAAATCCAAAATTTTGAAATTTTAAACATCTTAATTTGAAATTAATTTCAACATTAAAAATATTTAATATATATTTTACATAATATGGAATTTTAATTATTTGATATTTGATTATCAATTAATTAAATATTAACTTAAATATTTTCAAAATAATAAATTTTATTTTAAAATATTTTAAATAAATCTGAGAATTATTTTAAAATATTTAATTTTTAATTAAATTTAATTTAAGATATAATACATATTATAAATAATTCTAAATATTTAAATATTTAAATATTAATTAATATTTAATTGAAATTAAATTTAAAAATTCAAATAAAATTATTTAAAATAACCACTAGATCTCTCAAAATATTTTGAATTTATTTTGATGATATTTTAGTTTGTTAATTTCAAAACTTATATATATATATATATATATATATATATATATTATATGTATTTTAAATATTTGAATATTGAGAGATCCCATGAAATTTCAAACATAGTTTGAGTTTGATTGTATTGAAATAGTGGGGAGATGATTAGTGAATAATCAGGTCTAAATTATTCACTAATTTATTTATCATTTAATTATTTCTTTGCATGCTTAGGAAGTACACACCACTTAGCCTAGGCTCTCCTAGATTTAAGGATTTGATTGTGATTGTATAATATGTTTATGTGTTTGTTACCAAGGTTTAGTGATATTGATTCAAACTCATTTAAACTTAGTGACATCATTGAGGACAACAATTGAGGACCTTGGGCTAGAAAAATTAGATTTATTTTAAAAATTAGGATATACATTCTTTTGACTTGAAACTTTGAACATTTTAGCTTAGTGACACATAAAGCCCATTAAAAAATATTCACTGATTTTAAAAATTACTAAGTTATTTAATTAATTGTTTAAAATTTCCAAAAACTATATAAATCAAATTTACATCCAAAAAATACAAACAATACGTCTAATTGAATAAATTTCAATCCTTAGCTTAAGAAAAATAAAATTCCCTTGACTGGACATTAAATTTTAGTTTAAATTAATTTTAATTGAAAATCAATATTTAATTAAATAAATTAATTAAAAATAATTCAAATTTCAAAAAAAAATTACAAAACACTTGATAATCTCTCCTTAGATCATTTCTGATCTTTGGAGGTGATTTCAAGAAGTTTGGAGTTCATTTGAATTCAAATCAATAAAAAATCTCCTTAATTAAACCAATTTAAAAATTCAAATGAATAATCAAACTTTGAAAAATCATAACTAGTTCTAACAAAATTCAAATTGAGCAAACTCAAAGGCATTCAACTCAAATGAAAATCAAGTATTTATGAAAAATATCAAACCTTCAAAAATTAGTCAAAGTCAAAAAGTCAATAATATGGTCTAACTTAAATCAAAATTAAGTCAAAACTTTAAACATTAATAACTAAATATAGAAAAAACCAAATCCAGCAATCTTATAGTCTTATTGATCATCTTATGGTCTAATATTTTATAAAAATATTAACTTTCTAGAACTCATCCTTAATCAGAAGGTCATTATTTGACTCCTTAATTAAATGATTAAAATAATCCAAAAAGTTTCTAAAATTCAATAATGACTTAAAAATCTAGAAAATCTTAATCTAACTTTAAAAATAAGCAACCAATAAACCTTAATTAAAATTTATTAATCTTCAAATCTTAATTAATCTAATTCACTTAAATATATCGATTATCACTTGATAACTCAGGCTTACGAGGCTATTAACTTAGCTCCAAAAAAGGTGAAATAAACTTTACGACCTCGATGAACAATAAAGATGGTATATATTTAACTTTAAATAATATATCCTAATATCAATTTTAAATCATTAATACTTAAACTTTAGTTAAATATCTCCCTTAAGCCTTTCAACCAACCAGAATGTCAAGAACTTCAATCAAATATCCTATATAAGATATATCTAAGACACATAGCCTACCTCACACACTTTACATAGTTTGCTAGGGCAACTAACTCTAGTCCTAGGTTAGGATAATGTTTACTTTTTTATTGTGTGCCTAATTTTTGAGTTTTCACTAATGCTGGTTGTTAATGTTGATATAATTATTTACTTACTTTTATGCAATATATGATGTGATTGATTGTGACATAAATTACCCTTAGGTTAGGGGTAATTTATACTAATTCAATCTTATGAATGTGGTCATGCTCATACATGGTAATGAAATAAAGGGGATATAATTAAAAAATAATATGCTTTGCACTGGTGCTTCATAATGCTAAAGTCCCACTTAAAATTAAAATAGCATGGCCAAGTGTGGCTAGTTTGAGCATTTTAAATTTCAATATATTAATTACATGGGATGCTAAATTAATTGTTGATTTTATTAGGATAGCCCTACAGGTTGTTGAGACTAGACTTTTTTTATATTTAATATAATTTGATGTATTTGAAATGTATCTAAGAGTTGTAATTCTTTAAAGTGACTAGTTGAGATAGGATTTGAATCCAATATGAAATTTAAAGAGAAGGGTGGCATTTCTTAAGGGAGAGTCCCTCTTCATTTGAAGATTTATATTTGGATACATTAAAATATCCAAAGTGAAAAGATAACACCCCTCTCGATGGGGATCTTTTCATTTGGATATCCGGACCCGACAGATTCAAGGAGCTTGTTGAAGGATGAAGAAGTAAAAATTGAGAAGACACATTCTCAAAGTCACATATGTCTTAGGAGTAGAATCAAGTTTGCTGTCAGTGGTACTCGACCACTTTACTTTTTCTATAGACCTTGATTTATAATATTCAGTGGAACTTGCCATATGGACTTTCAATTTGAGTATTTAATTTGATTGATTTATTTAATTGATTGTACAATGGAACTACATATTTCTAGTCTTTTTACTTGCATGTCATATTTGTTTTAGCCTGGAACCTGATCAGAGGCATGCGAGGATATGATTAAAACTAGTTCTACTTAAATAAAATTAAAATTTTAATATAACATAGTAATTCTAATGAATTTAGGAAGTAAGATGGGGATTGCTGAGAGTTTACATAGCATATTGATGCATTTTATTTCCTTTGTTACACACCTCTCTGGTTGTGGGTTTTGGCAGACTACCTAGGCTATGAGGGTGAAAATCTGTCCAATCTATGATAAAATTTATTTTTAAGCCTTTTTGAAAAATTTCTTCATATTTGATTTAAGCATTCAATCGAGTCAATCTAGTATTTATCTCATTAGAAATCAATTAAAAAGTGTCTAAAGCTTTAATTGTATTAACTTAAGCATCAAATACCCAACATAAGTCAAAGGGGAAAATTAGGAATTTGATCTAGATGTCGGCCCAAGTCCTCAAACTTAATCTAATCAATGCCCTTAACCACACTTTTATTAATGATCAGACACATAGATTTAAAGCACCTAGGTGGTTTAGTTGGCTACCCAATTTAGGTCGAGGTAAGTCCAGATCCTACATTACATTAGCTAGGTTTGGGTCAATGATTTTCAGTGCCCAATTTAGACTTAAGTTCTGAGGAAGGATCAGGCTATAAGACCTCAACCTTCTAGGAATATAATCCCAATTTTCTAATAAAATTAACCATTCAAACCTAAATCTCTTTCAATCAAATTTAAGCCCAATACTTATGATAGACTGGGGCACTTCTTAATTGCTTCAGAATCCCAGGTGCCTCCTACCCTTCCTCCTTTAATTCTAGAAATAAGAGCTCAACTTTAATTCATTCCCATTTAAAAATTCCAATCCTCACCTCCTTTGACATCAAGCTTCGAAATCTCAAAATAAAATTTCTATCACTATTTTAATTGAGAGTATTCATAAGGAGCTCTAGTTTCCTACTATATAATTAACTACGAGGGGTTACGTTCATAGGAGATTTAGAAACCCAGATCGAATTTTTAAAAATCAATCTTTTTCAAAACTTCAATTAATTTACTTAGGGAAAATCAAGCCTGATGTCATTATCGTAATTTTCAAACAATCGATATTGATTGATATCTTTTTTCCTCAGAGAGATATTTTAATTAATATCATAATTTTGATTATGAAATTAAATATCTCTTTTCTGAATTATTATATTTAAACATTTGAGTGGACATCATTTTAATCTTTCTATATCATATATTCTCTCTCTTGAGTTTGACTACAATAATCAGGATAAATTTAAAGTTTTATAATATGAACCTATTAGAGAGAAATATGTTCACCTTTCAAGGTGATATATCATTCATAATGATGTGTTTGATTTCAAAACAAAAACTTCAGAAATTATATTTTCCCAAAGAAAATTAAACTTTTTCAAAAACTACTCTTTTCAATCGAGCATCCAACAAATTTGTCAGGTTAACCTAGGAGTGGTTTGTGGTGCCAGGCCGCCTTTGTGTGAGAACCTCCCATGACTCCTATTATTGCTATGACCTCTGAAGGAGGAGATGGTGATAATGGTATTATCCGTGGAAGATATCTTCAAGTTTTTAGTGAAGAGATTAATTTCCTCACTATAGAGCATTGAGTAAAGGTCATATATGATGATAGGCGTGAGCTTTGTGTGAATGGAAATTTTGAATGCTTGATATGAGCTTCGAAGTACATTTAAGATGTAGAGGATAATATCCTTTGTGTCAAGATGAGTGCCTGCTATAGAGATGCTGTCAACCAGAGTTTTGATTTGGGATAGGTATTGGGTTATAGCGAGGTCTTTCATGGTGATGTTGTGGAGTTCATTCTTGAGTTTTATGACTCTAAAATGGTTAGTGGGATATAATATTTTCTCAAGTGTTTGCCAAATTTCAGTTTAGTTATTGAGATTTAGGATATATGGTAAAATGCTTATGAAAATTACAGAGAAAAGAGCAGTAGAGAGGTTATGGTCTATTAGGTTCCATGTTGTAAAGGAGAATTTAGGAATGCTTCCATTTGTAGAAAAAATTATATGTTTGGGTGGGCACACACATGCACTAGTGAGAAAACCTTCTAAGAAATTAGTGGAGAAGATTTCGAGTAGTTGGAGTTGCTAGATGGCGTAGTTGTTGAGGAGAGCTGTATCTGGACAATGTGCTTGAAACTAGATATGAGGAACTTGAGGGATGAGGAAATAGATAGCTCGGTCGAGATATGAGAGGAGTTTCTCTAAGTTGGGAGCATCGAGGTAGTGGTGTTTTCTACATCTCCCATGGTGGTCGCAGTGCCATCGGGCATATCAAAGATCAGATACCATAAAGACAACCTTAGAAAAAGATGAAGGGAAACACATAAAATTTTTTTGCATAGTATTTTCATTAACCATGTAGATATTACAAGTGGTAATATATAGAAGATGATACAATCGATTTCAGCTGTTGCTATCAAAAGATGGAGAGGTGTCATTGTTCTTTGAGACAGAGTGGAGACGTAGCTGTGTGATGCCAGAGAGCGAGTAGAGTGGTGGATTCCTTGGCTTGTTTATCACATATCCTATCACAGCCGTCTCCAGACTTCTGCTTGGCCACCAACAATTGCTGGACCAATGCTCGGCCACTAGCCATCGTTGGATTTTTACCAAACTTATGTCAGGCCACCGACCTTCGTCGGACCACGGCTCAGCCATCAGCCATAGCTAGATTTTCGCCGAACTATTAGGGAGGCTCCTTTGAGCAGTGTTAGTAATGAAAGTGCCAATTGATATCTTTTTGTCATTCCCTATCTGAATATTCTGCCATCAAATTTTAATCCAAACAATATCTCATTTGGATAGAGAAACCACCCTTTGATATTAAGATATTATCAGTATCTTATCAACCAATTTTGTTTTTGCTTTCTTTTTATTTTCAATCAGGTTGAAAGTCATGTTTGAAGCATGTACTTTTGCATAATGAGAGAATTTATGAAGTTATTGTAAACATGATCCTATATATTTTATTGTGATTCAAGAAAATCTTGTGCATGTTGCATCTTTAATTGATATAAGAACATTTCAAAATTAATGAGAAATACTAAAGGTGTAGGCAAGTTAACTCACGTGAATGCAAGTGGAATGTTGCTTACTTTCTGTCATAGCAACTTCCATGAAGTACTATCATTAGCATTACAAAATTAGGGTAGTTGCATAACATGGTTGAAGTTGATGGGTGTCCATGTGCGATAAATGTCACAGCATCGTTCGATTCATTACATATAGCTGAATGGTTAAAATTTGAACTTTAGGAATACAAATCTACTATTGGTTGCATTATTCTATATTAATTGAATCTCTTAGCTCCATTTGTTATAAACTATTAAAGTAAAATAAACTATTGATTCCATCTTAATTTTCATTGGAAACGATGAATGATAAGAAATTTTATATCCCTAAATATTAGAAGACAGCCATTCCTTCTATGCCTAAAATATTAAGAACTGCTGAAGCTATTAGTGTTGAGAGAACCTTAGCTTTGAAAGAAAGCTTGCTGGTAAGCACATTTGCTTTCTGATTCACATATTTATTGCAGATATTTATATTTCCCTTATTCACTGCAACAACCTGTTAATTCTCTAGGTTGGCATTTCTTTATGAGCTGTTGTTGCAGTCATTCATGTGGCAATGAGGCCAGAATATTGATGGGCTTATGAAGCTTATCAATATTTAACATATTGATCTCATACTTATAAAGGTTAAAGTAGCTTATATTAGACTATGAAAGGTTCATATTTATATGGTGTAATTTTGGATTTATGAAATAAAATTTATGTTTGTATTTGAAAAGAAAATGCTTATGTAAGTTCTCACATGTGTGATATTTAGATATTTGAATGAAGAGTTATTATTGGATATTAAAATTTTGTAAGACATCATAATTATATGATAATTGATTGTAATGTGTGTTGGATAAAGTATAAATGGAAGTACTTAATAGTGTCATATTACTAAAGATTTTCCATTACCTTAAAATGTTTCGAAAGCACACTTTTTAGGGCAATTTAAATGTGACTTATTAATAATGATCTTCCATCGTATAAATGTGTTAGTAAGACTCATCTATTAGTTCATCAAATATTTGTAATACTTATCCACATTTTTCATCAAATTTAGGTGTTAGAAAAGCTAGGCTATTTGGGCACTTATGATTGCCATATAGAAGTTTTTCCATCAAGTTTATGTGCCAATAAAACTTATTTGTAAGAGTTTCCCTAAAGCATAAGCTAACAACCACCTTTGTCAAGTGTGTCAATAAATTATGTGCGTTAATAAATATCTATTAGGACACTTTAATGTGCCTAAATAGCTAGATTTTTTGTAGTGATTATGCTTATAAAGGTAATTGCACTCTTTAAGAAAAATTTTATTTTATCACCTCATATTATTATTATATGGATAATTGTGTTTCATGATCAATAAAATTAATCATATTATAGTGTATTCACGATTTGTAATTTTGTAATAGTCTAAGCACTCACTACTAATATAATTATTGTATTTGTACAATCAACTTAATCTTTAGTCTAAACACTCACACTTTTAAGTTTTAAGTATAATATAAGTAATCTCTAATCTAATTTTTAATGAACTTCCACTTGATATTGTTAAGAGAGTTGCTATTTGCATGTTTTACATTCTTGCAACTTGTATAGTTTTGATGATTTCAAATATTATTGTTTTAAGTGTCGTTATCTCCTAACACTTTTTCGAAGAGTTGTTTTTGCTCTTGTGTGTACTAACATTTCAGGAAAATCAAACTCCAAACTACTGAAGACTTCAAATCAAATTTAGCATGAAATGCATGAGATATTTTGAAATTTGAAGCTTATATTTTTCTTTGAATTAAGTTTGAGAGGAAGTGATTGTAATTGAGTAAATAAACACACACACACACACACACACTTAAGGAGATCTTTAAAAATTTATAATGATCGTACGGGACGAACATAGTTCACACAAGAGGATCAAGTTAGTTATCTCCTCGTAAGAGCAATGGAATGAACTGGAGTGAAGAAAATTTTTCTAAGTCCTGATCGTCCAGGACGAATTTTTATTCGTTTCAGAACGAAATGTTCTCTGGAAAATTTTCTTCAGACAAAATTAATATTCGTTCCAGGATGAAATGCTCTGTGGAATGTTTTTGTCCAGACGAACTCAAATTCATCCCAGGGCAAAATGTTCTCTGAAAAATTTTTGTTCAGACGAAATTCATATTCGTGCCAGGACGAAATGCTCTCTAAAAATTTTTCGTCCAGACGAACTCAAATTCATCCCAGGATAAAATGTCCTCTATAAAAATTTTGTCTAGACAAACCCGTATTCGTTCCAGGATGAAGTGAACCGACTCTTCAAATTTTGGCTACGTCCTGCAATTTTTGGGAACCAACCTATGGTATAATTATTCGTACCGAACGAACATAGTTCATACGGGATGATGATTGGGTACGAATTCAGCTCATACCAATATACATTTGGTTCATTTCCAACACATTTATGTAAAATCATCCAGGATGATCCTCGATCTATGGGACGATCAATTGCGTGTTGATTTAAAAATTTGTAGTTTTTGGACAGTTTTTTTTGTCTTAACTAAATATAGTCCAATTAAGACTGCCACTTAATCTTTTTGCCTACTGATCTTCGTGCCTATTGAAAGAAGAGTCACAGAGAGAGTGTGAGAGAGTGTTCGAAGGAGGATTCTTACTACTGGAGCGTGAAGGCTTCACTTGGTGTTCAAAGGTAAGAGTCTTTACTTTTGATTTGTGATTACTTCACTCTTATTTTTTCTTCCTTCTAGATTTCTTGTGAGAAGATCTCTCAAGGGGATATGGTTCTATACCGACACTTGGAGAGTGTGAACAGTCGAAGGGTTCTCTGCCCACACTTAAAAAGTTTGAATAGTTGAAGGGTTCTCTGCCCACACTAGGAGAGTTTGAAAGGAAGAAAGGGTTCTCTGCCCACACTTGGAGTGTGTGAATAGCTGAAGGGTTCTCTGCCCACACTAGGAGTGTGTGAAAGGACAAAGGGTTCTCTGCCCATATTAGGAGAGTGTGAAAGGATGAAGGGTTTTCTACCTACACCGGGAGAGTGTGAAAGGACGGATGGTTCTCTGCCAACACTAGGAAGAGTGTAAAAGAATAATCGTTCTCTGCCACACCGGGTAGTGGTGGAAGAGAGTTTTGTAAAGGCTTCTCCACCTTGCTGTGGGTGCAAAGGAGAGTCACTAGTGGTATTAGTGCAATACTCAGAGGGTTCCTCCGGGGAGTGGATGTAGGTTGTGTTTGACCGAAACACTATAAATCTCGTATCTTTTATTTTTCTGTTGCTTTTTATTTTTCTATTTTACTGTTTCAAAATTATGGTTGAAAAACATTTTTTACAAAATTCATTAAAGTTATTTTTCTTGGTTTTAAATTTTAAAAGATAGATTAAATTTTTAATTACCAATTCACCCCCTCTCTTGGTTAGCTGCTGGGACATAAGCTTAGGTTTAACAACCTAATTCATATTAAACAAGTTTCAATAAGTGGTATCAGAGTTTTGTTTCAAAATCATAAGTTTAGACTACTTTTTGATTAACGTAGATGGCTACATTTGGAATTCGAAATACACCTGAGGGTTACTCCACTAGACATCCACTATTCGATAATATACCTTTTGATTTTTGGAAAACACGCATTTCTATATTTTTACAATCACTTGATTATCATATGTGGATCTCAGTTCATGAAGGATATACAAAACCAACTAGACGAGTTGACGGAGTTAGAGTTGAAACACCTTTTGCAGACTGGACAGTAGAAGAACATGACTTAGCACAACTAAATGCCAAATGCTTGAATAGTTTCTTTGGTGCTCTTAAATCAGAAGATTACATGCAAATTTCTACTTGCAAAAGTGGAAAGGACATATGGGATATACTTTGTATAACTTATGAGGGGACTATTGAGGTTAAGTAATCTAGACTAAATATCTTGTTGCATGATTATGAGCTATTTCGCATGAAACCAAATGAATAAATTTCTGATATGTATACAAGATTCACACAAATTATCACTTCTTTACTTGTATTAGGTAGGGAATTAACAAATGTTGAAATGGTTAATAAAATTTTTCGTTGTTTGCCTACTGCTTATGATGCTAAAATTATTACAATTACAAAGTCTAAAGTTCTTAACATTTACTCCATTGACAATCTTCTTGGATCACTAATTACTTACGAGTAAGGAGTTAGCCAAAGAAAGATTGATGCAGGTGAACCACGGAGGTAGAAGAACATAGCACTGAAAGTGGAGGAATCTGAAAGTGAACACTCACAACCTGAGGATGAAGAAGACATCGCTCCAATGACTAGACAATTTAGAAGCTTTTTGAAGAGGAAGCAGAAGAGACGCCAGTAATGAAATAGAGGTAAATTTAATAGAAATGCCAAGGTTTCAAATGATATGATTTGCTATGAGTGCAGAAAACCTGGACATATCAAGACTGAATGCCTAAAACTCAAAGCAACTCCTAACAAGGAAAAGGTAGAGGAGAAACCAATTTTAAAGAAGGGCAAGAAGAAGTTTCAAAGAGCTTTCTGGTCAGACTCAGCTTCAGATTCATCAGAGACTGAAAAGGAAGAGGAAGTCACTAATCTGTGCTTAATGGCCAATTGTCTTGATCAACTAGATCAAGAAGAGGTATGTTACCTAACTTATGAGGAACTGTTTGAAGTTTCTGAACACATGCATGATGCATATAGGAAAATGAATAAAATGCATACTAGTCTAACTTTAGAATTTGATGAACTACAAAAGAATCATGAAATCCTTTGGAAGGATCATGCTTTAATCGATGACAACCACATGAAATTACTTGATGAGTTTGATGACTTGAATAAAAATCATGAAAGTTTAAAATAATCATATGTAAAACTTGAAATAGATTTTAAAAATTTTAAGGATGAATCGGAGAGCAAGATTTATAAATCAAATTATACGAATCGAATTTTGAAAGATATGAATTTATTTTATATTTTGAAGATAAAAGCTCTCGAGGATAATAGGATACCTCCAAAACTTGAAGATTTCACTAATCCTATTTTGTATCCTAAATTTATTCAATCCCTACATAGACAGATGAATGGTAGAAGACTTAGAAATTCTTTTTCAAAAGTCAAATGTAACAATTATGGATTGGTTGGACACATAGCTCACATATGTACTTTGAAGATAAAAAATTATTTAGTGTGGAAACCTAAGATGTATAAACTTAAATATATCATACATGCATCTATTTATAAATTGCCAAAAGGTGAACCCAAACTTGTTTGGATTCCGAGGTCTAACGTTTGGTATTCTTGCAGGGCCACTCTCACACAATACCTCATGAGAGCATATGGTACCTAGATAGCGGATGTTCAAAGCATATGACTGGAGATACTGCACAATTCATAATGTTGGAATCTAGGAGTGGAGGCAAGGTTACACCTGGAGATAATACCACAAGGAAGGTGATTAGATCAGGTATGATTGGAAATCTTAAGAAATTTTACATTGAAAATGTGTTATTGGTAGAAGGCTTAAAGCATAACTTGTTAAGTATAAGTCAGCTATGTGATAAAAGATATTATGTAAAATTTTTCCTACTAGCTGCATATTAAGCCTAAATGGAATTGATGTTTTGAATGGAAAAAGAGTAAACAATGTTTATATGCTTGACTTGAATTGCATTAAAACTCCTACTGCTTTTTGTTTGAAAACTGTATCTGATGAGTCATGGCTTTGGCATAGGAGACTTTGTCATTCTACCATGAAAAATTTTAGGAGGATTACCCAAAAGAACTTAGTGAGAGGTATACCAAAACTAGACTTTACTAAGGACCACCTTTGTGATGCATGTCAATTAGGAAAACAAGTGAAGTCCTCTTTTCAGTCCAATAAGGATCTTAGAACTAGTAAACCATTGGAGATTTTGCATATGGATCTTTTTGGACCAGTTGGAACTGTAAGTCTAGGAGGGAAGGTATATGGCTTTGTGATTGTGGATGATTATAGATTCACATGGGTTAGATTTCTATTTCATAAGAGTGAATCATTTGAGAAATTTAAAAATTTTTTGACTTGAATTCAAAGAAAACTTAGGTGTGAAATCATGGCTATACAAAGTAATCATGAAGGAGAATTTGAAAATAAAATATTTGAGGATTTTTATAAGAAGAAAGGAATAGATCACAATTTTTCTGTACCTAGAACCCCTCAACAGAATGAGGTAGTTGAAAGGAAAAATAGAACATTAATAGAAGCCGTCCGAGCAATGTTGGCAGAATACTCACTTTCTAAATATTTTTGGGCTAAGGTGGTTAGAACTGCATGTTATGTTCTGAATAGGGTGAATGTAAGATCTAATTTAAATAAAACATCCTATGAGTTGCTAAAAGGAAGAACACCTAATTTATCTCATTTGCTTGTTTTTTGTTGCACGGTGTTTATACATAACAATGGAAAATCTGCTTTAGAAAAATTTGATCTAAAATCAGATGAAGGAATTTTTGTTGGATACTCAAGTGTTGGAAAATCTTATAGAGTATTTAATAGAATAACTTTGGTAATTGAGGAGACCACATATATTGTATTTAATGAATCTAGAATGTTGGAAGAGCTAAATGTTGTAGAAGAAGAGATTGATGATAACTCCCAAAAGATTGATAAAATGAATTTGGAAGACAATTTGGAAGAAAATGTGAAAAAAATTTGGAGATAGAAAACCCTTTACCTAGAGATTTGAGATTTTCAAAAAACCACCCAAAGGAGTTGATAATTGGTGAACCTAGTGAGGGTGTAAGGACTAGGCATGGATTAAATAAAGAAGTCAATCATTCAGCCTTCATTTCAATAATTGAACCCACTAATATTGTTCAAGCACTTTCGGATGAATTTTGGATTTTGGCCATGCAAGAAGAGTTAAATCAATTTGTAAGAAATGAAGTTTGGAAATTAACTACAAGGGCAAATGATCAAAGTGTAGTTGGAACTAAGTGGATATTAAAAAATAAAATGAATAACTCAGGAGTGGTCATTAGAAATAAGGCTAGATTAGTTGCTAAGGGGTATAATCAGATTGAAGGGATTGATTTTGAGGAGACTTTTGCCCCTGTAGCTAGACTTGAAGCAACTAGGGTTTTGTTAGCCTTTGCCTTTTTTAGAGGATTTAAATTGTTTCAAATGGATGTAAAAAGTGCCTTTTAAATGGGGTAATTCAAGAAGATATTTTTGTAGAACAACCACTAGATTTTGAAAATTCTAAATACCCAAATCATGTTTTTAAGTTGAAAAAGGCATTATATAGATTGAAATAGGCACCTAGGGCTTGGTATGAGATGTTTAGTACCTTTCTACTTGAAAGATTATTTGAAAAAGGAAGTGTGGATACAACTCTCTTTTTGAAGAGATTTGGAAAGGATATACTCTTATTACAAATTTATATGGATGACATCATCTTTGGATCTTCAAATAAAAATCTTTGTGATGTTTTTTCTAAAACAATGAGTAGTGAATTTGAGATAAGTCTATTGAGAGATTTAAGTTACTTTCTAGGCTTTAGCATTAAGCAAATTGAGGAAGGTATATTTCTTAGTCAGTCAAAATATGTTAAGGACATCCTCAAAAAGTATGAAATGGACAATGCTAAACCTTTTAGTACACCAACGAGTTTCTCAGTTCAGTTGGATAAGGACCCTAAGGGAAAATCTGTTGATCAAAAGAAATTTAGAGGGATAATTGAATCATTACTTTACTTGATAGCTAGCTGGCCCAATATCATGTTTAGTATTTGTTTGTGTGCTAAATTTTAATTAGATCCAAAAGAATCACATTTGACGGTAGTAAAAAGAATTCTAAGATATCTGTTAGGAACTTAGAACTTAGGAATTTGGTATCCTAAGTTTAGCTCTTCATTTGAAATAATTGGTTATTTAGATTCTGACTTTGCAGGTTGTAGGGTGGATAAAAAAAGCACTTCTGGAATATGTCAGATTATTAGAAATTGTTTAGTTTCTTGGTCCAGTAGAAAATAAAATTTAGTGGCCCTATCTACTGTTGAAGCTGAATACATTGCATTAGAAAGTTGTGTGGCACAAGTACTTTGGTTGAAATAACAATTGATTGATTTAGGATTAACTATAGGCACTATACCAATTTATTGTGATAACACTAGTGCTATTTGTATTTCTAAAAATCCTATTCAACATTCAAGAACCAAATATATAGAGATCAGGCATCATTTCATAAGGGATCATATATCCAAAGGAGAAATTGAACACATTCATGTGTCTACTGAAAATCAACTTGCAGACATTTTTATAAAACCTTTAGCCTTTGATACTTTCAGCACATTAAGAATAAGGCTTGGGGTGATCGATCTGAATGCTTAATAAAAATGTTTTTCTGCAACATTGATGTGTGTTTTTAGTTAGTATTTTTTCTATTTATCCTTATGTTTGTGACATTTTTTGTATTTTGTGTTTTTTTTTTCATTGTGTTTTTAGTGTGATTGTGTTTTAGTTTTGATTGAGTGCATGATTTGAAAATTTTGAGTGACAATTGTCTTGGATGAATTTTTTTTCGTACGGGATGAATTGTGTAGTGTGTCAAACTGTCAGATTTTGAACAGTTCGTGTGCAGTTTTTAAGTTTTTAATTTTCACTTCATCTGTACGATCGTTACAATCGTCCAGGATGAACTTTTTTCAAACGACGGGATGATTGAATGTCAGTTAAATGGATAAGGTAGTTTTTAATGCTATATTTTGTACGTACAAACCTTTTGTTCGTCCGGATGAAACACATGTCGGTTCGATGTGGGGGACGAATTCAACTGTCATTAAAATGATCATATGTTCTGATCGTCCAGGACGAACACGTGTTCGTCTGTACGACCAGTTTGGTCAAAAGTCTGTACGAAAGGATGCTTTGTAAGTTGTGTGATTATAAAAAGCCGTTTTATTTTGGATTCATTCCTTTGTCCATACGAAATTTTTTCGTACGGGACGAACTAAAATTCGTACAGGATGAAAGTGATTTCGTCTAGTATGAACAATCATTTTTCAATAAATTGGTGGGCTTTTGAACTCAACAATCACACTCTCACATCACTTTCAATTTTTTTTGTTCCTTAAGATCCTTTTCATTGGCAAGTTCTAGCAAGCGTCAAAAGATTCTGTCCAAGGGTCCACCTAGGAATTCTTCTGAAAATTTTCTTTCTAAAGCCAATGAAGAATCTTTTCCAAGGTTTGTCTCCGCAAAGATCACACCCTCTAGAATTCTTATCCAAGAACAACTAACCTTTCAAGTAATAAACTTATTTACTTCAACTCAGTTTGGTTTTATCCTCACCCTAGTTTATCTCTACAATAAAGAAACCTTCCACTATTTCCTGGCAAACATGTCTTTTAACTCTGACCATTCTGTAATCCGTTTCTATGTCTTAAAAAAAGTTGAAATCACTAATACTGACCTTGGAATCTTTTTGAACTTAAGGGCTGAGGGAGCTAGAGCACATACCTTGACCACCACTATTGAATATGAATGGTCTGAAATTAATAAAGTGATTAGATGAATAATTTTTAACGAGTATATGACTAAAGTATCCGATCTCGTTCGTAATGCTCGTATCATCCAACATGTTCTTATAACTTCTATAATTCCTAAAGCTGGTGATAGGATCAACATTACTCCTCTTCTTTCTATGGTAACCTTCTTGATCATGACTAAAGAACCTATAGATGATACCCAACTAATCCTTGACTATCTTTATGGACTCTCTAAAATTGGTCATGTCGAACATAAAAGAAAGAAGAATATTGCCTTAGGACATCTAGTTTCCTACATTCTAGAAAAGAATCACAATTTGGTTCATCCTGATCAAGAGTTTGAAGAACCACTCTACTACAACGACGGATCATTTAGAGCAATCTTCAATAAAGATGAACCAAGTAAAACACATGTCATTAGTGATACTGAGGAAGAACATGAAGCTGCATCTGCACCTGTTAATGAACCAAATTATCAGGATTTGCTTCAAAGATTTGATCGTTTAGAGACTCACTTTGATCAAAGGTTTGATCAAATTGAAGCTCATATGTAGCAACAGGATATACAGTACACTCAAGATATGGGATTTATGCGAGAACAGATAAATGATATAAATTCTAATATGCTTATGATGAGTAGCTATTTCAACTTCTTCGGTGCTGCACCTCCACCTCCTCCTCTAGATCACGGTCCTTCTAAGTGACAGTTGCACTTGATTTTATGTGTTTCTTTAGTTGTTGTTTTAGTTTTTTGTTTAAGGAAAATGTGTTGTACTTTCTTTAACTTAGAGAATTTGTTTTTAAATCTTATGATGTATTGATATCTTTTGCTTAAATTGTAATATCCTTATTTTAATATCAATATAAGTTATCTTATTTTGGATTTAAATATTTTTTTTTGGAATTTGTGTTAGTCTATATGACAATCGTTATAATTTTTTATCTTAAAAGTGCTATACTTTGAAATGCAAGTTAAAATTAAATTCAAAAGAAAATCTAATTTTTTTAAATTTAAGTATTGCTTATAACTTGATATAATTAAGATTATCAATTTCATGTCTCTTATTTAGACTACATTAATATGTAATATTATTATTGCAACTGTGATGTTTTCTTATTTTGTATTTCACTTATCAATAAATATTTATGCACTTAGAAAAATTTGAATTTTTTTATTATTGATTTTGGAAAGATCAAAATTACTCTTTAAAAATGTACTAATGTACAAAAATCAAAAGGAATGCGCAATGATTTGCAAGTTAAAAAAGTGGCATAAAATAAGCCCACAAGTGAAAAGATGCACAAAAATATGCCACAAATTTGAAAAAGATGTGCAAAGCGTCACATGTGATAGTTATTTCTTTCCATAATCTTATAATCTCTTAATTCAAATTGATCTTCTATACATTTATATTCTGTATTGAAATTTGAAATATACAAATTTTTTATTCATCCTTTTTGCAATAGTTTTCTCTATCTTAGTGTCTAAATTGACTCATATTTTTTGATAAATACTTTTTATTATCTATGTTATATCTCTTCTTAAATTCTATAAATTACTATGATTTTCCTAATATTTTGATTTTACTTGCAAAACTTATTTCAGTCACTTTCAAGGTTCAATTATCAAATGATTTTCATATGACTGCTTACATTTCAAGTCTTTTTCTTCTTCACTTTTTGTTGTTGTCAAAAAAGAGGAAAATTGTTTGTTCTATCATATCATATGTGTGTTTATTTTGTTTTATATCTCTAAAAATTTTGAAAACAAAAAATTATAATTCAAATGCCTCCTTATTTTTCATGTGTTCATCAATTCAGGGAAAGTTTAGGAGATTCTTAGAATTTGAAATTCTACAAACAATAATTATCAAAAAGGGGGAGATTTTTAAGAGAGTTGCTATTTGCATGTTTTACATTCTTACAACTTATATAATTTTGATGATTTCAAATATTATTATTTTAAGTGTCGTTATCTCCTAACACTTTTTTTGAAGAGTTGTTTTTGCTCTTGTGTGTACTAAGATTTCAGGAAAATCGAATTCCAGACTACTGAAGACTTCAAATCAAATTCAACATGAAATACATGAGATATTTTGAAATTTGAAGAATGTACTTTTCTTTGAATTAAGTTTGAGAAGGAGTGATTGTAATTGAGTAAATAAACACACACACACACTTAAGAAGATCTTTAAAAATTTATGCTGATCATACGGGATGAACATAGTCATATGGGACGATCAAGTCAGTTATCTCCTTGTAAGAGCAATGGAACGAACATGAGTGAAGAAAATTTTTCTAAGTCCTGATCGTCCAGGATGAATTTTTATTCGTCCCAGAATAAAATGTTCTCTAGAAAATTTTCATACAGACAAAATTCATATTCGTTCTAAGATGAAATGCTCTCTGCAAAATATTCGTCCAGACGAACTCAAATTCATCCCAGGATGAAATGTTCTCTAGAAAATTTTCGTTCAAACGAAATTCATATTCGTGCTAGGGAGAAATGCTCGCTAAAAAATTTTTGTCCAAACAAACTCAAATTCATCCCAGGACAAAATGTCATCTGTAAAAAATTCGTCCGGACGAACCCATATTCATCCCAGAACGAATTGACCCGACTCTTCGAATTTTGGCGACTTCCTGCAATTTTTGGGAACTAACCTATGGTATAACTGTTCGTACCAGACGAATATAATTCGTACAGGATGATGATCGGGTACTAATTTAGTTCGTACCAATATACATTTTGTTCATTTCCAACACATTTAAGTAAAATCATCCAGGACGATCCACGATCGTACGGGACGATCAACTGCGTGTTGACTTGAAAATTTATAGTTTTTGGACAGTTTTTCTTGTCTTTCATATATATAGTCCAATTAAGAGTGCCACTTAATCTTTTTGCCTACTGATCTTCGTGTCTATTGAAAGAAGAGTCAAGGAGAGAGTGTGAGAGAGTGTTTGAAGGAGGATTCTTACTACTGGAGCGTGAAGGCTTCACTTGGTGTTCAAAGGTAAGAGTCTTTACTTTCGATTTGTGATTACTTCACTCTTTTTTTTCTTCCTTCTAGATTTCTTGTGAGAAGATCTCTCAAGGAGATATGGTTCTATACCGACACTTGGAGAGTGTGAACAGTCGAAGGGTTCTCTGCCCACACTTGAAGAGTGTGAACAGTCGAAGGGTTCTCTGCCCACACTAGGAGAGTGTGTAAGGATGAAAGGGTTCTTTGCCCACACTTGGAGAGTGTGAATAGCTGAAGGGTTCTCTGCCCACACTAGGAGAGTGTGATAAGATGAAGGGTTCTCTGCCCATATTTGGAGAGTGTGAATAGCCGAAGGGTTCTCTACCCACACTAGGAGAGTGTGAAAGGATGAAGGGTTCTCTGCCCACACTAGGAGAGTGTGAAAGGATGAAGGGGTATCAGCCTACATCGGGAGAGTATGAAAGGACGGACGGTTCTCTGCCAACATTAGGAAGAGTGTAAAAGGATGATGGTTCTCTGCCGCATCAGATAGTGCTGGAAGAGAGTTTTATAAAGGCTTCTCCACCTTGCTGTGGGTGCAAAAGGAGAGTCACTAGTGGTATTAGTGCAATACTCGAAGGGTGCCTCCGGGGAGTGGATGTAGGTCGTGTTTGACTAAACCACTATAAATCTCGTGTCTTTTATTTTTTCGCTGCTTTTTATTTTTCTATTTTACTATTTCAAAATTATGGTTAAAAAATGTTTTCTACAAAATTCACTAAAGTTATTTTTCTCGGTTTTAAATTTTAAAAGAGGGATTAAATTTTTAATTACCAATTCACCCCCCTCTTGGTTAGCCGCTGGGACATAAGCTTAGGTTTAACAACCTAATTCATATTGAACAAGTTTCAATAGACAATACGAATGAGATAGAGAAATGTCTAACTTATGAGGCCTAATCTTCCTTTTCTTATTTACATTTAGTGAAGTCATTAAGCTCCAATTTATTTAAACATATTGCCTTTGCTTACTTTTTGTAATGGTTTGTTATTAAAGCATTGAATATTATGATTAAAAAAATTTTGCATTTTAATTTCTTGGAATTTGTCAATTAAATCTTCTCATTCAAGTAGAGGTGTTTGTGGCTAATTTTCTAAACTAAATAATATCAGCTCACATGCCTCCAAAGAAAATGCTCTGCTAGGGTTCCACTAACCGCCTCCCTCCTCCTCGCTCATTTTGTCTCCAGCCTGCTGGAGTTTCTGTTCATGGAATTTTCTTGGAGGAAATCTCTACTTCTTTCCTCTTTTTCATCCATCTTTTGTTTCTTGTCTTCTGGAGCTCGTTTTGGCCGTGATATCACAGGAGTCTTGCTCGTCCGTCTCAAGGAAGTTTTTCTAAGCCCGTTTTGTGGTAGTGGTTTAATTTTGTCAACCTTTGGCTCATTAGATCTTGCTTCTTTCAATTGAATGGTTTTTTATGTTGGGTTTTTTTTTTCATCCGGACTGACTTTTATTAGATCATGGATGGTAATGACAGTAAGCTTTCATATCCTGGCTTTTTAGTTGAGAAAAAAAAATTATCACTCTTTTAAAGATGATTTGTCTAGTGATTCCCCTTCTGTCACTTTCCTGGATCTTAGAGCAGCTACCCATTGTGGTCAGAAGGATTTATGGATCTCTGAGGAAGAAATTGAAGCCCTGGCTGCCCCATTAATTTGTGTTGGTTGGGAAGTTCACAACCCATAGACCCAAGCTTCACCTTATTTAGAGTTTTGTTCTTTAAACTTAAGCTTTATGAGGAGTTTTTTTGTTAAGCTTATGGATCTTAGGCACATTTTAATTAAGATGTTGGATGATATTGATTATAGTCGGGTGTTTGACCGTAGGTTTTACTGTGTTTATAACTATTATAAGAAACTTATGAAATGAACTGCTTTGTTTGATATCTCAGCAAAATCTCCTATTATACCGATTTGGGGTTCATTTCTAAATTTTAGACCTCATATATTTTCTCCTCGTATTCTTCATGGCTTGGGTACTTTGTTTGGTAGTCCAGTACAAATCGACAATGCTACTACTAATGACATGTCCTTTTGTTTCCATGATTTTAGTTGAGCTTGCTTATCCAAACAATATCCTAATAATGTTTTGCTAAGCAAAGAAAATTTTAGTTATGTGCAAAAAGCCAAAAAGTTATCATGGAGGATTTTTCTCAATTTTGTGATCACTTTAAGACTTTTGATCATGGAAAATTTGATTTTTTCTTACACCCTCAACTCAAGAAAATTTAGGTTTCTATTCCAAAAGTTCGCGCGCCGTTCTCTAAACCAAATAGCCCTTTTGTTATAGATGTAGTCTCTGAAAATGGCATTGATCCTCCCTAGGATATGAATATGAATCTTGATTTGAATATCCATGGAAATGTTCCTTTTATTAATGTTGAGTCCACAAGTGTTTTGGGGACTGCTTAAAAAAAGTGTTTTGGGGACTGCTCAGGGGCGGAACTGGGATTTTTCTTCTGTGGGGCATAAATCATTAAAGTAAAAAAAAAAATTAGATTCTTATAAAAAGACAATATACGATTAAGCAAAACAACTTACATATTATCTATAATTTTTACCTCCGAGTCTTCATATTTTTTTGAAATTGTTGTATTATCAATTCATTGCCAATCATTCTTCATCAAGCTAAAAAATTAATGATAAGAATTCAAACAATGCATGTGAAACAAAGAAACAAAGAGAAATTATCATTGCCCCTAACCCTATAAAGTAAAGGATGCTTCAATGATTAGAGCAGAGTGTGTATTTATAAATCCTACTTTAGATAATTCTTACTTGTCGCCAAACATCCCCATAAGATTTGACCTAAATCCCAAAATTAGTAAATTCTATCAAATTAAGAGATTTAAAAACTATCTAGGATTTAAGAATTCAGTAAATCATCATAAATCCAATCAATTATTATGACTAAAAGCCATTAAAAATCAAATTGTTTTCAAAAGTTAACACTCCAATGATTTATTGATTTCTATTAAACAATATTTACTAAGTCCTATTTTGCTTAAATCGTACTTGATAATGGGTGAAAATGAATTAGTTATTTTCAAAAATATATTTGCTATTTAGAAGCAACCAAATGATCCCTTCTATAGTTTACAATGAAACTGCGGAGATGCTGAAAGTGATACATATGACTTTTGCTACAGGGCTTGCAATATAGTGATGAAAGATTGACTTTGATGCCAAATTCCTAAAAATAAAGAGAAAAAATCAATCCAAAAAGAAAAAAAATCAAAATAAATACAAACAACTACATACTTAGTTAAGGGCAAAATGAGGTCGTAAATCCTAACATTAACAAATAAATAAATACATCATGAAGAATACATGAAGGGAGCAAAGTTGTCTTTAGAACTACTTATAAATGCAAAGTAGTTACGGAGAAAGAATTTGTCAATTCAAAACAAAACGTGAACAAAACATGATAAAATCTAACATGAGAGGCAATCCACCTTAAAAGCTAACTTCTGATTACAAAGCAGCAAATTGAGAGTGAGATAGCTGTAGAGAAAACAAAGAAATGAGGCAAAGCAAGCTTCAAAACCTTGTTTGAAAAGAAGAAAACTCGATCTTTTGGTATTGGGATTAGTAGAATATTGATCTCTTACGGAAGGCGAGAACTTGCTCCCAATGCTCGGCCTCCACAGGATACTCTGCGTGGAAGATGGCATGAGCGATAATAGCTGAATCTGGAATTAGGAGAGGCTCCGTGCGTCAAAGAAGACATAATACTTAATTAAGCATTAATTAAATTTTTAATTGCATGCATTAAAGAGCCGTAAATACTTAATTAGCTTTTTAGTGGGGGCCCGGGCCCGTGGCCACAGTTCCCCCATACTGCATCTGCCTCTGGGACTGCTGCTCCTGCATTTCCTGTTGTTGGTACATCCCTGGGGGGGGGGGGGGTGGGCATTTTAATATTATTACAATATTGCTAATGCTGTAGAAAAATATTAATATAATTACAATATTGCTAATTAGGAGGTTCACCTCCCAATATATCTGATATGGATTATTTAAATAGTTCTATTCTTGATTGTGGTCTAACTGATATAGGGTTCTCTGAATCTCTTAATTTATACTTGGTCTAATGACAATATTTTGGAAAGGCTTGACAAAATCCTTCTCAAGAATGAATAGATCTCTCTTTTTCCTATTACCTCTGTGGATCACCTTAGTAGAGCGACCTCTGACAATGTTCTTTTATTAGCTAAAATTCATCATTCTCATGGTAATGGTTTTTACCCTTTTCGATTCGACAATGTATGGCTGCAAGCTCCTAATTTTTTATATGTGGTCAAAGAGAATTGGATATCCCCTTTAACTTGTTTTCATGATAATAATGATATGGTGTGTTTAGCCTTAAAGCTAAAAAGACTTAAGCACTTTCTTAGATGTTAGGATAAGAATAGATTTGGCAATATTTTTTATAATATTTTAAAAGCCCAAGAAGTGGTTCTTAACCTTGAGAATAGTTATTCCATCAGCTCTTCTCTTGATAATTGGGATTTGTTGTTTAATGCTAAGACTAAGCTTATTAACTTGAAAAACTATGAGGAACTGTTATGGAGGCAAAAGGTTGCTTCTAAATATGTTTTTGAAGTTGAGAGGAACATGAATACTTTCATTATGTTGTTACTAGGAAGATAAACAAAGCCTTTATTAAGAAAATTTAAGTGGATAATGGGAACTGGTGTGAGGACGATGATAAGATTGGTGAGTCGGTTGTTTCCTTTTTTTCTGAATTACTTGGGTCTCAGAAGGATGTTGAGCCTATTTCTTTTGCTCATTTCATTCCCTCTCTTATTTCTAATGATGATAACAATTCTAGATGTCCTGATGAGATTTAAATTTTCACTACCCTGATTGATATGAATAGTGATTCTATTGCTAGCCCATATGATTATACAACTTCGTTCTTTCAAAAATGTTGGCTCATTATTAAAGAAGATATTTGTAAAGCTATTTATGCCTTTTTTTAATGATTTTGTACCCTCTAAGTTTTTCTCTAACTTTTTATCTCTCTTAATCCTAAGGCTGAGAACCCTAAATACTGGAATGCTTTTAGACCTATCAAACTTGGCTCAACCTTTAACCAACTTATTTCTAAGATTTTGCCTTTTAGGTTGGCCTATATCCTTCCAAAAATTATTATTGAAAAGCTGATTTTGTTAAAGGGTGAAGTATATTTGATAACATTCTTTTAGCCCAACAATTAATAGATGACATTCATAAGTTTGGCACAACATAATTTTGAAGTTAGATATTTCTAAAGCATATGACAATATTAATTGGAATTTCATTTACAACATGCTTTATCTATTTAGGTTTGATGCTAAAATAAGTAATTTAATTGAGAATATTATTGAAAATGTCTGGTATTCCATCATTATCAATGGTAAATATAAATGTTTTTTTCAAAGCAGCTTAAGGTGTTAGGCAGGGGGATCCTTTTTATATCGTCTGCTTTAAATATTATTGCTACTTAGTACTTATCTAGAGGTTTACAACAATATTTTTCATTTTATAAAAAAGTTGCCTATAGAAATTCTAGTTGTTTTAATATTTTTAATATTTGTTTTGTTGTTGATATTATTCTATTTTGTAATGACTCTCTTATCAACATTAAGAAAATTAATAAATTTCTTAATAATTTTGAAAATGAAAGCAGGTTGAAATTCAACAAATCTAAAAAGCACTTTTATTGCTGATAAAGACATGTCTCTGGATCAATGCAACAAGATAAATAGAATTACTAGCTTTAAGAACTAGTCTCTTCCCATTTATTATCTTGGTACTTCTCTCCATAACGGGTATAAAAAATTATTTTTGTTTGATAAAATGTTCACCAATATGGCCAACAACATTTTTGGGTGGGAATTTAAACTTCTTTCTATAAGGTATAGACTAGTGTTGATTAAGAGTGTTTTATTCTATATGCCCATTTGCTTTTTTCAAACTATTAATTCTACTGTTAAAGTTTATAATAGACTTGATAAAATCCTGAATAAATTTTTTTTCGGGCTCCTCTTCTACTCACAAGAAAATCCACAGGTCTAATTAGACCTCTTACACTGGTCCTAATAAGGAGGGTCGCTTGGGTAGCAAATCTATTTTTGACATTGTCAAAGGTTTTCTTGATAAACTTTGATGAAATTTTAGAACAAAAGATTCATTGTGGTCTAAATACATGGGTAAAAAATCCCACACTTTGTTATTTCAAAAAGGGGCAGTCGTCTATCTGAGTAGGTTATGTAAGCTTAAATGTCTGGGGGAGTCCTTTATTCAATTGGGAATTAGGAATGGCTCATCCCATTTTTGCAAGATGATTAGATTTGCTTTGGGTCTCTTGACTCTTTCTTTAACACCACTCTCTTTCCAACTTAAAGGTTTCTTCATTTATTAGGGAGGGTTAATGTTGTGTTAACCTCTCATTAGATCATGTGCCTTATAGCATTGCTGATGTTATTAGTGTGATCCTTTTTAATGTCATTTCTAATGATATCCCCATATTTAAATTTTTTTTTAAAGTTTCTTTTTTTTTTAAATGTTTAGAATCGATTAGAACCAAAAAGGATGATTCTAGCATATATGAGAAAATGTGGAATTCTTCTACTTCTATTTCTATTTTGTCTTGGAGAATTTTTAATGTTTTATTTCTATGGATTGCTACAAAATAAAGGCTTTGGTTTGATTTCAAAATGTCAATGTTATTGGCATATTGAAACTCTTAACCATGTTTTTTTTTTTGAATGGTTCCATTGCCGTTAAAGTGTGGTTTGAATTGGAGAAAGGATTAGGGATTAAATTGTCATGCAATACTAATAGCTTCACATCCTTTTTGGCTGGGGTTTCAGAATCATGCTAAAGGACATATCCTTACTATTACTCTTATGATTGTCTTTTGGTTTTTATGGATAAAGAGAAACAACTACAAGTATAACAACATTAAATGAGCTCTTGCAAGACCATTATTTTCTTGAAGCCTAAAGTTTAGTAACTTCTTTTTACCAAGGCTTTAAAATCTAAACATTTTAGAGGAAATTCTTCTTGGTCTTCTATTTTAATATCAATTATCAAAATATTCAGAGATCCAAATCTCTCAAAATTGTGAGGTGGATTAAACCACATATTCATGAATTTAAACTCAATATTGATGGTTCGATGAACAAAATGGTGTTGGTTGTGGTGGACTCATTCGGGATCATAAAGATGAGTTCATTTATGGCTTTGACTCTAGCAATTCCAAATGGGAATATCCTTTTGGCTGAAATGACTGTTCTCTATAAGGGTATCATGCTTTGCATTGAGAACAATATTGTGAATATTTTGATTGAATCTAACTCCAAATTATTGGTTTTGTTAGTTACCTCCCTCAAATGCCATAATGTCAGTTATTTTATCTGTTTTCTAAGATATTATCATTGCTTAACAATATTAATTATAGAATCTCTCACTTTTAGTGGGAATGCAATGTTTGTGTTGATTGGTTGGCTAATGAAGGTTCAAAGACTTCTAACGTGACTTATCTTAATAAAGATTATATTATAGGTATTCTTAGAGGAACGATCAGGATTGATATGTTGGGCTTTCCAAATTTAAGAACTTTATTTTATTTCCCATTATTTTTATGCTATGGTTTGGTTTGTTCCATATGTGCAAATTGTTGTTATTGGTGGAGGATTGTGTCTCTACTGGAGGTTCTGCTGTAAGGAGTGTGGTTCTCTTGGGTTGTTCATGTTGGTTTTCAATTTGCTTCACTTTTATTTCTATGGCTAAAATTTAGCATCCTTTTATTTTGGCTGGTTGAGGTATTAGAGTTTCTGTGTTTGTTTTTTGGGTTTATAGCCTTTTAGATTGCTGGTTTTTCTCTCTTTGGGGTTTATTGTTATTTTTTTCCTGGATGTTTGCTTCATGGGTATTTATTGCTGGGTTGTTTTAGTGGCAGCTATTGGAAGTTTATGTGATCTTATTCTAGTTTGAGACTTAGATTTTCTGCTGTCTTCTTGCAGCTAAGTTTTGCTATTTTGCTTTTTGGGCATTTAGGTTTTACAGGCGTCTTCTGGTTGGTGTGGTCTTGGTTGTTGGTTGCTTCCTTATTGAATTTTGTTTTGGTTGCGGCCATTTGCTGCATTTTGCTAGATTGCGTAGTCATGCTCTTTTGTTGGTAGGATTTTTGGATAATCTATTTGCTTCTTTTTGGGTTTTCTGCTGCCTCATTTTGGTTGGGTGTGCGTTCTTATTTGTGGTTGGTGGATTGGCTGCCTTTGTTTTGGATTGGTCATTGGGTTATTTTGTGTGGTTTGGGTGTTTAGGCAAGCAGATTTTCTTTATTCTTTTGGTTTCTAGTATGTGTTAGGGTGGGGCCTTTATTATGCTGCCCTGTTTGGGCGGATTATTGCTTTCCCCTGTTGGGCTGACTGGTTTGGTTTAGTGCGCTGGCTGTGTTGGTGAGTGGTTTAGTCCTTAACCATGTGTTTTTCTTGTTTATTAGATCTCTAATTTGGTTTTGTTAAGAGTTTTCCTTTTTGGTTTTCATTCCCTTGGTGTCTGTTCTGTGTCGGGTTCTGGTTTGAGGGACAATGAATTTCTGGCTCTTGTTCTGTTGTTGTATATTGTGGAGCATGTTTGCAGCTATATGGTTATTCGTGGCATTAATGAGATTTTTTGGCTACTCATTTATAGTAGGTTTTTTTTATTGTCTTCTTTTTCTATTTTGCATTTAGCATCTTTTGGAATTTTGGGTGCAAGGAATGCTGATTCATGCTTGGGCTTCATTTTTTGGGTTTAGCTATTTCCATTTCTTTTTGGATTTATCTTGTAATTCGATAGGGATCTTTAACTTCAGAGATTTCTATTATTTTGATTGTAGCTCTTTGGGCTGGCTGGTTTGGTTGAGTGGGATGGCTGTGTTGATCATTATAAAAGTTTGTATAGCATCTCAAAATAGACAATTTCTAGTAACTTCTTTTATGAGGATGCAAGCATAATATATTTCTTTTTACAAATTCCAAAAATGATTGGAGAATAATGTCATCATATTATAAGTTCTATCATGAAGATGAATAAAATGATAATTTTTATGTATAACATTACACTTTCTATATAGGCCAATCATTGTGTCCTTGATGTAACTACCTAGCATATAAGGATTCTAAAACTTCAAAACTTATTAAATAATGGTTAGTCTATATGAGGCCTTATATAGACAAAAATGGCTAAAAGGAAAATAAATTATTTATGAAATTGGTAACATGATATACTTTTTTTGTTTTATAATATATGGCAAAATTAGTATCATGTTCTATAATTTATTTTGTTGGCTTTATATATGGACTAGAGATATATTAATTGTGTGTCATTTATTTACAATATATGAAACTTAAATGATATTTTTTCCTCCCAAATTCCATGGAGGATGGATAACTTTAGCAATTGTATGCTTGTATATATAGATAATAAAATATAAAATTGGAAAATTTGATATTTAAAATTTGTTTGGTATTTGAAAATTTGATATTTAAAATTGGAAATTTTATCATCTTGAGCTTAAAGCAGATGGTGGGGGAAGTGATGATAAACCCGATCAAGAGTTCATGGTTCCATCATCCTGGGCCGTTATGGTCCCTGGTCTACTTAGTCAGAGGAGGTAATCAACCCAACCTGACAGAAGGATCCTTGTCAGCAGCCATGGGCTGCTTCGTCTAAAGGTACCTTGTAGACTTGGGGTGAATATTTTTTTAAGGAAATAAGTTTGAATCCACATTGGCTAATAGAGGGATTTGTACCCTATCAATCATATCTTATTTATATCTCAGGAATTTGATGTCAATTGGAGCATAAGGGCTCTGGCCATGATCGTAATTTAGTGGTGCTATTTATGGGCAAACCACTTATTTCAAAGGGTTAAGTCACGATCGTATATTCGTTCATTGGTTCAAGTTGCATCGACTTCCATCTTATCGAGGTGAAGGATTGGACTTGAACTTAAGTTTATTTATTAACTTGTGCAGCATCTTCATACGTCACATGTGTGAATATAACACGCTCATCGATGCCTATACATGTATTTAGGGGGCATTTCTAATTGTTATCGATTGAACTCAAACTATGTCGAATTGCTAACAGGGGTCATGTTCCTTATGAGCTTTATATTGTTATTAGTGACAAACCTCATGCTATTTCTTGTGGATGCAACATTTTACTGCAAATCCCTTATATATTTCTTGTGGATGGCATGTTGGATGTATGATGGATCTTTTACAATCGTTATGACAACATGTAGGTGCGTTTGCATTTGCTGCGGTCTTTGATCTTTATAGTACATCCTCTACTGCTGCCTATAGGCATGTAGATGTATTCATTCATAGATTGGAGTTGACTACAAGATATCATATTTACTGAAGTCCCTTTGCATATACTAATAAGTGACATGTACTGCATACATATGTATTCATAGAAGACCCATATATATTGTAGATTTTCGTCATTGCATGCAAATGACACCCCATATGAGTATCCATATACAAGGGAGATTCATCATATCTGCAACATATCTCATATTGTCACTTGAATGCAAAGTCAATTAATTCATTTGTTATTTGTCATTGGCTACTGGTTGAGCTATATTCGTCGTTAGCACCTTCATGCATATCGCCCAATGAATCATCAGATTCATCGTATGCCAACTGCCACATTTTAAAGGTGCTGATATTTATTGTTATTATTTCGCATATACCGACAGATGATGCATCATATGTGCATGTGTTCATGGGAGCATATTATGTTTACAACACTCTATCATTGTTGCTTATATATAGACTTCATTAACAGTGGTTATTTGTAAGCATTGCACTACAATCATTGCAAGCCTTCTTACTTCTACTTATAGACAGATTGTTATGTTAGTCGCTACCCCATTGGACATTTTGGTGAGAATACTACCATATCTGTTGCGGACCAACTGTCACCACTTTTGGAAGAATTAATATGACAACTTATGATTTGTTGTTGACTACTAGTGAGTTATGTCCACTATGCTCATCTTTTCATTTGTGTTTCCAAGGAGCCTTTCAGATTCACAGCACATCAGTCATCATTGCTTGCAAAATGTATTGATATATTCATTTGCTAGCTGATGTTGGTTGTTGGGTGTGTGATGATCATCGCCCATTTCTCTATATGCATTGGTTGAAAAATTGCGACCTTCTTTGCATATTAACCTTCAAAGTTCATGGATATCAATATTATAATCTCATATGTTAATTAGCATATGTCATAAGAATGCAATTACATTTATTGTGCATCCTTCATGCTCTGCTTGTAAGCAAATCACTACGTATTCTCATGTTATAATCTATATGTGGCTTGTTGTATGCATGACTGGTCTTCAATAATGATTCATAGGACCTTATATGTATTAAAAACGTGTTGTCCTCTGCTTGTAGGTTGTGTGTTCATTGGATTGTAAGTTGAGATCAACAACATGGAAACTATTGTATTCATTACACATCTTAGTTGTCGCTTGCAAGCAATCTATTGTATACACCATTTACCTTTTGTTATGATGCTAGATAATTTGTAAATGAATTTGCCATCACTTCCTGCTAGCATTTGGATATTAACTAATATACTTGCCATATTCATTAAAAGTTTGCATTGGTATACTTCAACTTGCATTGATTGTGGGAAGATCACACTCCAATTTACACTCTTTTGCTTGGAATTATGTTCAACATTTTCATCAACATCCACAATATCGATAGCTCAGGTGATTAAGGATATTAATAACTTGAATGATGAAGCTTAATCTACATATTACACTTTTATCATTTTGAAGCACATTCATTAGGAAAATATTTCACCTGAGTGAAGAAATGGAACACATGATTCCTCATAGATATAGCTTGTACTTCCAAGACCAATTTGACAATATCCACCCTCAAGATGGAGTCAATAGTGTTGTGAAAACTACAAGATAATAAATATTGTTTGTCATTTCTCTAGTTTTAGAAGAACCATGAAAAGATACTCAAATTATATTTGATGACTCTGAATTTGAAGTAATATGCTACACATTTTAAGATTCTCTCATCATCATAGATGGAATAGAGGTTCCTCCCACTTATTGTATAAATGTTCTAATTGACAAATATAATTATGTGGACATAATAACCCTGCTTGTGGATCTTCTTATATCTTGAGAAGATCAATGTTAAGCTTCATTCTCAAATGTATAAAATAGAAATTTTTAAGGTCATTCTACATTAACTCTCACCATAATCACCCTGTTAGTCATCTTATAGGAAACATTTCTACAATCAACGTTTAATTCATGTTAGTGGATAATGGGCAATCTCCAATGAAATTTTCAATCATCTAGTGATGTCCATATTCATGAAATTTATATCTAATTTTCAATTAAAGATTAAACTCTCTCCATTATGAGGTATATGATTAATCGTAGGAAATAAATCATTGGCTCGCTCATATTACCTCGAATAGCTCTAATGAGCTAATCATATCACTTCTGGTGGCTCAAATAATGACTAATCCTTGATTGGCTTACTATAGGAAGTTAAGGAAATCCATAAGATTATTTTGAAAGAATTATCTATCTTTCATGGCTCTTTACCCAATCAACTTCTTATTATCTTTGAACATCATAAATGGAACCACATAACCAACCCCAATTAATTATTATCTTTGAACATCCCTATTATGTTCTTTTTGCTAGTAGGGACCTCAAGCTTATTGGTTTATTTTGTTATCTTTTTGTAGCTCTTTCGAGCATTAGTGAGCTTGAGGGCCCTTTAAGGATCTTGTACTATTTTTTTCTATATTAATTCGTAGGCCCCTTAGTGGGATTTTCCTTAAAAAAAAGAAAGAAAAAAAAAAACTGCAAAACTTCACACCAATAATTCATTTATGGGTTTATATTATGTAAGTCATGAATGCATTTAAATCCTTATGTCTGCCTCACCCATTAGATGGATTGTAAATCACTACACTCTATAATATAACTTTCACAATAGTCTCATTTAGTTCTATCCACTCCACCAAGCAATGCAACTACCTTCAGGAAGAAAGTAAGCATGCTAATCTTCCAGTAATTCATAGAATAATTCATATTTTATTGAGTTGTGTTATTTTTTTAAAATCTTTTTCAATTATGTTAGAAGTTCTTTTTGGCAAAGTAAAAAAGTTTTCCATATATATATATATATAATCATAATTATGTCTTATCTCTATATTTAGAAGTCTATAAGATGGCCCATTAATTATTATATAACCCCTAAGAGGCCATTATGATAGGCAAAAGCGTCTCTATTTAAAAATCCCTAGAAAATGGACCCTTGGATAGTATAAAGCTTGGAAAAGGTTTTTCCATCAAAAGGTTTCCACAACAATTTAAAATTATATAAATCACTGGAGGACATGAAAATAGGCAAAAGTCTTCTCATCTAAAAGACCACGAAGAGCATGTTGATTTGGAATCCTTTATGGCACAGTTTTTAAGTAAAATCCACACTACATATTCCTAATTATAAGGGCTTATTATCATATGAGCCAAAAAAAGAAAATAATGAAATAAATAAAAGTAAATACTAGCCAATTCCATATATAGATGTATTAATGATACTCTATTTCATCTAGGGGTAATATCTTTTGAGGGCCTTCATCAAGCTCTTTGATATTCCATGATGAGCCTCCTAAGATACCATTAAAAAAAAAAAAAAAAAAAAGCGCCACATATCCCTCACCTCAGTTAGATTATTTTTCTCCAAGACATACAAACAAGTATGATTAACTTTAAAGGATAAAATATAAAAATTCTTCTGGAATCATTAAACATATACAAAAAGAATTTTTTTAAAATATCTTTTTTTTTTTTTTTAATTCTAGAAGTCCCAATTTTTATTTTTATAATTGTTAACAGATTTTATAATTTTTCTTCCCAAGAAAATCATGAGGTACTATTATGAAAAAAGTATTCCCATAATTTTTCATTAATTATAAAAAAAATTTATTTTTAAAAAATTGTAGAGCTGATCATCAAAGTTTATCAAACGTAAAAATAACATAATTTCAAGCATAGAAATTTGAATTTAAAATCCCAAAAATTAAAATTATATAGTTTCATGTTATAAAAAAGGGTAAATAATACATACATGAAGAAGACTAATAATAATAATAATAATAATAATAATAATAATTGATACGTCATCACAAAATTAGTTTGATCGGGCACGAATGTCGAGGCAAAAGCTAGTTGGAGACTTCAAAAATTAAATCCGGGAGCATCCAAACTCCGATTTCAACGAGCTTATAGTCAAACTGAGAGTCTCGGAAATACGAACCCAACGACACCAAGATCGACCCAATCCGAGCCCAAATGAGTCCGAATTAAGAGTTCAAAGCGATGCCGGAAGGTTCAAACCGCAATTTGAGTTGCCAAACGGTCTCCAATTTTGACGAGCTTATACTTGAATCGAACGGCTCGACGAGACGAATCCAACGAGCCCAAGATCACTAAATTCTGACATCACTAAGACCTCCAAATGTCCAATGAACGGTGCACAATCGTAGGATTCAATATCGGCCGTCCATTTGACCACTCCCTATTCGCCCTTGATCTCACACCTATTTATGGACCATGCCACTCCAGAAAATCTATAAATAGAGCCCTCATTCTTCACAAGAGAGGATCCAAGCAAGAGAGAGAAGAAGAGAAGAGAAGGGAAAAGAGAAGGAAGGAGCTCCTCCTCGACAGCCGCCGGACCACCGCCGGACCACCGTCAACACCTCGCCGGACCACCGCCGGACCACCGCAGAGACCTCGCCGGACCACCGCCGGACCACCGCAGAACCTCGCCGGACCACCACCCTAAGGCCCGACGTTCAGTCCCTACGCTCTACTGAAGACCCGACGTCCTGCCGAAGACCCGACGTTCTGTTCAAGGCCTGACACTCGGTCCCTACGTTCTGCCGAAGACCTGACGTTACGTTCAAGGCCTGACACTTGGTCCCTGCGTTCTGCCGAAGACCCGACGTTCCGGTCAAGGCCTGACACTCAGTTCTGACATCTCACTTAAATACTTGATTGTAATCGAATCACTCTTGGAGGTGATTCAGCTCTTTGTAACCAATTCAAAGTCTAGTGGAATCATTTTCAACTGGGCTAGGCCTCGTAGTTTTTCCCTTTAAAGGGTTTTCCACGTAAAAAATCATTTGTTCTCTGTGTGTGTTAGTTATACGTGCAACGCTAAGACGCAAAATTAAATCTCTATCACCGCGTATTTTCTAACCCGCAACAGATTAGCACCGTCTGTGGGAAAAGCTAATCCCACTACATTAAGGAATCATCCAATGGTCAACAGGCGTAGTCATCGCATCATGGGAACCTCCCGCTCTAATTCACACCAATCTAGGAATCAGTCCTTAAATCAAGGATGACAGGCATCTGCCTCCTTTCACCCCGCTAACCGACACCCTGCAGGAGAAGGAACTCCAGGGCCGTCTCTAGAAGAACGTATCAGAAAAATGGAGGAATCTCAGAATGAGATCCTTCAGCTCTTAAGGGGAGCTCGAGGACCAGCGCCAATACCCCAAGAAGATACTCTTCTCCCCCGAGATCAGCCAGGATTCGAAGACATTCTTCATGTCGAAGTCCCCCTTCCTCCGCCAAGGACGCGCCCTCCTACACGTCTGGAGAACGAGCTTGCTGATACAGCAAGCTCTACCCATCCTTCGCGCATAGGCCACCGACAGCGTATGCCACCAGACGTCCCCGAGGACTTGGACCAACAGCACGTCACTGAACTCCCCCGTAATACTCTACGGCATGAGTTACGGAGACTAGTCCAAGAAGAGTTCCCCACAGGGGGTATCAGGCAGTCCCTTCACCAACGGGACATTCAGGAGTCATCACCTTTTACCGAAGCTATCCTCCGATATCCCGTTCCGGCAAGATTCAAACTCCCAAATATTGATTCTTATGATGGGACTTCAGACCCCTACGAGCATATCGATCACTACCGCACTATTATGCATATCCAGCAGGCCCCATACGCTCTGCTCTGTCAAGTTTTTCCGGCCACCCTTAAAGGGCAGGCCCGGACATGGTTCTACTCCCTACCCCCTCGGTCCATTCCCCTATTCGTTAAATTGGCCAAATTATTTGTCGAACAATTTGTCGCCAACCGAAGGATGATTAAAGACTCCTCCCACCTTTCGGGGATACGACAGAACGAGGGAGAATCTCTCAAAGAGTATTTTCAAAGGTTTTCTACAGAAGCCCGACAAATTCCAGGGGTAGATCCCGAATTGCTACGAGGTGTATTTCTTGGAGGGCTTCGTCCAGGCCCTTTCTACTCGGCACTTATGCGAGAATTGGTCCACTCTTATGCGGATTTAATCCACCGAGTAGAGGCTCAAATCACTGCCGACGAAGCCATCAATGCTCATAGGAAGCAATTCGAGCAAACAACCGGGAAGCGAAAAAATCCCCCAGGGACGGAGAATCCCCCCTCGCAAAGGAAGAAGCAAGGAAACTACAATCTTCCTCCTCGACCCTCACAGCCACGACGAGAGCCCCGACAAGAAAAAGAGTACACGCCACTTAATACATCCCGAGCAAATGTATTAATGGCTATCCGAGACCAAGAGAGTGTAAAGTGGCCGTACCCTTTAAAGCCTAATACTGGAAACCAAGAACAGTATTGTCATTTCCACCGCAGTCGTGGACACACCACTGAAGCATGCAGGCAGCTCAAGGAGGAAATTGAGAGACTGATCCGACAAGGATATCTCCGACAGTTCATCAAGAATCCAACAGCTCGAGAAGAACTGTTCCACTGGGGGGCAAGATCAACAAAAACAGTCGACGAACAATCACCAGATGGTCGGCGAAATTGAAACTATTGCTGGAGGCCCTTCAACGCCTTGTCAAGTTCTAATCGCAGAGATCAAGGAGCCACCAACAAAAAAGCTTCATGTCGATCACTCCATCACCTTTAAGGAGTCTGATCTAGAAGGTGTAAAGACTCCTCATCAAGACCCACTAGTGATTAGCGCAGGAATCGGCGACCCATGCTACAATGTTAAAAGGATCTTGGTAGACAATGGAAGCTCAGTTGATGTTTTATTCTACTCCACTTTTCTTAGCATGGGCCTATCTAGAGAGAAACTTCAGCCTGCTGTCGGTCCACTGTACGGATTTGACAACCGACCTGTAAGAGTTGAAGGAACCATTACTCTCCCGGTTGTGCTTGGAAAATTCCCCCGTTAAGTTGAGCACCCCATTCTGTTCATTGTGGTGAAGTCCGAATCAGCCTACAATGCAATCTTTGGAAGGCCACTCCAAACAATCTTCGGGGCTGTTGCTTCAATTCCCCACTTAAAGCTCAAGTTTCCTACCCCATCAGGGATCGGAACAGTACGAGGAGATCAACAAGTAGCACAGTCATGCTATCTTAGGCAGGCTCAACCACACTCATCAGTTACTCTAAGCATCGAAGACTTCGATCTTCGGAATGAAGATACCCCTCAAAGGGCCTCCCCTGTAGAAGATCTTACCTGTGTCTCCCTATCAGAAGAACATCCCTCGAGAACAGTACAGATTGGATCACTCCTCTCAGATACAGAGAAAAAAGAATACGTAGACTTTCTACGCACAAATCAAGATGTATTTGCATAGAGTTCGGCTGATATGCCCGGCATTAATCCTGAAATAATTATGCATTCCCTGAAGATCAACCCAGCATGTAAGCCAGTGATTCAAAAGAAACGAAATTTCGCCCTAGAACGTCAACTGGCAATCGAACAGGAGATTGATAAGCTTCTAAAAGCAAGATTTATAAGGGAAGTACACAACCCAACTTGGCTAGCCAACGTCGTGATGGTTCGAAAAACAAGTGGAGCTTGAAGAATGTGCGTAGACTATACAGATCTCAATAAAGCTTGCCCCAAGGACAGCTTCCCGCTCCCCCGAATAGACCAGCTAGTCGATGCCACATCCGGACATCAGATGTTAAGCTTTATGGATGCCTACTCTGGATACAACCAAATACAAATGGATCATGTCGATGAGGAGGCAACATCTTTTCAAACGGATAAAGGGTTATATTGTTACCTAGTAATGCCATTTGGGCTCAAAAATGCAGGAGCAACTTACCAACGACTTATGAATAAGATTTTTAAGAACCTTATTGGGCGTACCATGGAAGTCTATGTGGACGATATGCTGGTAAAGAGCCTCGAGAAATCTCAGCATATCTTGGATTTGGAAGAATGCTTTAACCTCCTCCGATCTTACAACATGCGCCTCAACCCCTCCAAATGTGCATTTGGAGTCACCTCAGGAAAGTTTCTGGGATTCATGGTTACCCATCGAGGGATTGAGGCCAACCCGGAAAAGATCAAGGCCCTAAGGGACATGCTACCCCCCAGAAATATCAAAGAAGTTCAGAGACTGAATGGAAGGATTGCAGCACTCTCTCGATTTCTGGCTCGTTCGGGAGATAAATATTTGCCTTTCTTCAAGATCCTCAGAGGGGCTCGCAGCTCAGGATTCCAATGGACTGATAAATGCCAAGAAGCTTTCGAACAACTCTGAACTTATCTAGCCTCACCACCGCTTCTCTCAAAGCCAATTCCAAGGGAAATTTTGTATATGTACATAGCCGTCTCTTCTCAAGCTATAAGTTCGGTCTTGGTTCGGATAGACGATTCGATTCAACGCCCAGTCTATTACATCAGCAAGGTGCTTTCAGATGTTGAGATGCGTTATCCATTGGCAGACAAAAGAGCCTTAGCATTAGTTTTTTCAGCCAGGAAGTTACGACCTTATTTTCAGGCACACGCGATCAGGGTTTATACAAACCTACCGCTGAAAAATATTCTTCAAAAACCCGAGGCATCCGGAAGATTGATCAAATGGTCAGTAGAACTTGGAGAGTTCGATATACAATTCCTACCTAGACCCGACATCAAGTCACAGGTGCTTGCCGATTTTGTGGTCGAATGTACTGGCTACACCTCCGAGGAATCGACTGATGTATCTCCTTCCCCCTCCTACTGGACATTGTATGTAGACGGAGCTTCGGGGAGTTCTGGTGCTGGCGCTGGAATCTTATTAATATCCCCGCAGAAAGCCACACTCGAATACGGGCTCAGACTGAAGTTCCCAACAACAAATAATGTTACTGAATATGAAGCTTTAATCGCTGGATTGAGGCTTGCAATTGATTGCGAGGTCCAAGACTTAGTGGTTCACACTGATTCCCAACTGGTTGCTTCTCAAGTAGAAGGGGAATTCGATGCTCACAATCCACTCTTGGCTCAATATTGCCAGATAGTTAAAACCTTGTTGGCCCAAATAGCTAAGCATCAGGTCATCCATATCCTTCGAGAGCAAAACGCAAGGGCAGACTCACTCTCCAAACTAGCAACTTCTACAATGGGCGATGTGTTCAAAAGAAAATTTATTGAGGAGATCCACTTCCCGAGCATTCAAGGCTCATGGGTACTTCAATCAATAGTTGAATCAAAAGAAACTTCTTGGATCGACCCCATTCTCGCTCTCCTACAAGAAGGCTCTCTCCCTGAAGACCCAATTATGGCAATACGACTTCGGAGGCAAGCAGCCAATTTCACCATTATTAACGGAGAGTTATACAAACGATCTTTCACAGGACCATACCTCAAATGTCTTCCTCCTTCGGAGGCAAACTATGCACTTCGCGAAGTACATTCGGGCATTTGTGGGGAACATCTGGGTGGAAAGGCGCTAGCCCAAAAAGTCCTGAGACAAGGGTTCTACTGGCCGACGATAAAATAGGACGCATTAGAACTTGTACGGAAATGTAACAGCTATCAGTTGCATGCCAACCTCACTCATCTACCCGCCGTAGAGATATCGACATTACAAAGTCCCTAGCTTTTTGCACAATGGGGGATCGACATAATGGGACCATTTCCTATAGCCACGGGACAGCGAAAATTCATCATATTGGCTTTCGACTATTTCACGAAGTGGGTAGAAGCAGAACCATTAGCAAAGATCACTGAAGCAAATGCCAAACAGTTTCTGTGGAAGAGCATAATATGTCGCTTTGGCATTCCTGCAAAAGTTATTACTGATAACGGAACGCAGTTCACCGGAAGAGTCTTTACCACATTTTGTAAAGATCTCCACATTCATCTAGTACACATGGCTGTGGCTCATCCTCAGACTAATGGACAGACAGAAGTCTTTAATCGGACCATTCTGAGAGGACTGAAAACACGGCTGGAGAAGGCTGGGGGGCAATGGGCTGACGAGCTCCCAAACGTCCTTTGGGCCTATCGTACGACAGCAAGGACCCCAACAGGAGAGACGCCGTATAACCTCTACTTTGGTACAGAGGCTGTCATTCCAGTCGACATTGGAGAACCCAGTCATAGAGTACAAACTTTCGACTCCAATGTCAACAACGAAAAACTCAGGCACAACCTTGATCTCCTTCCAGAAATAAGAAACGGGGCAATACTTAAGGTTGCTGCCTACCACCAGAGAGTTGCCCGTCACTATAACAGAAGGATGAAGCCGCGACATATATCAGTAGGAGATCTGGTCCTACGCAGCATTGAGGCCGCAGGCAAAGGCCCTCAACGAAACAAACTCTCCCCCCTCTGGGAAGGTCCGTACCTAGTAGCAGCTATGGTGAAACCAGGAACTTTCAAATTAAAGGATGCCGAAGGGAAGATGCTTCCTCGAACTTGGAATATCGAGAACCTCCGCAAATACTATCAGTAGAGCGTAATCGTGTCGTTTGTTTTAGAATGTTGTATGTCTTTTGCTTACTGTACATGTCTTTAAGTTCGGACTTTGTTTGTGGTGTTTCTAGTTTCCTTCTCCCTTAAACTGTTTTTGGGAGCAATGTTCTTCGTTTGATGGCAGTAAAGACTTTGTTAAGTTATGAATTTTAATATATTTGATTCGAGCAGTAGATGATTATTGTTCAATCATTAGTTGATCAATCCCAGGGGGATTCGATCTGACCTATTCCACACAGGTTAACGTCATCGAGCAGGGCTCTGACTCACAACCTCGGATAGGTCTTACATCCTTGGCGGATTCTCCCGACCTCTTCCATACAGGTTAACGTCATCGAGCAGGGCTCTGACTCACAACCTCGGATAGGTCTTATATCCTTGGTGGATTCTCCCGACCTCTTCCACACAGGTTAACGTCATCGAGCTGGGCTCTGACTCACAACCTCGGATAGGTCTTATATCCTTGGTGGATTCTTCCGACCTCTTCCACACAGGTTAACGTCATCGAGCAGGGCTCTGACTCACAACCTCGGGTAGGTCTTATATCCTTGGTGGATTCTCCCGACCTCTTCCACACAGGCTAACGTCATCGAGCAGGGCTCTGACACACAACCTCGGATAGGTCTTACATCTCTTATAGATTCTTTTAACCTCTTTCATACAGGTTGGCGTCATCAAGCAAGGCTCTGGCGTACAACTTAGAGTAAATCGTACATCCTTAGAGGATCCTTTTAAACTTTTAAGCACAGGTTGGAAGATAAATACCTTAAACAAACATAAATGAAATTTACTCAGGATGAATAAATACACTGGAATATTTAAGTCATATAGCAACAGAACGATAATCCACTACTAAGTCAAAGTAGATATCACACAACAGTACAAAACATTAGGTACATCACAATAACTAAAAAAGACAAACTAATACAAGCAACATGAACTAGAAAACCTACTCAACATCTACTATCTCATCATCTGCATCAAGATCGAGGACCCTCCGAAGATCACTCTCTACCTCATCACCATCAGAGCCTGAAGGAAAGTCAGCTGAAGCCTGGCTAGGGGTCACCTCTTTGGCTGAAACTCCGGTCTTTCGCTGCATCAGGCGAACCCCCTTAAAGAAGCCTCTAATAAATCCATCCTCAGTGCACTGCTGCTCCAAACCCTTCACCTCTATAGCATAGATGTGATCTCGGGCCTCCTCAACGTGATCCTGGATGATAGTCTTGAATGCTATGGACTTCTTGAAGTCTTCAATAACTCTTGAAGGTTCTGAGCTAGACAAGGCAGCCTCCTTCTCAGCTATAATGGCCTGGGACTCCTTATCCTTCGCCTCCAGCGATGCAATCTTCTCTTCAAAAACTTTCTGCTCCCTCAAAAGTCTGGTGATCGTCGCGTGAGCCTCCTCAAGATCTATCTGGTGCCGATCTGCCTGCCGATTCTGGAGAGATACAGAGCGCATTGAGTTAGCCAGCTCAGTCCTGCACTCGCTCAACTCATCTTCAAGCACCTTCACCTCCTTAACCTTCTGATCATACTTTCGTTTGAACTCTCCCTGGAGGTACTTGATCTTAACAAACTCAGTGTTCCAGTCATTAACTGCGATCACAGCACGTGACAGCTGAAAATAGAAAGAAAAGTTTATTAGAAGTCACCTCAGAAGCAAATGAAGTAAAAAATATTAGGAGATGTTACTCACCAAATTACTAGTCTTGTTATGCCCGAGGCATTGATGATTCATGACATCATCAGGGATATTCTGCTTGGCTGGGGAAGAGTCAGGTAGGGTCTTGTTAGTGTTTGTTTCTTCCAACCTCTTCTTCTTCGAAATCTGGGGGTCGTCAACCCTTGCCGGTCGTTTGGGAGCCGCTTTTGAAGTAGGGGCAGCGGGCTCAGGAATCCTGGATGTCGGCTTCAACTTCCTTGCATCAGACCTCCCAGTATGAAATGAAATCCCAACCTTGAATAAGAACTCTTCTTCAAAGTATTTACTCATATGACGAACCTCAAATAGAAGATGCTCGAGATCAGAAACCTTCAAAATTCTTATTATGTCTTCCTCGCTGACATGCAGAGGGGATGGCAGATCCCTCATCTTCCCCCACTTCTCTATCAAGCCCCAATCATTCTTCACAAAAAAGAAAGCATTGACCCAGTTCTTTGAAGGATCGCGGGTACGCACATCCAACAATTTGGATCTAAAAGTCACACGCCCAGATGTATCGCTGGTGAACTTACCCATCCGTGAAAGATGCTCCGGGGTCATAGTAGCTCCTCGATCCCGAAAGAGAGCAATCAATCCCATAGCCACTGACATTGCTCTAAACGAAAGTTGGAATAGGTTCACACCGCACCATCGTAAGACTTCAATCAGCTCAGTAGGAGGCGGAAAACATAAACCAGCCCGCAAGTGGGCCTCAGAAACAGTCACGTACCCAGGAGGAGGAAGATTCGCCCGATCAGACATCCTCGGGACCATCGTCTTCACATCATTCGGGAAGTAATAATTCTTGCGAAAAAGGAATAGGAAGTCATTTGTAACAGTCGACGTTGTCTCTTCCACCTCCCTATTTGGCCTCCGCTCGCCATCATGCGGTGCAACGGGGTCCCCCCGGATCGCAGGATCTCTCGGTGGGGGACGATCACCTGACATTTCTTTTAAAGGGTGTAGGAGGAAAGAAGAGAATCTCCGAACTTCCTTGCCAAGAGAGGGGCCTCAGAAAACTGAGGGAAGGCCTCAATAGAAAGGACAGAGGGAGATGAGGAAAGAAGAAAATCTCTGAACTTCCTTGCCAAGAGAGGGGCCTCAGAAAACTGAGGGAAGGCCTCAATAGAAAGGACAGAGGGAGATGAGAAGAAAGGAGGAGAAGAAGAGAAGAAAAGAGAAGAAGAAGAGGAGTGAAGTGATTTTCTAAAGGCTTGAAGTGCCTATTTATAGGTTTTTAGGAGAGGGAAGAGAAGTTTCTAGAATTTCTAATTTCCCAAATTTTTCTAAATTTTTCTGAATTTTTTCAGAATTTTTTGGGATTTTTTGGGATTTTTTAAAAATTTTTCCGGCCAAAAAAAGCCAAAAAATCATTTTTTCTGTGCAGGTGGGGCCCACTAGGTCGGTGGGCCGAACCGACCCACCCGTTCATTCAAAAGAGGCGGTGGGAAGCTTCCAAGCAGGCTAACCGCGCGGGCCCAGGCGGCCCAGGCGAGCCACCACGCGGGCCGGCAGCAGGCCCAGCAGCCCACCGCGCGGGCTGCAGCGCGGGCTGCAGGCGCGGCCCAGGCGGCCCAGGCGGGCCGCCGCGCGGGCTGAAGCGCGGGCCGCAGACGCGGCCCAGGCGGGCTGGAGCGCGGGCCGCAGGCGCGGCCCAGGCGGCTCAGGCGGGCCGCCGCGCGGGCTGGAGCTCTGGCCCAGGCGGGTCGGGCGGCCCAATCGCGCCGCGCGCACGACCGAGCGCCGGCCAGCGGTGCCGGTGGCGGCAGCGGCGGCCGGCCGGCCGGTCCAGCCGGTCCGGCCGCCTAGCCCAATTTTGGGCCCAATTTTTTGTCCCGAAATGTCCGATTCGGAAGTTTTTGGGGTCCCCGGACACATTTTTCGACGTTCCGGACTCAATTTCGGCACTTTCGGAGCTCAACGGGGCCTCTATAATCAAATTTGAGCAAGCCATTAACTTTCAGAACGCATTTTTTGGCATTTCGGCCTATGCAAATTGTCTACATTTATATTTTCGGACCCCTGGAGCTTCGGCGTCCAAAAATAGGGGGGCAACTGATACATCATCACAAAATTAGTTTGATCGGGCACGAATCTCGAGGCAAAAGCTAGTTGGAGACTTCAAAAATTAAATCCGGGAGCATCCAAACTCCGATTTCAATGAGCTTATAGTCAAACTGAGAGTCTCGGAAATACGAACCCAACGACACCAAGATCGACCCAATCAGAGCCCAAATGAGTCCGAATTAAGAGTTCAAAGCGATGCCAGAAGGTTCAAATCGCAATTTGAGTTGCCAAACGGTCTCCGATTTTGACGAGCTTATACATGAATCGAACGGCTCGACGAGAAGAATCCAACGAGCCTAAGATCACTAAATTCTGACATCATTAAGACCTCCAAATGTCCAACGAACGGTGCACAATCGTAGGATTCAATATCGGCCGTCTATTTGACCACTCCCTATTCGCCCTTGATCTCACACCTATTTACGGACCATGCCACTCCAGAAAATCTATAAATAGAGCCCTCATTCTTCACAAGAGAGGATCCAAGCAAGAGAGAGAAGAAGAGAAGAGAAGGGAAAAGAGAAGGAAGGAGCTCCTCCTCGACAGCCGCCGGACCACCGCCGGACCACCGTCAACACCTCGTCGGACCACCGCCGGACCACCGCAGAAACCTCACCGGACCACTGCCGGACCACCGCAGGAACCTCGCTGGACCACCGCCGGACCACCGCAGAACCTCGCCGGACCACCACCCTAAGGCCCGACGTTCAGTCCCTACGCTCTACTGAAGACCCGACGTCCTGCCGAAGACCCGACGTTCTGTTCAAGGCCTGACACTCGGTCCCTACGTTCTGCCGAAGACCTGATGTTCCGTTCAAGGCCTGACACTTGGTCCCTGCATTCTGCCGAAGACCCGACGTTCCGGTCAAGGCCTGACACTCAGTTCTGACATCTCACTTAAATACTTGATTGTAATCGAATCACTCTTGGAGGTGATTCAGCTCTTTGTAACCAATTCAAAGTCTAGTGGAATCATTTTCAACTGGGCTAGGCCTCGTGGTTTTTCCCTTTAAAGGGTTTTCCACGTAAAAAATCATTTGTTCTCTGTGTGTGTTAGTTATACGTGCAACGCTAAGACGCAAAATTAAATCTCTATCGCCGCGTATTTTCTAACCCGCAACAATAATAATAATAATAAACTTAAGATAAAGCTAAAAAAATGACAACAAAGTGTATTATATATAAAGACAAATGGCTCTACTCCGTGAAAAGCCGGGCAGTTAGTACAATGTTGAAAGAAGGTCAAAGCCTTGAAGCAGCGAATAATTAACACTAGGCTCGCTCGTAAATGTACAGATTGTATGACCTTTCCTAGTTTCTTTTCCAGAAGAATAATTATTATCACCTGGAGCCCTTGGGAAGAGAAGTTTATAGAAGTAGAATAAAAAATAATAATAAATGTTGAATTTCTTAGAATATTTTTGTAGAATTTATAATTCATTTGTTATTTTTTTATCATTTCTTTTTTTTTTATGAATTTTGTTTATGTTCTTTTTTTCTCTTTTTTTATATCAATTTCTCACTTTGTTTTTTTTTCCTCTCTCTCACACACACACACACATATATATAAAATTAAAATCACCTATAATAATGTGCATAATTAGCTACAAAAAAACTAATAATGCTTGATACATCCTTGAAAAGTTATCTTGACCGGGCACGAATCTCGAGGCAAAATCAAGTCAGAAACTTCCAAAATTAAATTTGGGATCATCCAAACTCCAATTTCAGCAAACTTACAGTCAAACTGAAAGTCTCGGAAATATGAATCCAACGACACCAAATTCGACTCAATCCGAGCCCAAATGGGTCCAAAACAAGGACCCAAAGCACTGTTTGGAAGTTCAAACAACAATTTGTATTACCAAACGACTTCAAAACATAATTTTCTTATAATCAAATCGAGCGGCTCGACAAGTCGAATCTAACAAGCTGAAGATCACAAAAATCAGATATCTCTAATACCTTCAAATGTCCAGCAAACGGTCCACGATCAAGGGATTCAACATTGACCGTCAATTCAAACCACTCCCTAATATTTTTTGATCTTCCACCTATTTACGAGCCATGCCACTCCATAAAATCTATAAATAGAGCCCCCTCTCCTCTTGAAAAGGGGCACCCAATCCTAAGGAGAAAAGAGAGAGATTGAAGATAGCTCTTCCCTCCTTGCTCCTCCTCGACCACTGCCTGAGTTCCACCAGACCACCGCCTGACGTCGCTACTCCACCAGACCACCGCGTGATGTCCTGAACTCCGCCGGACCATCACTTGAGGCCATCACCTTCGCCAGACCACCACTTAAGGACCTGAGCTCCACCGAACCACCACGTGACGCCATGAGCTCCGCTGGACCACCACCTGACGTCCTCAGCTCTACCAGACCACTGCTTCACACCCTCAGTTCCGTTGGACCACTACCTTAAGCGTTAAGTTCTACCGGACCACCGTCCGAGGCCCGAACTTCTGCCAGATCATCGCGTGACCCAAAAATTCCACCAGTGTAACGTTGGACTTTCATATACCCCCGACTTTAACCTTACAGTTGATACTTGTAATCTAAATGCCCTTGGAGGCGAGTCAGCCCATTGTAACCTACTCAAGTGCTAGTGGATTCATTCAAACTGGACCAGGACCCATGGTTTTTCCCTTTTTTCAAGGGTTTCCACCTAAAAATCTTGTGTTCTTTGCGTGTGAGTTGAATATCTGTACAATGCTAAGACGTAAATTCTAACTCTATCACAGAGTATATTTTAGACCGCAACAGTTTGGCATCGTCTGTGGGAATCCTAATCCCACTATCTTAAGCAACTGCATATTGGGAGCCTCTTGCCCTAACTCACACCAATCCAAGAATCCTTCCATGAACTAGGGAAGCCATACATCTATCTCTTTTCACCCCGGAGGGCGAAACCCCATTAGGAAAGGGACATAGGACCATCCCTCAAATATCACATCCAAAAATGGAGGAATCTTATAATGAGATCCTTCAACTTCTATGAGAATGACAACAAGCGCTAGCACCACAGGAAGAGTTTTTCTCCCTCGTGATCCACCACGAGTCAAAATTATTCAGCTGGAGCATCTTCATGATGGAACTCCGCTTCCACCACCAAGGAGCCATCCTCCAACACGTCAAGATAATGAGCTCACTGACACGGCAAGATCTACCCATCGTTCTCATGAAGTTTGGCAACCTCGCATTCTTTCAAACGTCCCTGTGGACTAAGCCCTACCACAAGTTGTTGGACTCCATCGCAATGCCCTACAGCATGACTTGCAAAGGTTGGTCCGAGAAGTGCTCCTGATAGGAGGCGTAAGACAGTCTTTTTGTCGGTGGGACTTCCAGGAGTCATCACCCCTGACTGAAGCCATCCTTCAACACCCCATTCTGCCAGGATTCAAACTACCAAACATTGATTCCTACAACTGAACATCCTACCCGTACAAACATATCGATCATTTTAGAACCATCATACACATCCAACGAGCCTCGGATGCGCTACTCTGCCAGGTTTTTCCTGCCACCCTCAAAGGGCAAGCTCGAACATGGTTCGATTTACTTCCAACTGGAACCATTCCAATGTTCATCAAATTGGCCAAAGTGTTCGTTGAATAATTTTTTGCCAATCTAAGGATGGTCAAAGATTCCTCCCACCTTGCAAGAATTTGCCAAAATGTAAAATGAGTCATTCAAGGAGTTATTTCAAAGATTTTCTACTTCAGCCCGATAAATTTGAGGGGTGGATCCCGAGCTACTTAGAGGGGTTTTCCTTAGAGGACTCTGTCCTGACCCTTTCAGCACTCATGCGAGAAACGATCCATTCATATGCGGATCTAATCATGTAGAGGCCTAAATCTCTGTCGATGAATTCATTAATGCTCATAGGAAGCAATTTGAGAAAACCAATGGGAAGCACAAAAGCACATCAAGAGTGGAGAATCCATTTTTGCAGCAAAAGAAGCAAGGAAACTCTAACTTACCCCCTCAACCCTCATAACCATGATGAGAGCCTCATCAAGAGAAGGAATACATGCCTCTTTACACATCCTGAGCAAATGTGTTAATGGCCATCCGAGATCAGAAGATCGTGAAGTGATCGATCTCTTTAAAACCCAATGTAGGGAATCAGGAGCAATATTTTCATTTTCACCGTAGTTGGGGATACACTACTGAAGCATGTAGGCAACTCAATGAAGAAATTGAGAGGCTAATCTGACAAGGATGCCTCTGACAATTCATTCAAAACCCTCTTGCTTGGGATGCAACTGGTTCTGCTGGGGAGCATTATCAACAGCAAAGGCAAACGTCGAATAATTATCTAATGATTGGAGAAATTGAAACCATTGTCGGAGGTCCTTCAATGCTTAGTAAAGTTCTGATTGCAGTTAGCAAGGAGCCAATACCAAAGAAGCCTCGCACTGATCACTTTATTGCTTTTGATGATTCTGACTTAAAGGGAATAAAGATCCCTCATCAAGACCCACTCGTAATTAGTGCAAGAATTGGCGACCCATGCTACAATGTTAAGAGGATCTTGGTCGACAATGAGAGCTCTGTAGATTTCATATTCTACTCCACTTTTCTAAACATGGGCCTCGCTAGAGAAAAGCTGCAGTCGACCGCAAGTTCATTATACAGATTTAACAATCGACCTATGCGAGTGGAAGGAACGATCAATCTTCTAGTTATACTTAGAGAATTCCCCTCTAGGCTACACACTCCATCCAATTCATTAAGGTGAAATCAGAATTAGCCCATAACGCTATCTTTGGAAGGTCACTCCAGCCGATCTTTGGGGCTATTTCTTTAATTCCCAACTTGAAGCTGAAGTTTCTTACCTCAACGAGGATTGACATAGTGTATGGGGATCAACAACTAGCACAATCGTGTTATCTTAAGCAGACTCAACCTTGCCCATCGTTACCTTAAGCATCAAGGACTTCGATCTTCAGAATGAAGATATACCTCAAAGGGCTTCCCCCGTGGAGGACCCTTTAAGAATTAGACAACTTGGGTCTCTTCTTTCAGAAGAAGAGAAAGAAGTATATATTGAATTTCAATGTATGAATCAAGATGTTTTTGCTTGGAGCCCAGCCAATATGCCTGGAATTAGCCTTGAAGTAATTATGCACACCCTCAAGGTAAACTCGATGAGCAAGCCAGTAATCCAAAAGAAGCAGAACTTTGCACCAGATCGTCAGCTGGCAATCGAGCAAGAAGTTAATAAGCTTTTAAAAGCTGGATTCATAAGGGAAGTGTACAATTGAAATGCCCATAGGTTAGGCCTCCACCATGTTTGGTTGGCAAATGTCATCATTATTTCAAAGTAAGTGGAGCTTGGAGAATGTGCGTAGACTATATGGATCTCAATAAAGCCTGCCCTAAGGATAGTTTTCGCTTTCGCGTATTGACCAATTGGTCGACGCCACCTCCGTACATCAGGTGTTAAGCTTCATGGATTCCTACTCCGGATATAATCAGATACAAATATATTCTGCTGATGAAGAGGCAATGACATTTCAAACAGATAAAGGGTTGTACTGCTATCTGGTAATGTTTTCGGGCTCAAAAATGCAGGAGCAACATACCAGCGCCTAATGAATAAGTTTTTCAAAGATCTTATTGGACGCACTATGGAAGTATATGTAAACAATATGTTAGTAAAAAGCCTTAAAAACTCTCAGCACATCTCTGACCTGGAGCAGTGTTTCTGCTTCCTTCAATCTTACAATATGCATCTCAACCCCTCAAAATGCGCATTTGAAGTTGCCTCAGGAAAATTTATGGAGTTCACGATTACCCACCGAGGGATTGAGGCCAATCCTGAGAAGATCAAGGCTCTAAGAGACATGGCACCCCCAAAAAAATATCAAGTTTAGAAATTAAATGGAAGGATCGCAACACTCTCTTGTTTCATGGCTCGCTCAGGGGAAAAATATCTACCCTTCTTCAAGATTCTTAGAGGTGCCCGTAACTCAGGTTTTTAGTGGACTGACGAATGTAGGAAGCTTTCGAGCAGCTCCGAACTTATCTAGCCTCACCTCCACTACTCTCAAAGCTAGTTCTAGGAGAAATGTTATATATGTATATAGTTGTTTCCTCTGAGGCAATAAGCTCGGTCTTGGTCCAAGTAGATAATGATATTCAACGTCCAATCTATTATATCAACAAGATACTCTCTGAGATAGAAGCACGCTACCCATTAGCAGATAAGATAGCTTTAATGTTAGTCTTCTTAGTCTGAAAGTTATGAACCTATTTCGAAGCACATACAATCGGAGTCTACGTGAACCTACCATTGAAAAATATTCTCTAAAAACCTGAGACCTATAGCAGACTTATCAAGTGGTCCTTAGAATTGGGCATTCACTATCTGCCCAAACCCGATATCAAATCTAGGCTCAAACTTCATAAAATCATAACTTTCTCAAGAAAACTCCAAATTGAGTGTACTAATAGTCTAACTACTCATAATATGGTCTAATATTTGTTAAAAATCTGAAACTTTTAAAATCGATCTTAATTTTAAAACTCAACTTTTAATCCCTTAATTAACACATTAAATAATCTAATAAATCTAAAATTTAATAATTCACTTAAAATTCTAGAAAATCTTAAGTCAACTCTAAAATAATTAATCAACCATTTTTAATTAAAATTTATTAATTCCAAACTTTAATCAAATCAAGACACTTAATCAACCTCGATTGCTACTGGGTAACCTAGGCTTATGAGGCTATTAGCTTAGCCCCAAGGAAGGTGAAATAAACTTCACGGCCTCGATGCGAAGCAAAGGTAGCAATAATTTAACCTTTAAAATACACCTAAATCAATCCTTAACACATCAATACTTAAATCCAAACATAAACCTACCTTCATCATTAACAAACTCAAAATTTAGTCAACTTCAACAAACTACTCAACCTAGGATCTACCTCAGCCACATGACATTAATATAAGGAATTAATTTTATTTATTCTTGTTTGTTGTACTTTTCTTGCCTATATGACTGCCTGTTTTTTCTAGTTTTTTGACATTTGCATGTAATTTTTATTTTAGCCTGAATAAGTGGAGGCTCGTGAGGGTACGAAAAAACTTTTTTACTTAAATTAAAAATATTTTTTTAGCTCACATATAAACTCTAATGATCTAAGAAGTAAGCCCGGGTCCGCCGGGAGTCTATATAAAGCATATTTTTACCTTCTCTTTCTTCTTAGGCACCTCCCCGCATGCGTGTTCTGGCAGACCATCCGACCTTTGAGGGTGCAGATATATCAAGGGGGTGTTGTTCAATCTCTAAGAAAATATATTTTTTAAGCCTTTTTCAAAAACTGCTGCATACTCATTTTATGTATTTAACCAAGTCGATCAGCATTCATTGCATTAGAAACCAACTAAAGGAGTCTAAAATTTTAATTACACATGTCTTTAGCATTTTCACCCAATATAAGTCAAGGGGCAACTTAGGACAATCTCTAGATGTTGGCCCAAGCTTTCTAAAACTTTAATAATAATGTCCCTTCCACTCTTGCATAAAATGACTGGATTCATGAATTTTAATTGCCTAGGTGGTTAGCTGGCTCCCCAATTTAGGCCGGGATAAGTCCAGATTTTGCATTGCATTAGTTAGGATTGGGCCACCGTGGTCCGGTGCTCAATTTAGATTTAGGATCCGAGAAAAATTTTTGGATTATAAGACCTCAACCTCTGGAAATATAATCCCAAATTTCTAATAAAATATTCAACTCAAACTAAATCTCCTTTTAATCCAAACACTTAGCTTAGGTTGGGGCGCTTCTGAAGTGTTTAAGAATCCAAAAGTGCCTCCAACCCCTCTTCCTTTGATTCCAAAATAGGTGCTCAATCTAGCTCCATTTCCAATTAAAATTCCAAAAAAAATCCAATTCCTTTGGTATCACTCCTGAAGTGTTTAAACAAAATTTTGTCATTATTTTAATCAAGAGTATTCGTGGGAAATTCTTATTCCCCACGATGTAATTAACTACGAGGGGTTGTGGTCATAGGAGATTTAATATAAATATTCCCCTTTTTCAAAATCAATTTTTAGAACTAAAATTAATCTCCTTTGGGAAAATAAAGTCAACAACGATCACTTTTGTCATATTTCATCGATCGATAATGGGTGATATTTTGTCTCCTAGGAGGGATATATCATCCACTATTGTGATGTGGAATATGAAATTAGTGATCTCCCATCTGGATTATAGTGGTTGAATATTAATAGAATTTTATTTCGACCCTTCGGGATCGTATGCAAATTCTTATTTGAATTTTATTACTACAACCAGGATGGTAACTTTCAGTTTCATCATCTGAACCTGTTAGCAAACGAAGTCTTTTCCTTAAGAGGCAATATATTATTTATAACGAGACGTTTAATTTTTAGACTGTAGATTCAATATCAGATTTCCCAAATAAGATTAAATCTTTAAAAAATCCACTTTTCAAAATTCCCACCAACAGTCGGGAACCTTCAGGAGCCTCATTATGTCTTCCTCTTCGATGTGCAGAAGGGCTGGTATATCTCTTATCTTCCCCTACTTCTCTAATAGGACTCAGTCGTTCTTCACAAAAAAGAAAATACTGGCCCATCTCTTCACAGGATCACAGGAGCACATGTCCAATCATTTGGACTTGAATGCCATATGCCTTCCCGATATGTCACTAATGAGTTGACCCATTCGTGAAAGGTGTTCATGTGTCAAAAAGGCTTCCAGATATCTTAAGAGAGCAATCAAACCCACTATCACCGACATGGATCTATACAAAAATTTGGATAGACTCACCTCACATCTTGTTGAAATCTCGACCAGCTCAGCAGGAGGTGGGAAGCACAACTTTGCTCGCAAACTGGTCTCGCAGAAAATAAGACACCCGGGAGGAGGAAGGTCAGCTCGATCAGATTTCTTAGAGACCGCCATCATCACATCATTCGAGAAGTGAAACTTCTTGTGTAGAATGATCAAAGAATCACCAGTAATGGTGGACGCTGCATCATCCACCCTTGCTGCCTGGTTTTCCCTCCGCTCTCCATTATTCAGGGCAATAAGGTTTCTCCTTGCCATGAGATCACTCAAGGGAAGGTGGTCGCACGACATTACCTCTATATAGGGAGGGACCCTATCGTTAGATACGGGGTGCCACCTATCCGAAAGCTGGGGAATGCCTCCAGTATAGGAAGAGGGCATAAGGGAAGAAGGATGGGGTGGGAGTCTCCTTCTTGCAGAGAGGGGCCCTGGGCCTGGACAAGCGATACTACCCATGCATGGCCAAGGGAAGGCCTTTAATGAAAGAAAGGAGGGAGAGGAGAAGGTGTGCTTTGAAAGGCTCTAAGAGGGGTATTTATAGTTGGAGGAAGAAGTTGGGGAGGTTATGAAATATATATATATATATATATATATATATATATATATATATATATAATATTATATTATATATTACTTATTTATTACTAAAAAAAATTTACCTAACCGCCGACGATCAAGCCAACCTCCTGTGGTTGGCCAGTCAACGCAACAAGTGGCCATGTCAGCCACGCATGCAGAATCGTGTGAACGCAAATTTGTGATAGAATTCTAGACCAATACCAAAGTGTATTGAAACATGATATTATCGAGACACTAATTTGTGCAAATGATTGGTTATATGGAGAACAGGGTGATTTTTCGTTCATCTTCAAGCACATTTATATTTCTATCATTTTTAAGATGTTAAATTTATTTATCTTATTTTGTTATAGCAAAAAATGACCCCAAACTTGATGCAGTAACTGATGATATCGTCAATTTGGATGTGAACAAAAGTGACAAAGAGCTTGGTGAAAACTCAGTTGTTGGATAAACTGTCATGCCAAAATGCCTATTATTTATTTCATGCCTACTTATATTTCCTTCTAAGTTTCAAAAACTACAAGGTATGAGAATTATGATGTTTTCAGATTTTCTTGGCTGGCTATAGTAGGTTTGAGAAATTTTGTGTGGGTTGGTTACCTATTATTTGATTTTATTTGATGTTATGCTGTTGGTAGTCTCAGTTTTTGCTACTTTGCTAGGTTTGTTCCATGTTAGTTAGGTTGTTGTTTTAGGTTTGGTTTATGTTATTTAGCAGACTTTTATGGGTTTGTTCACTATTGAGTTGATTGCTTTTTTTCTACATTGGTTTGTTGCTATTGAGATTCCTATAGTGTTGTCTTGGTTTTCATGGGTTATTTTCTTAGTTTCTTAGGTTGGTTTGCCTGGATTGCTACCTTGGTTTCCTGGGTTGGTTTCCATAAGTTTCTATCTTGGATTCCCTGGGTTGTTGTCTTAGTTGCCTGTTATTCACCTGGATGTCGTAGTTTCATTTTGGAATCATTTGCTGCTTGGGTTGGTTTCTTGTTACTTACTACATTTGTTCAAATGCTGGGTTGTTTTTGAAAGCACTGAAAGTTAAGCTGTAATGATGAGCACCCTTCTAAATTGATTGTCAAGTCATTTGGGAAAACAATTATTGTAACTAGGTGTCATTTGTGTTATCTTCTAGTCTAACAGAAACTAAGTATAACCCTAAATTACAAAATGCCGCCTTGGATGACAATACCACAATAGTAAAAAAATTGTATTGTTGACTCACATTTCATTATTTGATGAATTATTTGGATGACTAATTTGAGCTAATGATTCAAGCTTTCAACTTCTCATGGATTTATAATTATATCAATTTAACTATATATATTTTTTGCAGTTAGCGTAAATCTCCATGAGAGAAAATGACTTCAAGTCTCCAGAGTTTTGAGTTCTTTAAACAGTCAAACTTATATTTGTAAATTATAATTTACTACTTTATTATTTGTAATTTGTGAAATTATATGTTTGTAACTTGTTATATGGGATTTGTAATTTATTTGTTAATTTAATATTTATGAATTATGATGTATAATTTGACAATTTGTAATTTTTTATAATTTATAAGTTTGTAAAAACATAAAGTTTCTTGATTTTTAATGATTTGCCTGTATTGCTGACTTGATGTCTTGGTTGCCTAGGTTGGTTTGCCTGGGTTGATATCTTTGTTTCCCTGGTTTGTTGTCTTCGTTGCATGTTATTCACCTAGATGTCATGGTTTCATTTTTGAATTTGCTGCTTGAGTTAGATTCCTATTAATTGTCGCATCTGTGCAAACGGGTCGGTAGGTCAATCCGGGTCGACCCGAACGCAGCTCGGGTCGGGTTTATGTTCTAAAAAGTGACCTATTTATAAAAATGGGTCGAGTTTGGGTTGACCCGTTTAGACCTGGGTCAGGGTCAACTCTGGTTCAACCCATGACCTAGTTTTGACACCCCTAACAAGCAACATACTTCATTTATTTGTCCAGTTCGACCTCTATGTACTCAAGGAAGGTCTCAACGTCACGTTCCTAGTCCTAGTAGTCTTCGATGAGCAGATGTCCATCAAAGAATGAAATCAGTGCCATGGTATCATAACTCTGCTCCGAATCAATATCGTAAAGAGCTTGTTGGTGATATAGATTTCTCTTTGATAATGGCAGAGTCGTATTCGTTTTTAATCAGACACACAAATTAATTATTTTAAAATTTTTATCAATATTCCTTCAATAGCTATTTATAATTTTAAATTCTAAAATTTTAGAGGGTTCATAAAATAGAATTTTTATTTAGATTATTTTTTTATAAAAATTCTATTTATATAACTAAAATTAAATGAAATATAAAAACTTAAAAATTATTTCAAGTGAGAGCATTAGTCCGCTCATTCCCCCTTAATTCGCCCTCTTATTTTACTATAAAAGCTTAATGTGTTTGGAAAATATCAAATTTTATCACTGAACATATGAAGTACAAAATTTCATTTAAGACACTTTGGAAAGGGCTCCAATGGCGATGGCTTTGGCCCCACTCACAGAAGCTTGAGCTGGAGATTAGAACTTTTTTTTATTATGGGTGAACATAGATTTGAGAATTGTATAATAATTATGGATGAACCTACATTTACATGATGCATGCAGATAGTGGAAGAGTCAGAATTTTTTTCGTGTGGGAGCATAATATTTGGAAAAAAAATCTTTAAAATTACAAAAATGTAAATCACATAATTGATCATTACGCAACTCTCATTGATCTGTTGGTTGGGGGCTTTGGCTATCAACCAGAGGTCTTGTGTTCTAAGGTTGCGTAAGTGATATGTATGTGAGTTTGCCTAAATTACACTAAATGTCCCCATATTTAAGGAATATGGGATTAGTTGCATCAAAGCTTTAAGGTGTTAAGTTGTACAGCCTAATGGGTTGGCAAAACTCACAAGCCTTAAATGCTTCCATTTACAGACCAGAACAAAAATGAAAATTAAAGCCAAAATGAGAACCAAAAGGGTTAAGTTGAAGAAAAAATTATTGATGATTTTACTTTGTAAAAGTCTGATACTGAACAAAATCATCACAACAAGTAGTCTTCATTCTTTTTAAGTATAAGCTCTTCTGCAAAGAAAGATGACATTTTATCTCTAATAATCAAAATTCTAACCTCCAACAATTAGTCATCATTCCCCCTTAATTATAAATAAATTAAGCACATCTTAATGGCTTTCATAAACTCATATAAAGTTTTCTTCATTTGATATTTAATTATTTCATAAATTTTGGATACAATTGAACTTCTTTTTTTCATGACTACATTTATTATCCCACATGCCCCGATTTTATAACCAACATGATGAAACCTATTCATTATAGCTACATCAATACATTACATTTAACCCAATCAACTTGATCAATCCATCACTAGTTACAACCATTACTCCCAAAGCCAATTCTTGAGTTCCCCACATCATAGACTACATTGAACCTACGTTGATGCATATTACCAATAACCGCAACAATAACCTCATCATTTGTTTTAGCGAATGCTAAGCACGCTTGAGATGAAATAGTCATATAAAGTATCCCCGAGCCATCTAAGGAAGCCGTCACTTCGCCGTCATAGATCAACACAATCTCCGGCACACCCACATCCGAGTGTCCAGTGAGGTCATAACATGTGTCGAGATTGTCTAGTGGCGGCGCCATCGGGTAATTAATCATTTCTTCTTGGAAAATGCTGCGAAGGGAGGAGTAGATAGTGGGTGGCAGGTAGCTAATCGATGAACCAGAGTCCAATACCGTTTCAGTAGGTGAAAAGGCAAGCCTTGTACCCGCAATAGAAATGGCAATGAGCTTGAGGAAGTACAAGGATGGAAAATTTGGGTTGGTTAGCATCGGTGTATACTTCACACCAGGGACAGACCTACCTAGTTCAAGATATCCAATTTCATTGGACCCTGATGGTAGACAATATGAGAATACCTTGTTATAAAATTGAGCTGTTTGGGAAATAATTGAAGCAGCTCCCTGACCGAGGCCTAATAACCCATCTGCTTTTCCGAAATCTCCGGTGTTGTTATGTCCACAACCGAAGCGGAAGTTGTGTATAGTATCAGAGGAGAATGTCAATGTGTCTTGAATTAGGGAGCCATTAGTACTAGAATGGTCGAGATATTCTTCCATGTAGAGACATGTGGATTTAGAGGAGCAACGAAATTTTTTGAGTTCGGTACAATAGTCAGAGTTGCATAAGATGTCGTTGAAGGTGGAGGAAAGGGTAGGGTCATAAAATGGGTTTGTTTGGGGGTAGCAGTTAACACAAGGGACACATTGGGTCCAAGTGAGATCGGTACCGGTGTCTAACATAAGTGAGAAGGACTTGGTAGGGGTGCCTAGGCCTATATTGACGATGTAGCTGCTGGATCCACTAAGAATGATGCTTACCGGAACTCTTGCAAAAAGAGAACCACCAACAGGGTTGAGGCGTGCATTGGCGTTGGCGACCCGGCGTTGGATGTAATTGACGCGTTCTTGGTCCCGTCGGAGAAGCTCCATATGGGACGGCTTGTCCTTGTGCGCTTGGGAAGAGCACAGGCCGTGCCAGTGGACCACGTTGAACCTGGAAGGGGTCGTGCCTGTCACAATTGTAACAACTAATTAATGTATGTAATGAGTTTTTTTTTTTTTTTTTGCTTTTGCATCAGGTTTAAGCTTGCGATATCTATGTTACCTAGTGAATGTTGTGCAGTGACATATTGACAATACAAACTCTAGATATCAAGTGTAAGATCTTGTTAACAAATTCAAAGAACATTCCTTATATACTCATGCTTGTATTTTGAGCATTACAATGCTAACATTTCACCCCAAAAAAATTAAAAAAAAAATATTCTTGTGATACCACAAAAGCTTGTCACAATTCAACCCGATCAAGACAGGTCCCATCGTGATAAGCTGTGACAAGCAAATCGCATGATCTAGTTCTAGAATGTTTTAGATTCACTTACAATATTCATTTTAAATAAACTACATATTACAGAGCTACTAAAACAATCAACTACTAAAAATAAACTCATCTACAAGACTTTTTTTTTCATTTTATCAAAATGTCTCTATACTACAGTATATGGCTAGATGCAAAAGCTATATAACTGAATAATAAACTAGCCATGACTATAAAAAAATCAAAATAGGAAAATACCTATAAATTTTGATTTGATCCTAAACTACTAATCAACATTATTTTATTATTCTAATTAATTTATGAAAAAAATAGTCTCCAAGAGGGTATTAGGAAATTATTTAAATTGCTTGCAAACTTTTCTCAGGCATGGAGTAAGAGTTGTTCGGCAATAGTGACTTGACGTCGATGACATGGTGTTCTCCGGCAACCTCTCGCACTGATACTAGAAAATTCATCTCTATTAGAAGCAAAAAGAAGAAGAGATTGAGAATAATATAATAGGAGAGTAGAGAAGAAGTTGCCATGAGAATAAAACTTTGAAGCTCTACTTAGGATAATTTGGAGTAAGCCAAGTGGAGGTGGGGATTTATAGGCAGTGGATTATTGTGCATAATGGGGTTTTTAAAAATATAGTTTAGAATATAATTTAATGTTTTAAGGGAAGATTAGGTGGTGGAAGAAATGATAAAATAAGGGTTTTGGCCTATAAAGAAGGAAACAAATATCTATTGCTTGGGTTTGTTCTTATTTTATCAACTTGTTGATTTTTTACTAAGTTTGATTTATAAATTATTTGGATTCCTATTAATCCAAATTTGTTGAAAGGTGCCGTCCGTCAAATTTGGCCCTATGTTTGTTCAAGTATAAACATAACTGCTAATGATGAGTGTTGAAAAGTTAGAATATGCTTCCAGCTTTCCCACTATATAACTTGTTCTTTAAGGAATAATAAAAAAAACAAACAATGTTTTCATAGTATTTTGAGTGAGAATTTAGTTTAGGGCACTAGATAATTATTAGTTAATTAGCGGATTTTATATCAAATAATTAAATTTTTTTACAAAATGGGTAATTTATTTTACAAAATAGAAAAAGCTAACTCACAAATAAAACAAATTTTTAGCTCTGTGTAGAATCTAAATGTGTCGATCAATCAAGTTGTATTACTGTATGAGACCTAAATTATGTTGGATGAGCTCGTTGAGGGGTTGTATTGGTCCTCCATGTGCTTGGGTTATGGTGTTTTGTACCTTTTTTTTCGTACAACATTGTGACGCTATATAGTCGAGTTGGAGATAGGCAGAGAAGAATGCCACAGCACTCTAGATTTTCACGCTATTACGCTAACAGGCAAAACGCATGATCTAGTTCTAGAATGTTTTAGATTCACTTATAATATTCATTTTAAATAAACTACATGCTACATAGCTACTAAAACATCCAACTACTAAAAATAAACTCATCTACAAGACTTTTTTTCATTTTATCAAAATGTATCTAAACTGCAGTATATGGCTACATGCAAAAGAAATATAATTGAATAATAAACTAGCCATGACTATAAAAAAATCAAAATAGGAAAATACCTATAAATTTTGATTTGATCCTAAACTGCTAATCAACATTCTATTATTATTCTAATTAATTTATGAAAAAAATAGTGTCCAATAGGGTTAAATTGCTCGCAAACTTTTTTCAGGCATGGAGCAGGAGTTGCTCGGCAACAGTGACTTGACATCGATGACATGGCGTTTTCCGACAACCTCTTGCACTGATACTATAAAATTCATCTCTATTAGAAGCAAAAAGAAGAAAAGATTGAGAATAATATAAGAGGAGAGTAGAGAAGAAGTTGCCATGAGAATAGAACTTTGAAGCTCTGCTTAGGATAATTTGGAGTAAGCCAAGTGGAGGTGGGGATTTATAGGCGGTGGATTATTGTGCATAATGGGGTTTTTAGAAAAATAGTTTAGAATATAATTTATTGTTTTAAGGGAATATTAGGTGATGGAAGAAATGATAAAATAAGGGTTTTGGCCTATAAAGAAGGAAACAAATATCTATTGCTTGGGCTTGTTCTTATTTTATCAACTTGCTGATTTTTTCCTAAGTTTAATTTATAAATTATTTGGATTCCTATCAATCAAAATTTGTTGAAAGGTGTCGGCCGTTGGATTTGGCCCTATGTTTGATCAAGTATAAACATAACAACTAATGATGAGTGTTGAAAAGTTAGAATATGCTTGCAGCTTTCCCACTATATAACTTGTTCTTTAAGGAATAATAAAAAGAACAAAAAAAATTTTGATAGTATTATTAGTGAGAATTTAGTTTAGGGCACCAGATAATTATCAGTTAATTAGCGAATTTTATATCGAATAATTAGATTTTTTTACAAAATTGGTAATTTATTTTACAAAATAGAAAAATCTAACTCACAAATAAAACAAATTTTTAGCTCTTTGTAGAATCTTAATGTGTCGATCAATCAAGTTGTATTATTGTATGAGACCTAAATTATGTTGGATGAGCTCGTTGAGGGGTTGTATGGGTCCTCCATGTGCTTGGGTTATGGTGTTTTGTACCTTTTTTTTGTACAGCATTGCGACGCTACATAGTCGAGTTGGAAATAGACGTAGAAGAACGTCACAACACTCTAGATTTTCATGCTATTATGCTGACAATCAGACTAGAGACATAAAGTGGAGTGTCGTCGCACTCCAAGCCTGGTGCCGCAATGTTGCAAGAAGATAAGACGTAGCTTTAGTGATTGCTACAAATAAAGCATTAGCAGCTACAGCATAATAAGGAAGAGCAGATTTTCCATGCTTTATCTCGTTCCTATTCTTCCAAGAGAAGTAAACAATGGTACAATAAATCTGTACCACTCCCAAATTTTTACCAGAAATTTGTTTAAGTTCAGTTAAACAATGATCCAAGGAGTTAAAAGTAGGAATAGGAATACCCCAAGCATTGAGTTGATTGATGATGTCCACCAAGTGTTTGCAATTGACACTAATATGCTCATAATCTTCCACCATATCACATCCTCTCGCACAAGCATCCTCATCAAAAAGCTTTCGGTTCTTAAGATTTAAATTGGTTGGAATAGAAGCATTGCCAAGTCTCCACCAAAACGTTTCCACCTTTTTGCTAAGTTTGAGTTTGTTGAGCCACTTGTAATAACCTTCTTCCATGAAATTAAATCTTCTATTTAATACTTGTTCAAAAGCCAAACCCGAGATTGTTTTACCGTGAAAGATTTTTTGCAGCTTCACCTTGTCAGCACAGTCGGGATGCACATGTATTTTGCTGATAGCATTCAAGAGTTCAGGATGGAACCACTTCTCTATAAGAGAATAATCCCATTGGCCATTCTTCATAAGATGATGAACACATTTTCCTTCCAATGCTGTACAGTCAATAAAAGTCCGCCATTGGTTGATACATTTGTCATAAATCCAAATGTAATTCAACACATTGATATCTTTGCCATTTCCAATGCTCCATCTAGAAATGTTCTTGAGAAACTTACCACCATCAAGGAGGATTTTCCAAGCTTTAGAGTAGTTCTTATTATTAGTATCCTTCAAGATACCATTGCCATATTTAGAACTCATCACTCTATGGAAAAGAGTATTTGGCTTAATAAGGAAATTCCAAGCAAGATTAGCTCTTAAAGGGCCCATTTTCATAATAGGAGAATGTAAACCTAAGCCTCCCATACTTCTTGGTTTACATAAATTTTCCCAAGCAATGTAGTGAATGCCATAACTACCATTTTGCTTATTCCAAATAAAATTTCTACAGATTTTTTCCATGGTGAGCAACACTTTCTTTGGAATCATGGAATGAGTAATCAAAAAATTAGGCATTGTTAAAAAAGAACTAGTGATAAGAGTGATCTTACCACCTAAAGAAAGAAATTTCCTTCCCCAAGCATTAAGCTTATCCATCATATTAGTAAGTACATCATGAAAATCTGCAGCTCTAAGTCGGTTAAGAGATAATTTGATTCCAAGATAGCTAATCTCCTTGACAGCTTTGAAGTTCAAAATTTTAGAGATCTTCTTCTTCATACGATTATTAACAGCATTCCCAAACAAAATTTGAGATTTATTGGTGTTAATTCTTTGGCCGGTCCAACAACAAAAATCATCTACAATGTTTTTCACCTCTTTAGCAATAGCTTTGGAGACTTGAGAAAAAATGATAACATCATCAGCATATAAGAGATGGGAAATATTTGGACCTCTAGGAGAGATATGAATACCAATGTTATTACCCCTTTGAAGAATAGCAATAGAAAGCAATTGAGAGCACAAAATATAAAGGTAGGGAGATAAGGGACATCCTTGACGAAAACCACTATGAGCCTTAATCCATTTGGAATTTCTTCCATTAATAATAATGGAGAATCTAACATCAATAACACATTCCAAAATGAGATTAGTAAAGTGAGAAGGAAAACCATACCAAATGAGGACTTTTTCAAGAGTTGGCCATCCCATACTATCATAAGCTTGTTCCATATCAAGCTTAAGAGCCATCAAACCCTTTTTGTTCTTGGAAATTTTAAACTTATGGATTATCTCTTGAGCCAAAAGACAGTGTTCAGAAATAGATCTACCAGGAATGAAAGCCATTTGTTCTTCAGATATCATCTTAGACATACAAGTCTTCAATCTATTGACTATCATGGAAGCAACAATTTTGTAGTTTGTTTGGCAAAGACTAATAGGGCGAAAATTGGATGGAAGCAAGGGATTTTTTATTTTAGCAATCAAAACAATAAGAGTATCTTTATGAAGGGAAATTACACTTAAAACGAAGTGCCTGTTTATGTGAGAAAATGCTAATTGCAATTAGAAATTTTTATGGCACTTAGTGCAATTCACAAAAATGGAGTTTGTCACATAGATGGAAATCTGATGCAATATTGTAACTTAAAATATTTCAAATAATTTTCTAAAGAACAAATTGCAGTCGAGATTTGAGATAATTAGTTTTATTCCATGTGAATGTGAATAAAAATTTATATTATCAAAATTTAAATTATATTTTTTCTGATAAAAAATAAAATAATTAATTTTATCCCTATAAATAATTCTAATTATTAATTATATTAGTGAAGGATAATACATTTTTTTAATTTTGATTAAAAAATGAGGGAAAAATTTTTCAAAAAAGAGATTATTGATTTCTTTCTTCTATTACAGTATAAGCAAGTGCTTACAAAATTAAAAGAGGAAAGAGTCAGGCGAAAGTATAAGAAATAAAAGTATCTCAAAAAAAAATCATTTTCTCCAAATTATGCATTACTCTATAACAAAAAATTAATATATAAGAATTGATCACTTCAATATATCAGAAATCTATCTTTGTTAATTTACTATATAAACTAAACATATTGATAATATCCATTTGTCAATTCAGGTTATAACATACAAGCCCATTCTCTTTGCTGACTTTTGTATTACAATAAAATAACAAAAAATATTGAAAAAGGGATGAAACCATTACATTTGCTCTGCTCAAATTGAATTCTTCATCGTTATAGTCGCATCGCATACCCTATGTAAAAGGAGCTGAATGCAGGCCTATGTCGCGTGCGTGACCACTTCCCTCATTCGCATTGTTAAAGAGAGACGGAGACGAAGCCCTTCACTTTTCTCACACTAAAATCCCGCTAGCCAAGTACATTTCCATGTGCCGACTCTGCCTGATCTTGCCACCTATCAAAGCCGCTAGATCCACACCGACCCAAACCTCGACCACAGCCTCTTCCCTTCTCTCTTTCCAATCCTCCCCGCTTTTGCTCGCTGAAGTTGCAGTTGTCGACCTCAAACCAAGCTTGGCATGTAGCTATCAAGGTCCAACCTTTTCTTATTTGTTTCTTTCCAGTTCACTATGTCCTTGATTATTCGCATGGGTTATTGCTGTTAGATAATATATTTAGCATTATTAGTTTTTTTAGCTAATTATGCACATTATTATTGGTGATTTTAATCATATATATATATATATATGTGTGTGTGTGTGAGAGAGAGAGAGAGAGAGAGGAGAGAAATGAGAAAAAGATATTAAAAAAAGAGAAGAAATAAAATTCAACCAAAAAAATGAAATGGTATAAAAAAGTTCGTGCACAGAGAATTGAACTTAATATTTAAAATAAAAAATTTGTATTTGGAAAAAGAATAAAAATTAAATATACAAAGTAAAGGGAGACTTGTGATCAAGCTCTCAAGTGCACGAACTTTTATTCGGTCCGGTGAACGTACGTTCATCTACGTTCGGCCACCAATGTATTAGCGCCACGTAGCATGAAGAAAAGACGCCGACCTGACCCGTTGTTTTTTGGGTTTTTTTAAATCCTTGACGAGCCGAACAACATCCCATCACCTTTTGGATATATTTCAAATACCTAGCAATACCGAGCAAATACCAAGTTGTACCTAGTTTTTTTCTAGAAATACTGAGCAAATACCTAGCAATACTGAGCAAATCCCTAGCAATATCGAGCAAATCCTCAGCAAATACTGAGTTGTACCGAGTTGTACTGAGTTTTTTCTAGCAATACCGAGCAAATACCTAGCAATATCGAGCAAATCCCTAGCAATACCGAGCAAATCCTGAGCAAATACTGAGTTGTACCAAGTTGTACTTAGTTTTTTCTAGCAATACCGAGCAAATACCTAGCAATACCGAGCAAATCTCTAGCAATACCGAGCAAATCCTGAGCAAATACCAAGTTGTACCGAGTTGTTAAAAACTCGGTACAAGTCGGTATTTGCATGGTTTTGGTCTTCACAGAGCGGTATTTCTTGTTTTTGCAAAGCAATACCAAGCAAATACCAATCAATACCGAGAAAATCGTGAACATAGCATTCCCGGGTTCAGCTAAGGGTCAAGTCGTCGGGCCGCGCGGTAAAGAGTAAGATCACATGGTGACATGTTATTGGCGGCCGAACGTAGCTCTACGTTAGGTCAGAGGACGTAATAATTCCTCCAAGTGCACATGTACAATGAACAATGAAACCAAGAAGACTCGTGACCTTAACTAATCAATATACAAATGAAAATAAGTGACTCGAAGACTCTAATAATGAAGGCCTTATGATGAATATCAATAAGCAAATGGGAAACGTATGTCAAACACAATTCCAAGCAATTCAAAAAAGAGTGTAAGTTGGAGTGTGATCCTCCCACAGTCAATGCAAGTTGACATATAACAATGCAAACTTTTAACGAATATGAAAATCATATCAGTTAATATGCAAATGCTAGTAGGAAGCGAGGCAATTTCAATTACAAATCATCTAGCAGCATAGCAAATGGCATATGGTGTATACAACATATTACTTCTAAGCGATAACTAAGATATGCAATGAACACAACAGTCTCCATGTGGTTGATCTCAACTTACAATCTAATGAACACACAACCTGCAAGCAGATGACAACTTGTTTGTAATACATATAAGGTCCTATGAATCATTGTAGGAGATCAAACATGCATACAACGAGCCACATATGGATGACAACATGAGAATACGTAGTGTTTTGCTCACAAGTAGAGCGTGATGGATGCACAATAAATGTAGTGGCGTCCCTACGACAGATGTTAATTAACATACGAGCAAAGAATCTTGATATCCATGAACTTTGAAGGTTGATATTCAAGGAAGGTAGAAATTTGTCAACCAATGCATACAGAGAAATGGGCGATGATCATCACACACCAAAAAACCAACATCAGCTAGAAAATGCATATATCATCCTACTTCGCAAGCAATGATGATTGATTTGCTGTGAATGTGAAAGGGTCCTTGCAAACACTAATGAAAAGATGAGGGTTGTGGACATAACTCACTGGCAGTCAACAACAATTTATAAGTTGTCATATTATTTCTCCCGAATGTGGTGACAATTGATACGAAATAGATATGGTAGTCTTATTACCAACAAGTTTAGAGGAGTGGAGATTAACATAATAATTCGCATACAAGCAAAAAATAGAAGGCTTGAAATGACTGTAATGCAATGCTTATAAATAACAACAGCTGATGCAGTTTATATGTAAGCAGCAATGATAGAGTGTTACAAACATGATAGACCCCTGTTGGTGGAATTTTGAAAATATGTTTTGAAAAATATTAGTTTTCTTTGGGGATTTTAAGATTAAGGATGAGTTCTAATTCTAAGGTCGAATCAACTCGTTAGAAAGAATATATCACCCCGGGGGACGAAGATAAACTTTCATAACGGTGTTCAGGCTTAGAATTATGTAAACACATCTTGAATATTATGATCGGGTTCTAAAGAGAACTTCATATGGCCCCGAGGGAACAAAATAGAGTTCAACTAAGTACCCAATTACAATATCCAAGAAGTATGATCGTCGCATTCACATCCAAAGCCTTATCGAAGAAGGATGTATCTCCCCAAAGGGAAATGACACCATTCTACGATAATTCTTCTAATGCAACGACGACGATCATTCTTTAACTTTTCCCAAAGAAATCTAGTGAAATTTTAAAATCAGGTGTGTGGGGTTCCAAATCTCCTACGAGCGCAAGCCCTCGTAGTTAATTACATCGTAGGGAGACAAAGTCTCCTACGAAAACTCTCGATTAAAATAATGGCAAAATTTTGTTAGAATTTCTAGGAGTGATATCAAAGTGTGAATAGAATTATTGGAAAATCAAAATGGAATGGATCAAGATTGAGCAGTTATTAACGGAGTCAAAGGATGAGAGGTAGGGGACACTTTGAGATTCCGGAACCATTCGGAAGTGTCCCAACTTAATCTAAGTGTTGGGCTTTATGTTTTGGATTGAAACGATATTTAATTAGAGTTGAGCATTTATTAGAAATTTGGGACTATATTCCCGAAATTTGGGGTCTTATAATCAAAGATTTGCCCCGGATCCTAAATCTATTTTGGACACTGGACCACAGTCATCCGATCCTAACTAATGCAGTGCAATGCCTGGACTTACCCCGGCCTGGATTAGGGAGCCAGCTAACCACCTAGTCGATTTAAAAGAGATAAGTCCGGTCTTTTATGAAAGAGTGGTGGGGACGTTGTAATTAAAGTTTTTGAAGAGTTGGGGCCGACATCTAGAGATTCTCCTATTTGGCCCCTTTAACTTATGTTGGGTGCTAAAATGCTAAGGACTATGCAATTAAAATTTTGACTCTTTAAGTGTGTCTCTAATGCAATGCATGCTAGTTAACAACTTCAAATCAAGTATGCTTGAAATTTTAAAAACAGGCTTAGAAAATAATTTTTTAGAAGACTGGACTTCCCCAGATCCGGCACCTCATCCTCATAGGTCAGACTATCCGGACTCTACTCACAGGCGGGGAAGGGTCTAAAACAAGGAAAGAAGAATGCCAAGATATGCATGCGACCCCAGGGTCGATCCCCGGCTAATTCCCTAGATTCGTTATCTTTCTATGTTATTTAGACTCACTAAAATTTTAGACTTTTAAAATTATGAGTATAAAACTTTCACACCCTCACGAGTCTCACGTATCCAGGCGAAAACAAAGAGCGGCATGCAATCGCCAAAAAACTAGTAAAAACAAATAACCCTAAAGGCAATCAAATCATCACATCAAATACAAATTAATTAATAAATGTCCATAGGCAGAATTGCCTTGCTTATTACAAACCAGAATATTACAGAAAGTAAAGTGGCCGGGCACCACTGACAACAACCCGGATTCTAAGCCTAGTAATGACGCAAGTTATTTTGAGTGGGATACTCTCAATCTTCAAATCTTCGAATCTTCAATGTCATTCTTCTTTGGACTCCTTTTCTTCAATCTTCTTGGAATCCTCGTAGTAGATTACCCAAATGGATAAGAGAGCACTTCCCTCTAAGGGGAAGGCCACTCCTTCCTCTTTGGGTAAGGAAGAGGTATGATCCAAATTTGGATTTCCAAATGGAAAAGGAGTGTTCCCCAAAGGGGTATCCTTTCCTCTTTGGACTCCAAGCTTTGGATCTGTGTATCCCAACTCAAAATAGACTTTCACAACATTTGACACTTACACAAATTACATTGATATCAAAATAAAAATCTAGACTCACCTGCAGGGTTATCCTAAGCAGTTAATATATAAAAAGCAGTTATTCCCAAGCAGTTGTATATGAGCAAAAAAAGAAAGTAAACACACTGGCCACGCTCTTTTTATGATTTGGGGGCTTTAGCAGCTGAAGCACCTGTGCAAAGAGTTTATAATATTTATGTCTTTTTTTTATGATTTGCCCCCTTTTTATATTGCCCTGCATGAGCGTGGCCACCTGCAGAAAACTGTGTCAACATCCAGATCGTACCTAACCTAAGGGTAATCTAGTCGCCAAACACATCAATCCATCCACAGAGTACAGAAAAAGTAAGCAGACATAGCAAAGCAATTTCATCCACAACATGCAGTGAAAACTACGAAAAATCCGGCACACAGCAGTAAAGTAAACACCGGCCTAACCTAGATCTAGAGTTGGTTGTCCTAGCACATCATCTAAAGTGTGTGTAAAAGGTCGTGTGGCTGGGATAGATTCTAAAGTAGGTGATTAGTTAAAGTTGTCTAAAAGTTTGAGTTTGTTAAGGCTCAGGAGGGAATTTAGATTAAAATTCAAGTATTAATAAATTAGGAATTTTAATTAAATATATTTTAAAAGTTAATTGATTACTACCTTTGTTTCACACCGAGGCCGTGAAGTTTATTTCACCTTCCTTGGGGCTAAGCTAATAGCCTCGTAGGCCTGGGTTACCCAGTAGCAATCGGGGTTGATTAAGTTATTTAAATTGGTTGGAATTAAAAAAAAAGTGGATTAATACAAAAATAAGTTAATTACTGATTTTTAAAGTTGATTAATTTAAGTTTGCCATTAATTGATTCGTGGCGTTGTGCCACCAGGCTCGAGGAACCAGCCTCCTTAGGACACTTAGCCCCGCAGCCCGGAGTAGTCCAGCCGATAAACCAAATTAATGTAATTGAATTAGAGACTTTTAAAATGTTAAATAATTAAAAAAAATTAATCCATTTTAAGGTTTGACACCCTTTAGAATCCATTCGTGGCGTTGTGCCACCAGGCTCGAGGAACCAGCCTCCTTAGGACACTTAGCCCCGCAGCCCGGAGTAGTCCAGCCAATAAACTTCAACTTTAGGGTGGTTGTTGTGTTTTAAAGGATTTGTTAAGTGTTTTGGACATTAAACCAATATTTTCTGAATTTTAGAATGATTATGAGTTTTATTAATTTTTAGAATATTTTAATGATTTAATTAAGGGGTTAAAAGTTGAAATTTTGATTACGACCAACTTCTGGAATGTTTGTATTTTATTAAAATACTAGACCTTACTATGATCAGTTAGAAGGTAAGTACGTTAAAATCGGATTTTTCTACATTTTATTACAAAGGTTTGAAGTTTTGAACTAGTTTTGACTTAAAGTTGACCGATTTGTTGACTTTTTAAAATATTGCAAATTTCTGGAATTTAATATTTTTAATAAATACTAGACATCAATATGAGTTGAATGCAAGTGAGTTTGGGTAATTTGGATTTTTCTAGGATTAGTTATGGATTATTGAAGTTTGGGCATTTTAATGAATTTTAGGGATTTCTTAATTAGAGGGTCTCTTTTGTGATTTTGCTTTAAATAAATTCCCAATCTCTTGAAAACACCTCCAAAGGTCAGGAATAATCTAAGGAGAGATCCCCAAGTGTTTGGGAGATTTTTTTGACTTTTTAATTATTATTAATTAATTATCTCAATTAAACATTGATTTTTTTTACTTAAAATTAAATTAGGGTTTAAATTGCTGTCAAATCAAGGGGCTTCCAATTATCATAGATTAAGGACTGAATTCTGGTCAGTTTGAGGGTTTATATGTAATTTTTGGATTTAAATTGGATTTATTACAATTTTTAGAAGTTTTAAAGGCTTAATTAAGGGTTTAAGACTTAGAAAATTAATTAGGAGACCTAATGATCTCAAAAATCAGTGAAAATTTCCCTAGGGGTTGAGGGTGTCACTAAGTTCAAATGTTCAAAGTTTCAACTCAAGGGAAAGTGAATCCTAATTATGGAAATTTTTCTAAGTTTTCTATACATGAGTCCTTAATTATTGTCCTTAATTATGTCACTAATCTTGGTGGGCTTGAATCAATGTTTGAACTAACCCTCATACTCAATACACAAGGCATGCATGAACCACATAAGCACATTCAATACCTAAATCTAGGAGAGCCTTAGACTAAGTGGTGTGTGCACCTTAAGCATGCAATTAACTAATTAACATAATTAAGACAAAATTAGTGAATAATCAAAGAATGATTATCCACTAATCATCCCCTTTATTTCTATTCAAATATGCTCAATCAACATTTAAGATCTCAAGTGACTTCTTAAACACTTAAAGATTTACATATATATAGTTTCAAAATATATATTAAAATACATAAATATAAATGGATATATATATATAAATAGAAATATATATTATAAAATAATTAAATATATTATTAAAATGCATGTTAATGAGTTGAAGGATCCACTGATCTCCATAGAAGTTTGAAAATAATAAAAGATTTTCCTTGTATTTTTCAAAATACTAGATATTTAATTAAATATAAAAAAGGTTAATAAGCTTCAATAATCCAAAATACCATCAAAATCTATTCAAATAATATTGAAAATTTTTCTGGAGACCAGCCATACTCTCAACAACATGCATGCCAAATTTCAGATAAAAAATAATTTATACATAATTAATTAAAAATAAAATACATATTTCTGTATTTCTTAAATTACTAATAAAATAATAACCAAAAGAGTTTGATTTTATTTTTAAAATAAACTAGCTGAAATTCTGAAAATTTTGATATATTGTACTCAATTTTTGGTTATGTATTTGATTTACTGTAATTTTTTTAAGTTTCTGTAATTAAAACTAATTAAAACACAATTTCCTTAATTAAATGGCGGCGGTCAGACACGCGGCACGCTCTGATTCGCGGGATCGAAACCGCGCGACGGCGGGGACACGCGTCGGCCGCGGGCCGCTTCACGCGGTTTTCACTTAACCACGTCAGCGGCGCGTGGCAGCCGTTGGATCACAGCGGGTCTGATCCAACGGATGAGATCACATCCTGCGGTTGATCTCTGCGGGACGAGATCAGACGGTGGGATTTGACTCCGTGGTTTCTGATCCGAGGGCTCAGATGTCGCCGGACGGCTGATCGAACGACAGATCGAATGCGCGGTCGGATCAGACCGCGGAAGGGCTGGATCTGGACCGTTGATCAAGCGATCAACGGTCCAGAAAACGTACACTCACCGGAGACCGTGAGTGACGCCCTAGAGAACGTATTTTGCCTCGTTCTCTCGATCGGATTGATCATTTCACTCGAAATTTTAAACGTAGATTGAAGACATGAACAGAAATCGTGGGGAATAGTTCGTTTTGGCTAAAACCCTAAAAGCATAAAGCTATTTAGATCTAACTAATGTGAACTAGATCTAGGGTTTTAGGGAGTTATACCGTTAGATCTTTGAGATTTCTGGATGGATGAGCTTGTAGACTGTCCAAGTGAAGATCCCCAGCAAAAATCTGAGCTCGAACGCGTCTGGATCGACTGCTGTAGGCTTGGGACGGTCTAGGTGGTGTACTCGCCGGAGAACTCGCCGCCGGTGACGTGCAACCACTTGGATTTTGTAGTGGGGAGGTAGAGGAAGCTCTGGAGATTCAAAATGAACAGGGGACAGGACTTGAGAGGACTTGAGTAGTGAGAGATGATTAGGGTTAGAGTTTTTTTGGCATTAAGGCCTTTTCCCCCTATTCAAACGCCCCCAGGCCAAACGGATGGCTGGGATTGACTCACCAGGTCCTCAGATGTTGCCAAGTGTCCCTGGGACAGCCAGAAGGCTGACCCAAAGGCTGGGCACGCCTCAATCCTATTGGGCGGCTTTGGGATGAGTGGAGGAGACATTGCCATTTAAGGCTAAACCAGACCCTGAGCCTGGTTAGGAGAGCTCCAAGTGAGCTTTAGGACATTAAGGGGTCGGCCTAAAGCAGCTTAAATCAAGGGAAAGGGGCTTAGCATGTGATAAAGCCTTCTAGAAGAGGTTTAAGCTTGGGTTTGACCAGGTTGACCAGTCAACTGGTCAATGGGGCTGATGTGGCATCCAAGTAGGTCATGGAGTCTTTCCAAGTGGCTGGATGGGTGTGGCTTGAGCTAGGTTCAATGGGTTGAAAGGTTTGACCATACAAATGGTCCCTTAAGCCTTGAGTTGACTGGTTGACCAGTCAACTCCATCAAGGGTTATGAAATTTTTATTTAGGTAATTCAAATGAGTTGGTTAGGTGGATTGGAGGGTGGTTCCAAGAGCCATGCATGTCAAATGGATTAAGGAGGCTTAATGGGCCTTTAATGGGCTTCTAGGCCAAAACTGGTTGACTTGGTCAACCAGTTGGGTTCAGGGGCTAGAAATGGATTCAACAAATTCAGAACGTCATCCTGAGTCTATTGGATGTGGTCCCAGGGTTTGGAGGGGTCGATTTGGTCAAAATCACCATTTGAACCCTTAAGGGCTTGTTTGGTCAACCTAGGTTGACTTGGTCAACCAGGTTGACCCAGGGTCTGGGTTTGGGCTCAACAGGTTTGAAATGATATTTGAAATTTGTCAAAGGTGGTTGCATCCCATTTGGAGCTCATTTGGTTTGAAATCCCCATTTAAGCCCCATAGGGGTATTTTGGTCAATTTTGACCTATTGGTCAACTATGGTCAAAAATGGGTCTGAAAAATGCAGTTTACTGCTCAATGGGTTAAATTCAAAGGTCTGGAAGTGATTGGAGGCTTGGATAAGGGTTCCAAGGTCAAAATCTCAAAAGGGTTATGCTCAGTGGCATAGGTTGTAAATATTTGAAGGTTTTACATCCTTTGAATTTTAATTCAGATTCTGGGGTTAGAGACCTCAGAATGGGCTCAAAATTGGAGGGCAGCCTCTAGAGACATGTCTTATCACTTTGCAAGTGATAGACCCTGAATCAGAGGCCATTAAACTGGGTTTCAAAGTATTTGAAAATTCAATGAAAAAGGTTTTTAGGACAGGACCTTAAGACTTAGGATTTGGGTTTGGATTTCTGGATTTGGAATGGATTTTGAGTTTGAAAGATTAATATTGAAGTATCCAAATCATTAACAATGATGTGGTGATTGTTAATGAATGGAAAGGGTCAAAGCTAGATCAAGGGTAGGCTCAAAGTCAAAGTTGAAGTTTGAATTGTCAAGTAGATTGGGTTAAAGTTTGGATGTGGTTGAAGCTTGGATTAATTTGGATTTAAATTGAATGGAGTTTGAGATTTGAATTGATCAAAAGTAGGAATTGATTTGAGGTTAGAGTTGATCAAAGGTATGGGATTAATTTGAGGTTAGAATGGACCAAAGGGATGGGATTGATTTGAGTCTGAATTGACCCTAGGATCTAGAGAGATTTCTAAGACCTAAGGTCTAGAGGGGTTCTAGGATTTGGATATGGAAGAATCCTAAGCTCTAGAGTAGGCCTAAAAGTCTTGGATCTAGGAAAGGATCCTAAAGTCTAGAGTGGATCTTAAAGTCTATGCTCTAGGAAAGGATCCTAAAGTCTAGAGTGGATCTTAAAGTCTAGGATTGGATCTGGATTCTGAAAGGATCTTAGTGACCTCATACAAAAATGAGGTCAACAAATGGACCCCCAATGTGTGTGGTAGAAGGGATTTCTGCTGCACACATTGGCGTTGACCGACTAGAAGTAGAATCTTAAAGAGTTGAAGGAAGGGCATCACCCAACCTTAAGTCCATTGGAAACTAGTGAAAGGCTTACACCTATTTGGAAAGGAGGACTGGTGAAACCAAGGTAGGGAATACCTAGCCTTGGGTCTAAGGAAGGGCATCACCCAACCTTAAGTCTACAGGATGCTGATAGAAGACTTACTCCTAGTAGACAGATCAAATGGAAACCAAGGTAGGGAATACCTAGCCTTGGGTCTAAGGAAGGGCATCACCCAACCTTAGGCCTATAGGATGCTGATAGAAGACTTACTCCAAATAGGCAAAATTAACTGGAAACCAAAGTAGGGAATGCCTAGCTTTGGGTCTAAGGAAGGGCATCACCCAACCTTAGGTCTACAGGATGCTGATAGAAGACTTACTCCTAGTAGACGGATCAACTGGAAACCAAGGTAGGGAATACCTAGCCTTGGGTCTAAGGAAGGGCATCACCCAACCTTAGGCCTATAGGATGCTGATAGAAGACTTACTCCAAATAGGCAAAATTAACTGGAAACCAAAGTAGGGAATACCTAGCTTTGGGTCTAAGGAAGGGCATCACCCAACCTTAGGTCTACAGGATGCTGATAGAAGACTTACTCCTAGTAGACGGATCAACTGGAAACCAAGGTAGGGAATACCTAGCCTTGGGTCTAAGGAAGGGCATCACCCAACCTTAGGCCTATAGGATGCTGATAGAAGACTTACTCCAAATAGGCAGATTAACTGGCAAACTAGGGTGGTGCCACGAAGGGCGTACTCCATCACTAGCGAATGGGTGATGGTGCCACGAAGGGCGTACTCCACCACTAATCCCCGGGTCAAATGCTAGGGTAGTGCCACGGAGGGCGTACTCCACCACTAGCGGGTCTAATCCTAAAGGAAAGGAAACGCCTAACCTTAAGGAGAAGGCGAAGAGCGTTAAAATAATAAATAAACTAAAAAAAAAGGTGGAATCAAGTTGTAAATCAAGAAGAGGAAGTCTTATTAATTGATAAAATGAGCTACATCAAGCATAGTATTTCTTAAGGAAACGCCCATTAACAGGTAGCATTGGGTGGTTCCCTTTACAATCTACTAACTGATACGAGCCTCCTTCGTAGACAGTCTCTATAACGAAGGGTCCTTCCCATGTAGGTTCAAATTTGCCTCCCAGCTTCCGATGGGCCAAGATAGGCCTCCGAAGGACCAATACCAAGTCTCCCGCTTGGAAGGTCCTAGGTCGCACTAACTTATCGTGAGCTTGAACCATACGGGATTTATACAACTCTAAACTTTGTTGAGCTTGGAGACGTCGCTCTTCAAGGCCTTCGAGTTCTTCCAATCGTAGTTTTGCATTTTGTTCATTGGTAATTTGATTCTGAACTGCAATTCTAAGCGAAGGGATTTGTATTTCCAAGGGTAGAACAGCCTCAGATCCATACACTAGTGCAAACGGGGTGGATTGGGTCGGGGTTCTATAAGTGGTACGATAAGCCCACAAAGCTTCCACCAACCGCTCATCCCACTGCCGTTTGTTATCATCAAGGGTCTTTTTGACAATTTGCACCAAGGTTTTGTTGAAGGCCTCGGCCAATCCATTTGCCCGAGGGTAATAGATCGTCGAATATCTCCAATCAATATTATGGCGCCTTACAAAACTATTGATTTTTGTAGACTTGAATGCGGACCCATTATCGGATATGATTCTGCGGGGTACGCCGAATCGATATACAATATGGTCACGAAAGAATTTTAAGACATGGTGTGATGTTACGTTTCGTAGGGGAATTGCTTCCGCCCACTTTGAAAAGTAATCAGTTGCTGCTAATATGAAACGATGACCTCTCGCGGAGGGAGGGTCAATCGGCCCAATGATATCCGTGCCCCAACTTTCAAAGGGCCACGAGGCTATCGTAGGGTGTAACACATTAGGCGGCTGATGTAAAACCACACCATGGACCTGACATTGATGACAGTGCTTTGCCGTATTCATGCAATCGTCAATCATTGTAGGCCAGTAGTATCCAAGTCTCTTAATCTTTAATTTCATTTTTGGACCCGATTGATGAGCACCGCACAGTCCTGAATGAACTTCATTAACAATTTTCTGGGCTTCTCGCTTGTTCAAACAGCGCAGCCACATGTGATCGAAAGACCGACGGTACAACAGATCGTTAACTAGTGCATATGATAGGGCACGTTTCCTAATCTGGTTGGAGAGTGATTTATCCTGGGGAAGCTTCCCTTCTTTAAGGTAATCGACTAAGGGTCGACTCCAATCGCCTTCTTCGTCAGTTGTCGAAGAAGCAGAAAGGATCTAAAGGGGAGTCTTATTAATGTATTCCAAATCTATAAGAGAAAGAGTCTTACGACCCTGTATCTCTATAGGGATGGAATCCTCCTCAGGACATGCAAATTCCTTTGCAAGTTTTGCTAAGGCATCCGCCGCAGAATTGCTTCCACGGGGAACCCTATACAAAGTAGCAATGGGGATTTGTTCCAACAAGTGAAGCGTGTACTGGTGATATTTTAGGAGATTCGGATTCAAGACTTTATAAGTTCCGGCGACTTGGTTAATAACTAGTTGGGAATCTCCAAAGATCTTAATCTCTTTAATCTCCATTAGAATTGCAAGTTCCAAACCAGTTATCAGAGCTTCGTATTCAGCTTCGTTGTTTGTGCAAGGCTCCGATAAGTGGTAGGAAAAATGCATCATTCCTTTTTCTGGTGTAATAAAAATTAGACCGACTCCAGCCTTTCCAGGAATTACAGATTGTTGGGTCGCAATCCTACAAGAGGATGCTGCCCCATCAAAATATAATTCCCAGATGGCCTCGCTAGATTCCCCCAAACTCATGATTTGTTCGTCGGGTAAGTCATCATTCAGAGGAGAATCTGCTGGCAGCGGGTGTGCTGCCAGAAAGTCGGCAACAGCCTGTCCTTTCACAGCACGGAGAGGAGTGAAAGTAATCTCAAATTGCAACAATATCATAGACCAACGGGCTAAACGTCCTGACAACGTAGGTCGGGTCATAAGATATTGCAAAGGATTAACTCTTGAAATCAAACTGATTGAGTGGGAGAGCATGTAATGCCTCAGTTTCTGAGCTGCAAAAACTAAAGCAAGACAATGCTTCTCTATTGACGGGTATCGAATTTCAGTAGGAAGGAGTCTTCGACTAAGGTAATAGAGAGCATTCTCTTTTCCTTCGTCGTTAACTTGAGCTAACAGAGCACCTAAAGACTCATCTAGAGCTGCGGTGTAGAGGATTAATGGCTTTCCGGGAATCGGAGCTGCCATGACTGGCGGGTTAGAAAGGTATTGTTTGATATCGTCAAAAGCATTTTGACACTTCTCGCCCCATACGAATTTAGTATCCTTTTTCGCAAGGACAGAAAAGGGTTGACATCTCCCGGAAAGATTAGAAATAAACCTCCTTATATATGCCAATCTACCTTGTAGAGACCTTAACTGAGTAAGGCTCTTAGGGGATGGCATATCTAAGATGGCTTCAATTTTAGCAGGATCTATCTCAATTCCGCGGTGCCTTACTACGAATCCTAAGAATTTTCCCGAAGCGACGCCGAAGGCGCACTTCAAGGGGTTCATTTTCAAATCGTAGCGGCGCAACCGTTCGAAAACAACTCTTAAGTCATACAGGTGAGCCTCTTTAACCTTGCTCTTGACAACTAAATCATCAATATAACATTCAACTTGATTATGAATTAAGTCGTCAAAGATACGGGTCATGGCCCGTTGGTAGGTTGCTCCGGCATTCTTTAGGCCGAATGGCATTACCTTATAACAAAAGATTCCAATAGGGGTTCTGAACGCCGTATTTCTCTCATCTTCAGGGGCCATCTTGATTTGGTTATAACCCGACGAGCCATCCATGAATGAAAAAATAGCATGTGAGGAGGCAATGTCCACCATGAGTTCTGGTATTGGTAGGGGGAACTCATCCTTAGGGCATGCCTTATTCAGATCCCTATAGTCGACACAAATCCGAATCTGACCATTTTTCTTTCGAACTGGCACGACGCTGGCCACCCAAGAGGGGTATTGTTCCTCTCGAATGAATCCGGCTTCTGCCAATTTCTTAACTTCAGAAACGACTTGTTGCTCAATCTCTAAGCGCATGCGTCGAGGAGCTTGTTTAACAGGGATGGCATCATGCCGAACCCCAAGTTTGTGGACTGCTACCTCAGCAGGCAAACCTGGCATTTCGTCATATGTCCAGGCAAAGCAATCTCTGAACTCGAATAACAACTGGATTAAGTCTTGAGTTTCACTCTCGCTCAACAAAGTACTTATGAAAATCGGACGGGGGTCATCATCGTTTCCCAGGTTAATTTCTCTTAACTCATCGACTGTCGACTTAATTTCCTCTTCAAATTCAGGGGGTGCATCCCGAACTTGAAGATCATCGGGATCGTCTAAAGTCTCCAAACAGAGTTCATCCAAAGGACAAGGAGGATCTGTAGGGACATTTGGAGAATCGAGATGGTAAGTTATCATTAGGCAATACTCATCATCATCGAATGAACTAACTGTTCCAAAGCCAATACCACTCATTGGATTTTTACTTATTTTTGTTCGCCAAATATTCTCGTGGTATCTAGCTTGACCCTTAGTCCATCGGTATGGTACAGAACCTTTAGAAAAAGTATTTTTTACACAAACAGGGAAGTAGCCGAAAGGTAATTCCATTAATTCATTAAAATCTGCCTCCTCAAGGGTTACATCACCTTCGTCTCTTGCGGAGGAGGAGCCAGGAAAGAATTTCTGGACTTTCTTAACTTCACCATCCAAGTTGGGGGCCACTTTGACTTCCAACCCTACAACCCTGCCTGCCGACAGTGGGGTCAGAGAAAGGGCCTCTATCCTTCTAGTGAGCTTTTCATACATTGTTAATTCGGGCTCGTCACTTTTAACTTTTGAAATATCTACCTCAGGGTCACTGTCCTGGTCTAAGGTGAGATCAAATTTTGGAGGAGTATTTATGTTTTGACAATCGAGAGAGAGGGCAGCACCTTGACTTTCTAGCTCACTATCGGAATCTGATTCCAAATCAATGTATACGGGTGCTGCTCTCCTGTCTAATGAAGCACGGCCTCGACCTCGTGCCCTTAAAGCCATCCTCCCACCTCTTTGAGGTAATGTGTTTGGAGGTCTAAGGACAACAATATCAGAGTCGTCTTCACTACTCGATTGAATCATTTCTTGATTGATATTCTTATCTTTTTCTTTCTTTTGGTTGAATTTTTGTTCAACCATTTTCTCCTCAAATTTGATCTCTAATTTAGAACGGGACGAAGACCCTTTTGGTACAAAATATGCAGCATCTTCGTAGATCCCAATTTCTTGAATTGAGAATGGTTGCAAATCACCCTTAATCACATGTTCAATGCCATCTCGTTGATACTTAATGCATTGGTGCAGGGTAGATGGAACCATTCTATATTCGTGAATCCAAGGTCTACCTAGAAGTGCGTTAAAGGACGTAGTTGAATCAATTATATAAAATTTAGCTTCAGTTTTTAAACCTCCTATTTCTAGGAGTAGAGTGATCGAACCTAAAGCTCTCTCGCCCTTCTCGTTGAACCCACGAAGCACCAACCTGTCGGTTGAAAGCTTGCTAGTATCAACTCTGAGATAAGCAAGGGTCTTTATGTTCATCACGTTGACCGATGCACCCGGATCAACAAGGACTCTTGATAACTTGAAATTTCCCACATTTACAGTAATGTAGAGGGGACGATTGTGGTCAGCAGTTCTCAAGAGTAAATCTTCGTCTGAAAAGGTAACCCCAGGGACCTCTTTGAAGTAGAGAGCCTCACCTTCTGAAGTTGCAGCCAACTGTGTTAAGCAAATCTCGGGATCGAGAAGTGCTTTAATTAGAGACTCCCTCATTTCTTTGGAAAGAAGGAGGGCGTCATAAATACTTAATTTTGCTGGCAACTTCCTAAGGTGGGCTAGAACATTGTAATCAACCTTAGGAACGACAGACTCGAAACCCGGAGGAATTAAAGGGAATTCTGGTTGTTGAGGGGAATCCGGACTTAGATTTTCGAATGAAGGTTGTTTGCCTTTATTCTGAGGGGGCAACCTAGGGGGTAAGACTTTACCGCCACGGAGTTGGACCTGCTCGACATCTTCGGGCGGGCAAACTAGGGCAGTGTCTACACACACCATAGGTGTTGGATCATCATTTTCTGAAAGCGAGTCAGAATATGAAAGTTCTATCAAGATAGGATTTCCTTGAAAATTGATTTGAGGGAAATCACTTTCTGATAAAGCTTCATATTCGACCTCTTCTTGAATAGTCGAATCAGTGGGGTTGGTTTGATTAACCTCAATATTTATTTCATTAGGAGTTTGATTCAAAACAGGAGAGTCATCAATTTGCATTTGAGATTCATGGTTAATCATCAAGACAGAAGTAGAAGGATGTTTTTTATTCATCTTTTGACCCTTCGCCTTTGATGGGGCAAAGTAAAAGTCAGATAACAAAAGAGGGGAAAGGGTTTTAACACCACCATCCGCCATTCTAATACATCTCTCATCTACACACTTCCTCTCTACAAAATCAAATTTTTCTTCTTTTACATTTTTCTCAGTAGTTCCTAAGACTACTGGAGAGGAAAGTGGCTCAACATCCTTCTGCGAAGCATCCAGGTCAACCTTCCACACCGGGGCCTGGGCTATCGTAGTCAGCTGTTGAGAAAGATGAAAAGACTTGTTAATCGACTTTTTAAGTGCCCGGGACAGAGCAATGTCCCAACCATCTTCAACAAAACAAGAAGAGTTAAGAGGATTACCTGAGATGGTCTTAATTGAAGCCTTTTCTGGATCGACCAAATATTCTTTAGGTATTATGATGTTACCTTGGGTGTAGTTCCTCTCAAGCCAATCTTTGAACACAACGCAGTCCTCAAGAGGATGACTAAGCATCCTGTGGTACGGGCAATACTTGGGATCATCTTTCTTACTCTCATCCTCAGGCCTCCTAGCCTCTGGCAACTGAAAATCCGGTTTCTTTAACAGACTCCTGAAGATCTTCTTAACTGACTCCCTTTTAAATGGATAAGGCTTTGCCAATCTCTCTCTAAAAGGGATGAAAGAAGGATCTCTAGTATGTTGAGGAACTATCTGAAAGGGCTGCTTCTGAGGCGGCTGTGGTGGAAGTGGAGTGCTAGGCTGACTAACCACTGGCCTCTTTTCTTTATCTACTGCTGAGACCACAGCTTTCTTTTCAAATGTCTTCACCAGTTTTGGACCCTTCCTTTCTTCAGACTGCTCTCGTAAGAATGGCATCCTAGGAGCCTCTTCCTGCAAATTGCTAGCCTTATTAAGAAGTTTCTCAAAAGTTTTAATAGTGAAACCCTTCAGGAGAAAAGCAACAGGACCGTGGATATTCTTCAAAAGGATCTCCACAGCATGTTGTTCTTGCAACTGGGGTTCACACTTCATCGAGAGGTTTCGCCACCTCAAGATGTACTCAACTAGAGACTCTCCCGGCTTTTGCTTTTCAACCACGAGATCGCCCACGGTGGTGCGTTGTTGCGCTCCAGAAAATCTCTTAAGAAAGAGGTTTTCTAGGTCGCTAAAGGTTCTTACTGAACCGTTGGGCAGATCGGCGTACCATTCAAAAGCAATGCCGGACAGACTACTTACAAATTGGCGAAATAGCAGAGCATCTGACCCTCCTGCGTTGCAACAGCTTGCTCGGAAGTGGGCCAGATGCTGTCTCGGGTTTTCGATTCCAGTGAAAACTTTAAAAGTTGGTGGCACAAAGCCCTTTGGGTAAGGAACTAAGTCATATTCCTCGGGGTAGGGTCTACCCTTTGAAATAGACACAGTTCCTTGAGCATGGGCTAAGGCCTCCCTTACCTGGTCCTCAATTAATTGCTTGATATCCTTCTGAGGTGGGATTGAAGGGATGGAGGAGACTGCAGGGTGAACTGGAGGTGTCTCTACTGGACAAGGGAGAGTCACAGGTGGTGACTCGAGAGGTCTGGAATTAAGTTCTGCCCTTTTGGCCTTTTCTGTGAGCTCTCGAGCTGACTGGTGGATCTTAAAAGACTCTTGCTGTGATTTGTCCAACTTCTCTTGCATTTCTCTAACTTGTGACATCATGCTAGCAAGCTGAGTCTCCAAGTTTTTTATGTGTTCTTCATCTCCATCTTTCACAGACTCATCTGACTCTGACTCAACAGCATGCGGATCATCATCCTTAACAAATCGGCGCTTGCTGGGCTCAGCTTCTTTATTAGATCCTCTAGTTTCGACCACATGAATGCCCCCAACATAATCATCTTCATCTCTGAGGAGATCATCCATATCAGGGTCGAAAGAAGCCGTTCCTTCTTTGTTCAACAAGATGTTTCTTATTTCTTGGACTACCTCCTCGACCGGTCTATCCCCAATTGATTTAGGGTCAAGGGGTAAGTATCCTTTATACTCAGCCATATCAAACAACTCTTCAGAATCCATAAGGGAGATGATTTCTGTAAGCTTTGGATTAGGATCTGGTTGAGACTTTGTATCCGGTTCATCTTCCATTTCTAAATCCTTGTCCATTCTCTCCTCTTCGACTATCCCAGAGCTGGTAGTCAGAAGAGTGGCATCCTCTACAGGGAGAGGGACATATTCCTCAGGAGAAGTAGGAGCTTGTAAGGTGATAGTTCCCACATCTGGTAAGGTAAGGTCCTCAGACACCTGACTAAGGGGCCTAGGAATGACACTCGGACTTTGGGGATCATCAACTGGGGTAACAGGAATGGTAACTATTGGATCCGGGGTCAGACTGGCTGTGGTAGGGCTGTCAACTGTAACAACTGGAGTACTAGCCTGAACATCCATCAATTCAACTTCACTCGGAGTAGGGTCGACTGGAACTCGTTGGAGCTGCAGAATGAACTTAGAAGTTCTAGGAGGTGGTGGTAGATTCTCCAATTTAGTTCTTTTTGGCACATATCTCCTTTCAGGAGATTTAGGTCTTTTTCCTTTAAGGTCCACAGACTTTTGGGCTTCAACCCCCTTTGGTGTAACAATCACAGAGGCCAATCTTACAGGTTTATGTGGGGGTACCGGGGGTCTACCAGTAGAGTGGCGGCCTCTCTCGGACCCAGTCAACACAATACCCTCTGTTTGAGAGGACAGAGGGCGTGGCACCCAGTGATATCCATCAACCAGTACCGAAGTAGCGGGCTGTCTAGCATACTTCTTATTCTTCCTAACGAATTGAGGGGTTAAATTCTTTGCTTCAGATACTTCTTCCTTCAGCACTTCTTTTTGGAAGCGATGTGAGATCACTCCCTTTAACTGTTTCACATATTCCTCTTTAGTCTGCCCAGTCTGTGCGGCGCAGGTATGAATTATATTTCTCAAAGTCCTTGTCTTTTGGAGATGTCTTTCTTTCTGAGTTTTCTTAGTCGAGTAGTCGACCGGGCATGGTGGGGAACGAGCTATCCTAGCTATCCCCTCCTCCCCTTGAGCTGAAGCCAGGGGGTAAAAGCGACTTCCCTTCAGGAGGGGAGAGGAAGCAGGAATAGGTAGCTCCTCAACAGCCTCAGGTTCTACTTGAGCCAAGGTCTTAAAGGGTAGAACTCTCTTAGCCTTAGAGATTTTCTTTCTAAGTCTCCTCAAGTAATTCTTCTTCTGATTCTTCGTGGCGAATCTAAGTCCAGAACTAGACCCTTCTTCAAAAACAGACTTAATTTCGGTGGAAGGCTCAACAACTGGTTCAGGTTGTTTCTGATCATCACTCACTACTGGCAAGGTGGGTGCAGATCCCACAATTAACTCAACTACTGGGGGAGTTTCCTTACTGGCATCCAGGCTCACAATCTGGTGTCCATCCATAGAGAGCTCTAGAGTACTAAATCCCATTCCAAAAATAACAGTGCTCCCTTGGTCATTAACAGTTGAATACAACTCTCGGTCAAAGGAGAAAATCAGTTGGCCAGCCATTTGAAATTTTCTGAAAGTTAAAGAAGATGATTGAAATTAGATCTTTTTGAAAAGAGTGGTAAAAAGTATTTTATTATTATTATTTTTTTGAAAGTATGACATATGTTGGCCCACGAGGAAATCGTATGGGGTAACACATGACAACTTGGAGGAGAAAAAAAAAATTTTGAGGAAATTTTGAGAATTTGAAATGGGTTTTCTTACAAGTTCGAAAACACAACGGACAGAGTTTCCCCTTGCCCGAAGGCTTATGGAATTGTGAGAAAGCCCAAGTAAAAAGAAATAGTTCAACCCTCCCCACCCTTAGAAGTCAAAGGGGAAATGAGGGGGTTAAAACTAACAAGTTTGGAATGAAATCAAAAATTTTGAATGCTTTTCAATTTTAAGGATTTATATGTCGAACGAAAAATTTATTGACCATAAATCCATAAAATTAAAAAAAATATCCAGAGATCTGATTCGACACTGTCGCCTCACAGGCTATGCCGGGGCAGAAGGTCAAAATCAGAACAGAAATCTAAATGAAATCAAATTTAGAGGTAAAACCTCTCTTTTAATATTTTGTTTTTATTTTAGATGTTGGCCACACTAACCCAAGGAAGAAATGAGTAAGGGACCAACAGAAGAAATGATAGTTAAAACTACCGATGAAACAAATTTTTGCCATTATTAAAGATGGAGAGAGAGATTTGTCCCACCGGGCGTGCCATTTTTTTGTTGGTGGAATTTTGAAAATATGTTTTGAAAAATATTAGTTTTCTTTGGGGATTTTAAGATTAAGGATGAGTTCTAATTCTAAGGTCGAATCAACTCGTTAGAAAGAATATATCACCCCGGGGGACGAAGATAAACTTTCATAACGGTGTTCAGGCTTAGAATTATGTAAACACATCTTGAATATTATGATCGGGTTCTAAAGAGAACTTCATATGGCCCCGAGGGAACAAAATAGAGTTCAACTAAGTACCCAATTACAATATCCAAGGAGTATGATCGTCGCATTCACATCCAAAGCCTTATCGAAGAAGGATGTATCTCCCCAAAGGGAAATGACACCATTCTACGATAATTCTTCTAATGCAACGACGACGATCATTCTTTAACTTTTCCCAAAGAAATCTAGTGAAATTTTAAAATCAATTTTAAAATCAGGTGTGTGGGGTTCCAAATCTCCTACGAGCGCAAGCCCTCGTAGTTAATTACATCGTAGGGAGACAAAGTCTCCTACGAAAACTCTCGATTAAAATAATGGCAAAATTTTGTTAGAATTTCTAGGAGTGATATCAAAGTGTGAATAGAATTATTGGAAAATCAAAATGGAATGGATCAAGATTGAGCAGTTATTAACGGAGTCAAAGGATGAGAGGTAGGGGACACTTTGAGATTCCGGAACCATCCGGAAGTGTCCCAACTTAATCTAAGTGTTGGGCTTTATGTTTTGGATTGAAACGATATTTAATTAGAGTTGAGCATTTTATTAAAAATTTGGGACTATATTCCCGAAATTTGGGGTCTTATAATCAAAGATTTGCCCCGGATCCTAAATCTATTTTGGACACTGGACCACAGTCATCCGATCCTAACTAATGCAGTGCAATGCCTGGACTTACCCCGGCCTGGATTAGGGAGCCAGCTAACCACCTAGTCGATTTAAAAGAGATGAGTCCGGTCTTTTATGAAAGAGTGGTGGGGACGTTGTAATTAAAGTTTTTGAAGAGTTGGGGCCGACATCTAGAGATTCTCCTATTTGGCCCCTTTAACTTATGTTGGGTGCTAAAATGCTAAGGACTATGCAATTAAAATTTTGACTCTTTAAGTGTGTCTCTAATGCAATGCATGCTAGTTAACAACTTCAAATCAAGTATGCTTGAAATTTTAAAAACAGGCTTAGAAAATAATTTTTTAGAAGACTGGACTTCCCCAGATCCGGCACCTCGTCCTCATAGGTCAGACTATCCGGACTCTACCCGCAGGCGGGGAAGGGTCTAAAACAAGGAAAGAAGAATGCCAAGATATGCATGCGACCCCAGGGTCGATCCCCGGCTAATTCCCTAGATTCGTTATCTTTCTATGTTATTTAGACTCACTAAAATTTTAGACTTTTAAAATTATGAGTATAAAACTTTCACACCTTCACGAGTCTCACGTATCCAGGCGAAAACAAAGAGCGGCATGCAATCGCCAAAAAACTAGTAAAAACAAATAACCCTAAAGGCAATCAAATCATCACATCAAATACAAATTAATTAATAAATGTCCATAGGCAGAATTGCCTTGCTTATTACAAACCAGAATATTACAGAAAGTAAAGTGGCCGGGCACCACTAACAACAACCCGGATTCTAAGCCTAGTAATGACGCAAGTTATTTTGAGTGGGATACTCTCAATCTTCAAATCTTCGAATCTTCAATGTCATTCTTCTTTGGACTCCTTTTCTTCAATCTTCTTGGAATCCTCGTAGTAGATTACCCAAATGGATAAGAGGGCACTTCCCTCTAAGGGGAAGGCCACTCCTTCCTCTTTGGGTAAGGAAGAGGTATGATCCAAATTTGGATTTCCAAATGGAAAAGGAGTGTTCCCCAAAGGGGTATCCTTTCCTCTTTGGACTCCAAGCTTTGGATCTGTGTATCCCAACTCAAAATAGACTTTCACAACATTTGACACTTACACAAATTACATTGATATCAAAATAAAAATCTAGACTCACCTGCAGGGTTATCCTAAGCAGTTAATATATAAAAAGCAGTTATTCCCAAGCAGTTGTATATGAGCAAAAAAAGAAAGTAAACACACTGGCCACGCTCTTTTTATGATTTGGGGGCTTTAGCAGCTGAAGCACCTGTGCAAAGAGTTTATAATATTTATGCCTTTTTTTTTATGATTTGCCCCCTTTTTATATTGCCCTGCATGAGCGTGGCCACCTGCAGAAAACTGTGTCAACATCCAGATCGTACCTAACCTAAGGGTAATCTAGTCGCCAAACACATCAATCCATCCACAGAGTACAGAAAAAGTAAGCAGACATAGCAAAGCAATTTCATCCACAACATGCAGTGAAAACTACAAAAAATCCGGCACACAGCAGTAAAGTAAACACCGGCCTAACCTAGATCTAGAGTTGGTTGTCCTAGCACATCATCTAAAGTGTGTGTAAAAGGTCGTGTGGCTGGGATAGATTCTAAAGTAGGTGATTAGTTAAAGTTGTCTAAAAGTTTGAGTTTGTTAAGGCTTAGGAGGGAATTTAGATTAAAATTCAAGTATTAATAAATTAGGAATTTTAATTAAATATATTTTAAAAGTTAATTGATTACTACCTTTGTTTCACACCGAGGCCGTGAAGTTTATTTCACCTTCCTTGGGGCTAAGCTAATAGCCTCGTAGGCCTGGGTTACCCAGTAGCAATCGGGGTTGATTAAGTTATTTAAATTGGTTGGAATTAAAAAAAAGTGGATTAATACAAAAATAAGTTAATTACTGATTTTTAAAGTTGATTAATTTAAGTTTGCCATTAATTGATTCATGGCGTTGTGCCACCAGGCTCGAGGAACCAGCCTCCTTAGGACACTTAGCCCCGCAGCCCGGAGTAGTCCAGCCGATAAACCAAATTAATGTAATTGAATTAGAGACTTTTAAAATGTTAAATAATTAAAAAAAATTAATCCATTTTAAGGTTTGACACCCTTTAGAATCCATTCGTGGCGTTGTGCCACCAGGCTCGAGGAACCAGCCTCCTTAGGACACTTAGCCCCGCAGCCCGGAGTAGTCCAGTCAATAAACTTCAACTTTAGGGTGGTTGTTGTGTTTTAAAGGATTTGTTAAGTGTTTTGGACATTAAACCAATATTTTCTGAATTTTAGAATGATTATGAGTTTTATGAATTTTTAGAATATTTTAATGATTTAATTAAGGGGTTAAAAGTTGAAATTTTGATTACGACCAACTTCTGGAATGTTTGTATTTTATTAAAATACTAGACCTTACTACGATCAGTTAGAAGGTAAGTACGTTAAAATCGGATTTTTCTACATTTTATTACAAAGGTTTGAAGTTTTGAACTAGTTTTGAACTAGTTTTGACTTAAAGTTGACCGATTTGTTGACTTTTTAAAATATTGCAAATTTCTGGAATTTAATATTTTTAATAAATACTAGACATCAATATGAGTTGAATGCAAGTGAGTTTGGGTAATTTGGATTTTTCTAGGATTAGTTATGGATTATTGAAGTTTGGGCATTTTAATGAATTTTAGGGATTTCTTAATTAGAGGGTCTCTTTTGTGATTTTGCTTTAAATAAATTCCCAATCTCTTGAAAACACCTCCAAAGGTCAGGAATAATCTAAGGAGAGATCCCCAAGTGTTTGGGAGATTTTTTTGATTTTTTAATTATTATTAATTAATTATCTCAATTAAACATTGATTTTTTTTACTTAAAATTAAATTAGGGTTTAAATTGCTGTCAAATCAAGGGGCTTCCAATTATCATAGATTAAGGACTGAATTCTGGTCAGTTTGAGGGTTTATATGTAATTTTTGGATTTAAATTGGATTTATTACAATTTTTAGAAGTTTTAAAGGCTTAATTAAGGGTTTAAGACTTAGAAAATTAATTAGGAGACCTAATGATCTCAAAAATCAGTGAAAATTTCCCTAGGGGTTGAGGGTGTCACTAAGTTCAAATGTTCAAAGTTTCAACTCAAGGGAAAGTGAATCCTAATTATGGAAATTTTTCTAAGTTTTCTATACATGAGTCCTTAATTATTGTCCTTAATTATGTCACTAATCTTGGTGGGCTTGAATCAATGTTTGAACTAACCCTCATACTCAATACACAAGGCATGCATGAACCACATAAGCACATTCAATACCTAAATCTAGGAGAGCCTTAGACTAAGTGGTGTGTGCACCTTAAGCATGCAATTAACTAATTAACATAATTAAGACAAAATTAGTGAATAATCAAAGAATGATTATCCACTAATCATCCCCTTTATTTCTATTCAAATATGCTCAATCAACATTTAAGATCTCAAGTGACTTCTTAAACACTTAAAGATTTACATATATATAGTTTCAAAATATATATTAAAATACATAAATATAAATGGATATATATATATAAATAGAAATATATATTATAAAATAATTAAATATATTATTAAAATGCATGTTAATGAGTTGAAGGATCCACTGATCTCCATAGAAGTTTGAAAATAATAAAAGATTTTCCTTGTATTTTTCAAAATACTAGATATTTAATTAAATATAAAAAAGGTTAATAAGCTTCAATAATCCAAAATACCATCAAAATCTATTCAAATAATATTGAAAATTTTTCTGGAGACCAGCCATACTCTCAACAACATGCATGCCAAATTTCAGATAAAAAATAATTTATACATAATTAATTAAAAATAAAATACATATTTCTGTATTTCTTAAATTACTAATAAAATAATAACCAAAAGAGTTTGATTTTATTTTTAAAATAAACTAGCTGAAATTCTGAAAATTTTGATATATTGTACTCAATTTTTGGTTATGTATTTGATTTACTGTAATTTTTTTAAGTTTATGTAATTAAAACTAATTAAAACACAATTTCCTTAATTAAATGGCGGCGGTCAGACACGCGGCACGCTCTGATTCGCGGGATCGAAACCGCGCGACGGCGGGGACACGCGTCGGCCGCGGGCCGCTTCACGCGGTTTTCACTTAACCACGTCAGCGGCGCGTGGCAGCCGTTGGATCACAGCGGGTCTGATCCAACGGATGAGATCACATCCTGCGGTTGATCTCTGCGGGACGAGATCAGACGGTGGGATTTGACTCCGTGGTTTCTGATCCGAGGGCTCAGATGTCGCCGGACGGCTGATCGAACGACAGATCGAATGCGCGGTCGGATCAGACCGCGGAAGGGCTGGATCTGGACCGTTGATCAAGCGATCAACGGTCCAGAAAACGTACACTCACCGGAGACCGTGAGTGACGCCCTAGAGAACGTATTTTGCCTCATTCTCTCGATCGGATTGATCATTTCACTCGAAATTTTAAACGTAGATTGAAGACATGAACAGAAATCGTGGGGAATAGTTCGTTTTGGCTAAAACCCTAAAAGCATAAAGCTATTTAGATCTAACTAATGTGAACTAGATCTAGGGTTTTAGGGAGTTATACCGTTAGATCTTCGAGATTTCTGGATGGATGAGCTTGTAGACTGTCCAAGTGAAGATCCCCAGCAAAAATCTGAGCTCGAACGCGTCTGGATCGACTGCTGTAGGCTTGGGACGGTCTAGGTGGTGTACTCGCCGGAGAACTCGCCGCCGGTGACGTGCAACCACTTGGATTTTGTAGTGGGGAGGTAGAGGAAGCTCTGGAGATTCAAAATGAACAGGGGACAGGACTTGAGAGGGCTTGAGTAGTGAGAGATGATTAGGGTTAGAGTTTTTTTGGCATTAAGGCCTTTTCCCCCTATTCAAACGCCCCCAGGCCAAACGGATGGCTGGGATTGACTCACCAGGTCCTCAGATGTTGCCAAGTGTCCCTGGGACAGCCAGAAGGCTGACCCAAAGGCTGGGCACGCCTCAATCCTATTGGGCGGCTTTGGGATGAGTGGAGGAGACATTGCCATTTAAGGCTAAACCAGACCCTGAGCCTGGTTAGGAGAGCTCCAAGTGAGCTTTAGGACATTAAGGGGTCGGCCTAAAGCAGCTTAAATCAAGGGAAAGGGGCTTAGCATGTGATAAAGCCTTCTAGAAGAGGTTTAAGCTTGGGTTTGACCAGGTTGACCAGTCAACTGGTCAATGGGGCTGATGTGGCATCCAAGCAGGTCATGGAGTCTTTCCAAGTGGCTGGATGGGTGTGGCTTGAGCTAGGTTCAATGGGTTGAAAGGTTTGACCATACAAATGGTCCCTTAAGCCTTGAGTTGACTGGTTGACCAGTCAACTCCATCAAGGGTTATGAAATTTTTATTTAGGTAATTCAAATGAGTTGGTTAGGTGGATTGGAGGGTGGTTCCAAGAGCCATGCATGTCAAATGGATTAAGGAGGCTTAATGGGCCTTTAATGGGCTTCTAGGCCAAAACTGGTTGACTTGGTCAACCAGTTGGGTTCAGGGGCTAGAAATGGATTCAACAAATTCAGAACGTCATCCTGAGTCTGTTGGATGTGGTCCCAGGGTTTGGAGGGGTCGATTTGGTCAAAATCACCATTTGAACCCTTAAGGGCTTGTTTGGTCAACCTAGGTTGACTTGGTCAACCAGGTTGACCCAGGGTCTGGGTTTGGGCTCAACAGGTTTGAAATGATATTTGAAATTTGTCAAAGGTGGTTGCATCCCATTTGGAGCTCATTTGGTTTGAAATCCCCATTTAAGCCCCATAGGGGTATTTTGGTCAATTTTGACCTATTGGTCAACTATGGTCAAAAATGGGTCTGAAAAATGCAGTTTACTGCTCAATGGGTTAAATTCAAAGGTCTGGAAGTGATTGGAGGCTTGGATAAGGGTTCCAAGGTCAAAATCTCAAAAGGGTTATGCTCAATGGCATAGGTTGTAAATATTTGAAGGTTTTACAGCCTTTGAATTTTAATTCAGATTCTGGGGTTAGAGACCTCAGAATGGGCTCAAAATTGGAGGGCAGCCTCTAGAGACATGTCTTATCACTTTGCAAGTGATAGACCCTGAATCAGAGGCCATTAAACTGGGTTTCAAAGTATTTGAAAATTCAATGAAAAAGGTCTTTAGGACAGGACATTAAGACTTAGGATTTGGGTTTGGATTTCTGGATTTGGAATGGATTTTGAGTTTGAAAGATTAATATTGAAGTATCCAAATCATTAACAATGATGTGGTGATTGTTAATGAATGGAAAGGGTCAAAGCTAGATCAAGGGTAGGCTCAAAGTCAAAGTTGAAGTTTGAATTGTCAAGTAGATTGGGTTAAAGTTTGGATGTGGTTGAAGCTTGGATTAATTTGGATTTAAATTGAATGGAGTTTGAGATTTGAATTGATCAAAAGTAGGAATTGATTTGAGGTTAGAGTTGATCAAAGGTATGGGATTAATTTGAGGTTAGAATGGACCAAAGGGATGGGATTGATTTGAGTCTGAATTGACCCTAGGATCTAGAGAGATTTCTAAGACCTAAGGTCTAGAGGGGTTCTAGGATTTGGATATGGAAGAATCCTAAGCTCTAGAGTAGGCCTAAAGGTCTTGGATCTAGGAAAGGATCCTAAAGTCTAGAGTGGATCTTAAAGTCTATGCTCTAGGAAAGGATCTTAAAGTCTAGAGTGGATCTTAAAGTCTAGGATTGGATCTGGATTCTGAAAGGATCTTAGTGACCTCATACAAAAATGAGGTCAACAACCCCCATGAAAATATATGCATATATGATGCATCATCTATCAATAGATGCGAAATAGTAGCAACAGATATCAGCACATGCACAACACATGCAAACTGTGGCAGTTGACATAGGATGAATGTGATGATTCGTTGGTTGATATGGATGAAGGTGCTGACGACAAATGTAGCTCAACTAGTAGTCAATAAAAAATAATAGATGAACACATTGACTGTGCCTACAAGTGACGATAGGAGATATGCTACAAATATGATGAATCTCCATCACATTTTGATACTTATTTGAGATTCATTTGCAAGCAATGATGAAGATCTGTAATATATATGGGTCCTCTATGAATAGAGATTTACACACTGCATTCCACCTTTGGGTCTATGCAGAGGGACTTCAGTAAATATGATATCATGTAGTCAACTCTAATCTATGAATGAATATATATACCTACCTATAGGCGACAATAGAGGATGTACTACAAAGACCAAAGACTGTATCAATTATAAACACACCTACAAGCTATCTTAACGATTTTATAAGACCCATCATACATCCAATATGCCATCCATAAGAAATATACAAGGGAGCTATAGTAGATGGTAGCATCCATAGGCAATAGCAAAAGATTTGTTAGTGCATGATAGTCTACCTATAAAAAACAATGAGTAGCCCATAGTATGACGTCATGCCATAGAATCTGCAACATACTTATAAATGGATAGAAGGCATGTACGAGCTTCCAAATAGAACATTATATTCAAATGACAGTTGCCCACAATGCTTATCAACATCAAATATTTCAAAATGCCCCCTAAATACTCATATGGGCCTCGACGAGTGTACTATGGATATACGTCATGTCTAGGGATACTGTGCGGGTCAAATGATGAACCCAAGTTTGAACCTGATCATTCTATGTGGGTAGATGGAAGTCGACATTGCTCAAACATCAAACAAATATATAGTAGTGATATCGATCGAGATATTTATTTTATATATTAATGTTAGGACTTCAAGGCAAATCAGCAAGAAAATTTATAACTAAAAGCATAAAAGCTGGCAATAAACACGATACTCTGTCAATATTTAGACAGAGTCGATAAGGTTCAATGGATAATTATAAAAATATCCCCGAAATACTCGCATGTGCCCAAATGAGTGTGTTACATACATGACGTCCGGGATGTTGTACAGGTCAAAAAATGAACTTAAGTTTAAGTCCAGTCCTTCTCCTTGATAGGACATGAGCCAATACAACTTGAACCAATAAACAGTCATGGAATTGATCAGGATATTTGATTTTGTATGTTCATATTAGGTCTTTAAGGTCCATAAATAATGAAAATTCACCAATAAAGACCTGAAGCCTACTACAAACCCAATCTTCTGTCAGCAATTTGATAGTCAATAAGGTTCAATAAACAACTACAAAAAAAAACCCTACACGTTCACTACAATATGTATACACATAATTACATGCAAGTATGTTCCCGTATGGGCTCTAGCAAGAGTGTTACGGGTACACACGTGATGTACAAATGATGAACTCAAGTTAGAGCCTGATTCTTCTGTATGGGTAGATAGGAGTCGACATGGCTCAAACCATCAAATAAATATACGATAATGATATCAACAAGAATATTTATTTTATACATTCATATTCATCCTTCAAGGCCTACAACAGTGAAAATTTACTAATAACAATATAAAGTCGGTAATGAACCTGATTTTTTATCAGCAATTAGATAGAGTCGACAAAGTTCAATCGATAATAATTTAATATGCCCCCTAAATACTCGTACGGGCCCCGATGAGCATGTTATATTTACACACGTGACATCTGAGGATGTTACACAGGTCAAGAAATGAACCTATGTTCAAGTCCAATACTTCTCCTTGATAGGACGGGAGTCAACGCGACTTGAACCAGTGAACGAATATAAGGTCGCGACATCGACCCGAATACTTGGTTTTATACATTTATCTTAGGCCTTAAAGTTCTACAATCATAAAAATTCACTAAATGAAGGCATAAAGCCAACAACTAAACAGATCCTTTGTCAACAAATCAACATAGTTAATAGGGTTCGGTCCATAAATGAAATAGCCCATAAATACCCTGATGATGGTCGTATTGACCATAGATCTCAACCAGAGGGATTAATTTCAAATATTCAAATACAACTCAAATACCTAAAAAATACAAAACTGGAAAAATGCTAAAATCTAAATACTTAAAATTAAAATAAAATCACCAAAACACTTAAAGCAAAACTCTTCCACCCTTCACAATAATTTGTTGAGGTGGATAAATTTGGAAAATACACTTCTGCTCACAAAGAACTAGTGTTTGCTCATACTCAATCAACCTTTTGTCAGTAAAGATGTGGCATGTATCCTCTAACTGATGATTTATCTTCCAAATGGTACCACAAGTAAACATTATGATCGAGACCCTCTGAACCAGGTTATTTGCCACCAAATGCCACTACTAAATTACAGTTTAGGTTAGAGCCCATATGCTCCCCAATGGCATCAAATTCTTGAGATGTGAATAAATATGATATGATTGATTGGGAACAAAGCCCTCTATCAGCTACTGTGGATTCAAATTTATCCCCTTGAAAAAATATTCACCCTAGCTATACAAGGTACCTTTGAACGAAGCAACCCATGGTTGTCGACAATGATCCTTCTGTCAGGTTGTGTCAATTACCTTGTCTGACTAAGTAGACAAAGAAACATAATGACCTGGGATGATGGAACCATGAGATCTTGATTGGGTTCATCATCACTTCCCCCACCATCTGCTTTAAGCACAAGATGATGAAATTTTCAATTTTAAATATCAAAATTTCAAATACCAAACCAATGCTGCTACTATATGTCAGATATCACATATATAGAGATATGACTGTTGAGTCCAGTAATTAGGTTGTTAAGCCTAAGTAAGTGTCCCAAGGCTACCAAGAGGGGGGTGAATTGGTAGTTTTTAAAATTTTAAACCCTCTTAAAAATAAAGTTGAACCGAAATAAAATTTTCTTTTTAAAGTTAGTAGAAAAATATTTTTCAACCACAGAGTTGTTAAAACTGAAATTTAAAAGTGCGGAAACGTAAAAGCTATAAAGTAAATGACACCAGATTTATAGTGGTTCGGTCTATAACCAGACCTACATCCACTCCTCAGAGGCACCCTCTGAGTATTGCACTAATACCAATAGTGACTCTCCTTTTGCACCCACAGCAAGGCGGAGAAGCCCTTACAACACACTCTTTTCACCACTCCCCGGTGCGGTAGAGAACCGTCCGTCCTTTTACACAAAACCCAGTGTTGGCAGAGAACCGTCGTCCTTTCACACCCTCCAAGTGTAGGCAGAGAACCCTTCGTCCTTTCACACTCTCCTAGTGTGGGCAGAGAACCCTTCGTCCTTTCACACTCTCCTAGTGTGGGCAGAGAACCCTTCGTCCTTTCACACTCTCCTAGTGTGGGCAGAGAACCCTTCGTCTGTTCACACTCTCCAAGTGTGGGCAGAGAACCCTTCGGCTGTTCACACTCTCCAAGTGTCGGCAGAGAACCGGACCTTCTTGAATGATCTTCTCACAAGAATCTAGAAGGAAGAAAGAAAAAGAGTGAAGAAATCCAATTTCACAAGTAGAGACTCTTACCTTAGCAATCCAAGTGAAGCCTTCTCGCTCCAGTGGTAGGAATCCTCCTTTGAATGCTCTCTTCCACTCTCTCCTTGGCTATTCTCTCAAAAGGCACGAAGATCAAATGACAAAAAGATTGGGTGGCAGTCTAATTTGGACTATTTATATAAAAGACAAGTGAAACCGCCCAAAAAGTGCAAATTTTCAATTCTGTACGCAGTGAATCGTCCTGTACGATCCTGGATCGTCCTGGACGATTTTACTTAAACGATCTGAAACGACCCAATTTGTATATGTGTACGAACTGACTTCGTACATCTGATCGTCCTGTACGAACTTGGTTCGTCCAGTACGAACGGTTATTACAAGGTCGGTTCTAGAAACTGCTGAAAACTGTTCTAAGTCGGTTTGTCGTTTGAACGAAAATGTGGTCGTCTGGACGAAAATTTTCCAGAGAGCCGATCGTCCTGGATGATTATTTATTTCGTCTGGACGAAAATTTTCCAGAGAACCTATCGCCGCGGACGATAACTTGTTTTCGTCTGTACGAAAAAGTTCCAGAGAGCTGATCGTCCTGTACGATATTTATTTTCGTCTGGACGAAAGTTTTCCAGAGGACTGGTCGCCTCGTACGATGGTAAAATTCGTCTGGACGAAAATTTTGCAGAGAACCCATCGCCTGGGACGATGATAAATTTCGTCCTGGACGAATAGGACTTAGAAAATTTTTCAAGGCAAGTTCCTATTCGTTCCAAGTGCTCTATAGGAGATAACTGACAGATCGTCCAGTACGATAAATATCGTCCTGTACGATCAGTATAGAATTTCAAGATCTCCTTATTTGTGTGTGTGTGTGAGATTTTATTCACTCAATTACAATCACTCCCTTTCAAAATTAATTCAAAGAAAAGATAAACATCAATTAAACATAATATCTCATGTTGAATTTGAATTGAAGTTTTCGTAGTCTGGAGTCTGATTTTCCTGAAATGTTAGTACACACAAGAGCAAGTGCAAATCTTCTGAAATTGTTAGGAGATAACTATACATTTGAACAATAATGTTTGGAATCATCAAAACTACATAAGTTGCATAAATATAACTCATTCAAATAGCAACTATTCAAACAATCTCCCCCTTTTTGATGATGGCAAAACAATTATTATTAGTATGGTTTCAAGTTAAAACACATTTTTTATCTCCTAAACTCCCCCTGAATTTATGAGTACATTAAAATAAGGAGGCATTAAAGAACAATATTTAACGAACAAAATTTTTGTTTTTGTTTTTTTTTTTTTTTTTTTTTTTTTTTTTTTTAAATTGCAAACAGAACAACTAAAAAAGAGAAAACACAAACATACACAAACTAATAATTTCTCCCCCTTTTTGACAGCAACAAAAAGTGAAGAAGAAAAAGACCAGAAATGTAAATAATTATATGAAATTCATTGTTAAAATTTAATCTAAATGGTGATTGACATAGGGTATGCAATTTTAAACTAAAAACATTAGGTCAATCATAGAAATTCAGGAGATTTAAAAAGTGATATAACATTGTAAGTAAGAAGAATTTAGCAAAGACATGATTCAATTTAGACATTTCAATATAGAAAATCATTACAAGAGAGATGAAGAAAAAATTCTATATTTCAAAATTCAATAGAATATAAATGAACATAAGATCAATTTGAATTAAGAGATTGAAAGAATTTGGAAAGAAGAGAATTACCACATGTGGCGCTTTGCGCATCTTTTTCAACTTTTTGAGCACATTTTTGTGCATCTATTGATATTGAGCTGATTTTGTGCCTCTTTTTCATATTTGCGAACCATTGCGCATTTCTTTTGATTTTTTGTACTTTTTGTACAATTTTCAAGAGTAATTTACACCAATTCTTTCCAAAATCAATAATCTAAAATTTCAAATATTTCTAAGTACATAAATATTATTTGAACAAAGAAATACAAAATAAGTAAACATCTAAATTGCAATAATAATTTTAACTTTTATGTAGTCTAAATGAATAGACATGAATTTAAAAATTCTAATTACAACAAGTTATAAACAACTTTTAAATTTTGAAAGACTAGATTTTCTAATGTAGATAATCTCCAATTACAATCTAATTTAAGCACTATGAAGATTAAATAATACTAATGAAATTCATAAAAATTAACCACATTTCAATAACAAATCAATACTGAAACAAGTGTGAAATGCATTGATTTATATGAAAAGATTACATTTCACAAAAGCTAAACACAACATAAAATAAAAGACAAATACATACATTTAACAAAAACATTAACATAACAAGACAAAAAAAATGAGTAATAATCACAACAACACAACAAAAAATACAAAATTCACAAAATTTCAAAAAACAAAACATAACAAGTATCAATGTTTGCAAAGACATTTGAGTTAAGCATTCAAATCAATAACACCAAGCCTTGTTCTTAAAGTACTGAAGGTATCAAAGGCTAAAGGTTTTGTAAAAATGTCTGCAAGTTGATTTTCAGTTGAAACATGTATGAGTTCAATTTCTCCTTTGGATACGTGATCCCTTATGAAATGATGCCTTATATCGATGTGTTTGGTTCTAGAATGTTGAATAGGATTTTTTGAAATACAAATAGCACTAGTATTGTCACAATAAATTGGAATAGTGCCTATAGTTAATCCTAAGTCAATCAACTGTTGTTTTAACCAAAGTACTTGTGCCACACAACTTCCTAATGCAATGTATTCTGCTTCTGCAGTAGATAGTGCCACTGAATTTTGTTTTCTACTAGACCATGAAACTAATGAATTTCCAATGAATTGACATGTTCCAGAAGTGCTTTTCCTATCCACTCTACAGCCTGCAAAGTCAGAATCTGAGTAACCAATAATTTCAAATGAAGAGCTAAACTTAGGATACCAAATTCCTAAGTTTTGAGTTCCTAGTAGATATCTTAAAATCCTTTTTACTGCTGTCAAATGTGATTCTTTTGGATCTGATTGAAATCTAGCACATAGGCAAACACTAAACATAATATCTGGTCGGCTAGCAGTCAAGTAAAGTAAAGATCCAATTATCCCTCTAAATTTCTTTTGATCAACAGATTTTCCCTTAAGGTCCTTATCCAACTGAACTGAAGAACTCATTGGTGTACTAACAGGTTTAGCATTGTCCATTTCATATTTTTTGAGGATGTCCTTAATATATTTGTTTTGACTAAGAAAAGTACCTTCCTCAAGTTGCTTAATGCTAAATCCTAGAAAGTAATTTAAATCTCCCATTAGACTCATTTCGAATTCATTACTCATTGTTTTAGAAAAATCATCACAAAGATGTTTATTTGAAGATCCAAAGATGATGTCATCCACATAAATTTGAACAATAAGTATATCCTTTCCAATTTTTCTTAAAAAGAGAGTTGTATCCACACTTCCTTTTTCAAAAGATCTTTCAAGTAGGAAGGTGCTTAACCTCTCATACCAAGCCCTAGGTGCCTGTTTCAATCCATATAATGCCTTTTTTAATTTGAAAACATGATTTGGAAATTTAGAATTTTCAAAACCTGGAGGTTGTTCTACAAAAACATCTTCTTCAATTACTCCATTTAAAAAGGCACTTTTAACATCCATTTGAAACAATTTAAAACCTTTAAAACAGGCAAAGGCTAGTAAAACCCTAATTGCTTCAAGTCTAGCTACAGGGGCAAAAGTTTCCTCAAAATCAATTCCTTCAATTTGATTATACCCCTTAGCTACTAATCTAGCCTTATTTCTAATGACTACTCCTGAGTCATTCATTTTATTTTTGAACACCCACTTGGTTCCAACAACACTTTGATCTTTTGGCCTTGTAGTTAGTTCCCAAACTTTATTTCTTACAAATTGATTTAACTCTTCTTGCATGGCCAATATCCAAAATTCATCTGAAAGTGCTTGATCAATGTTAGTGGGTTCAATAGTTGAAATGAAGGCTGAATGATTGACTTCCTTGTTTAATCCACGCCTAGTTCTAACACCCTCACTTGGTTCACCTATAATTAATTCCTTTGGGTGATTTTTAGAGAATCTCAAATCTCTAGGCAAAGGGTCTTCTCTTTCTATATTTTCTTCCACATTTTCTTCCAAATTTAATCTATCAATCTTTTGGGAGTTTTCTTCAATTTCTTCTTCAACAACTTTTGGCTCTTCTATGTTTCCATTTTCATCAAAAACAACATGTGTGGTTTCTTCAATGACTAAAGTTCTTTTGTTGAATACTCTATAAGATTTTCCAACACTTGAATATCCAACAAAAATTCCTTCATCTGATTTTGGATCAAATTTTCCTAAGGCAGATTTTCCATTATTATGTATGAACACCTTGCAACCAAATACATGTAAATGAGACAAATTTGGTGTTCTACCTTTTACCAATTCATAGGGTGTTTTATTCAAATTTGATCTCACATTTACCCTATTCAGAACATAGCATGCAGTGCTAACCGCCTCAGCCCAAAAATATCTAGGAAGAGAGTATTCTGCTAACATTGCTCGGGCGGCTTCTATTAATGTTCTGTTCTTTCTTTCAACTACTCCATTTTGTTGAGGAGTTCTAGGTGCAGAAAAATTGTGATCAATCCCCTTTTCTTTACAGAAATCTTCAAATCTTTTATTTTCAAATTCTCCTCCATGATCACTTTGTATAGAAATTATTTCACATCCTAGTTTTCTTTGTATCCAAGTTGAAAAATTTCTGAATTCCTCAAATGATTCACTCTTATGAAAAAGAAATTTAACCCAGGTGAATCTTGAAAAATCATCTACTATTACAAATCCATATACCTTTCCTCCTAGACTAACCGTGCTTACAGGTCCAAAAAGATCCATGTGAAGAATTTCTAAAGGTTTACTGGTCCTAAGATCTTTATTGGATTTAAAAGAGGACTTCACTTGTTTTCCTAATTGACATGCATCACATAAGTGGTCCTTAGTAAAGTCTAGTTTAGGTATTCCTCTAACCAAATTCTTTTGGGTAATTCTTCTAAGATTTTTCATACTAGAATGATAAAGTCTCCTATGCCAAAGCCATGATTCATCAGAAACAGTTTTCAAACAAAAAGCAGTAGGAGATTGAATACAATTTAAATCTAGCATGTAGACATTGTTCACCCTTTTTCCATTTAAAACAATTTTCCCATTTAGGCTAATTATGCAGCTAGTAGGTAAAAATTTTACATTATAGCCCTTATCACATAGCTGACTTATGCTAAGCAAATTATGTTTTAAGCCTTCAACTAATAAAACATTATCTATGAAAAAGTTTTTTAAATTTCCAATCATACCTGATCCAACCACCTTCTTTGTGGTATTATCTCCAAGTGTAACCTTGCCTCCACTCCTGGCTTCCAGCGTTATGAATTGAGCAGTATCTCCAGTCATGTGCTTAGAACATCCGCTGTCCAGGTACCATATACTCTCACGAGGTCTTGTGTGAGAGTATACCTGCAAAATTCTCAATTGTTAGACCTGGGAACCCAAACTAGTTTGGGTTCACCTTTATGAAATTTATAATCAGATGCATGTGTGATATGTCTAGGTTTATGCATCTTAGTTATCCACACCAAATTAGGTTTCATCTTTAAAGTGCAGGTGTGAGATATATGTCCCAAAAATCCACAATTGTTACATTTAACATTAGGAAAAATATTCCTATGTTTTCTTTCATATGATTGTCTTCTAAGGGATTTCATGAATTTAGGATAATATTTAGGATTTGTAAAATCTTCAAGTTTAGGGGGGTTCCTATTATCCTCGAGAGCTCTTATAGTAAGTTTGTAAAATGAATTCATATCCTCCAAGATTCGATTTGTATAATTGATTCTATATGTCTTGTGCTCAGATTCATCCTTAAATTTCTTAAATTCTTTTTCAAGTTCAGCATAGGATGATTTTAAATTTTCAAAATTTTTATTCAAGTCATCATATTCATCAAGTAGTTTCATGTGGTTGCTATCAATTAAAGCATGATCTTTCCTAAGGATTTCGTGTTCCTTATTAAGCTCTTCCAATTCTAAAACTAAACTAGAATGCATCTTTTTAGTTTTCCTATATGCATCATGCATGTGTTCAGAAACTTCAAACAGTTCATCATATGTTAAATCACATACCTCTTCTTGATCTGATTGTTCAGCTTTATCTGCCATCAAGCAAAGGTTGGTGACTTCTTCTTCGTTTTCAGTCTCAGATGAGTCTGAAGCTGAGTCCGCCCAAAAAGCCTTTTGAAACTTCTTCTTGCCCTTTTTTACCATTGGTTTCTCCTCTACCTTCTCCTTGCTAGGAGTGGCTTTAAGTTTTGGACAATCAGTTTTTATATGACCTTGTTTCCTGCATTCATAACAAATCAATTCATTAGAAACCCTGCCATTTTTGTTATACTTACCTCTATTCCATTGCTGGCGTCTCTTCTGCTTCCTCTTTAAAAAGCTTCTGAATTGTCTAGCATCAGTGCTATATCGTCTTCATCCTCAGGTTGTGAGTGTTCACTTTCTGACTCTTCCACATTTAATGCAAGATTCTTGTCCTTTCTTGGTTCACCTGCATCAATCTTTCTTTGACTTACTCCTTGCTCATAAGCAATGAGTGAACCAAGAAGATTGTCAATAGAATAAATGTTCAGATCTTTTGACTCTGTAATTGCAGTAATTTTAGCATCGTATGTAGTAGGTAAACAACGAAGAATCTTATTAACCATTTCAGCATTAGTTAATTCCCTACCAAGTGCATGCAAAGAGGTGACAATTTGAGTGAATCTTGTGTACATGTCAGATATAGATTCATTAGGTTTCATGCGAAATAATTCGTAGTCATGTAACAAGATATTGAGTCTTGATTGCTTAACCTCATTTGTCCCTTCATAAGTAATACAAAGTCTATCCCATATGTCTTTTCCGCTTTTACAAGTGGAAACTCGCATGTAGTCTTCAGATTTTAAAGCACAAAAGAAACTATTTAAACATTTCGCATTTAATTGTGCTAAGTCACGTTCTTCTATAGTCCAATCTGCATAGGGTGTATCTACCCTAATTCCATCAACTAATCTAGTTGGTTTTGTGTAACCTTCCTGGACTAGCATCCACATGCGATAATCAAGTGACTGTAAGAAAGTAGACATGCGTGTTTTCCAAAAATCAAAAGGAATATTATCAAACAGTGGAGGTCTAGTGATAGAGTAACCCTCAGGTGTGTTTCGGTTTCCAAATGTAGCCATCTACGTTAATCAAAAAGTAGTTCAAACTTATGATTTTGAAACTCTGCTCTGATACCACTTGTTGAGTCCAGTAATTAGGTTGTTAAGCCTAAGTAAGTGTCCCAAGGCTACCAAGAGGGGGGTGAATTGGTAGTTTTTAAAATTTTAAACCCTCTTAAAAATAAAGTTGAACCAAAATAAAATTTTCTTTTTAAAGTTAGTAGAAAAATATTTTTCAACCACAGAGTTGTTAAAACTGAAATTTAAAAGTGCGGAAACGTAAAAGCTATAAAGTAAATGACACCAGATTTATAGTGGTTCGGTCTATAACCAGACCTACATCCACTCCTCAGAGGCACCCTCTGAGTATTGCACTAATACCAATAGTGACTCTCCTTTTGCACCCACAGCAAGGCGGAGAAGCCCTTACAACACACTCTTTTCACCACTCCCCGGTGCGGTAGAGAACCGTCCGTCCTTTTACACAAAACCCAGTGTTGGCAGAGAACCGTCATCCTTTCACACCCTCCAAGTGTAGGCAGAGAACCCTTCGTCCTTTCACACTCTCCTAGTGTGGGCAGAGAACCCTTCGTCCTTTCACACTCTCCTAGTGTGGGCAGAGAACCCTTCGTCCTTTCACACTCTCCTAGTGTGGGCAGAGAACCCTTCGTCTGTTCACACTCTCCAAGTGTGGGCAGAGAACCCTTCGGCTATTCACACTCTCCAAGTGTCGGCAGAGAACCGGACCTTCTTGAATGATCTTCTCACAAGAATCTAGAAGGAAGAAAGAAAAAGAGTGAAGAAATCCAATTTCACAAGTAGAGACTCTTACCTTAGCAATCCAAGTGAAGCCTTCTCGCTCCAGTGGTAGGAATCCTCCTTTGAATGCTCTCTTCCACTCTCTCTTTGGCTATTCTCTCAAAAGGCACGAAGATCAAATGACAAAAAGATTGGGTGGCAGTCTAATTTGGACTATTTATATAAAAGACAAGTGAAACCGCCCAAAAAGTGCAAATTTTCAATTCTGTACGCAGTGAATCGTCCTGTACGATCCTGGATCGTCCTGGACGATTTTACTTAAACGATCTGAAACGACCCAATTTGTATATGTGTACGAACTGACTTCGTACATCTGATCGTCCTGTACGAACTTGGTTCGTCCAGTACGAACGGTTATTACAAGGTCGGTTCTAGAAACTGCTGAAAACTGTTCTAAGTCGGTTTGTCGTTTGAACGAAAATGTGGTCGTCTGGACGAAAATTTTCCAGAGAGCCGATCGTCCTGGACGATTATTTATTTCGTCTGGACGAAAATTTTCCAGAGAACCTATCGCCGCGGACGATAACTTGTTTTCGTCTGTACGAAAAAGTTCCAGAGAGCTGATCGTCCTGTACGATATTTATTTTCGTCTGGACGAAAATTTTCCAGAGGACTGGTCGCCTCGTACGATGGTAAAATTCGTCTGGACGAAAATTTTGCAGAGAACCCATCGCCTGGGACGATGATAAATTTCGTCCTGGACGAATAGGACTTAGAAAATTTTTCAAGGCAAGTTCCTATTCGTTCCAAGTGCTCTATAGGAGATAACTGACAGATCGTCCAGTACGATAAATATCGTCCTGTACGATCAGTATAGAATTTCAAGATCTCCTTATTTGTGTGTGTGTGTGAGATTTTATTCACTCAATTACAATCACTCCCTTTCAAAATTAATTCAAAGAAAAGATAAACATCAATTAAACATAATATCTCATGTTGAATTTGAATTGAAGTTTTCGTAGTCTGGAGTCTGATTTTCCTGAAATGTTAGTACACACAAGAGCAAGTGCAAATCTTCTGAAATTGTTAGGAGATAACTATACATTTGAACAATAATGTTTGGAATCATCAAAACTACATAAGTTGCATAAATATAACTCATTCAAATAGCAACTATTCAAACAATGACTTATTCAATGAAGACTAGACTTAATCAAAAATTCTCTCTCGTTATCGAGAGAGGTAATTAACTATAGGGGCTTGCACCTATAAGAAACTAAAACCCATATCATAAAGTTTTCGCAAAATGTGGGCAAAATTTTTGGGTAGTTTATTATTTCAAACTCAATCTGCCTTCTAAAAATTTACCTCAAAACTTAATATGTTAAAACTCACCCCGAAAGCAAAAAAGCGACTGACATATGGAGGTCGAGGTGCTAATTTTCAAAACCCACACTCTCATCAATTCCTCTTTTGCAACGAGTAAATCACTATCAGAATGGCTACAAAGTTTTCTGTTAACTAAAAAAATGATTATATTTATATGAAACAACATCAAACAAATGGCAAAACTTCACAGTAATGAGTTGGCAATCAACTAAAGACAAAATGGGTATTATATCAGAAGATATCAAAAGATATCCAAAATAAAAGCAGTAGTACATAAAAAAAAATTCTTTAGAATTAATACGTCATCTGATCGGGCACGAATCTCAATGCAAATTCAAGTTGGAAATTTCTGAAATTAAACTTGGGACCATCCAAACTCCGATTTTGGCAAACTTATAGTCAAACTGAACGTCTCGGAAATACAAACCCAATGACACCAAATTTGACTAAAACCGAGCCCAAATGAGTCCAAATCAAGTAGCCGAAGCACTGTTGGAAGGTTCAAACCACAATTTGAGTTGCCAAACAGTTTTCAAAAATGACGTTCTTATAGTCAAATTGAGAGGCTCGACGAGAGGAATCCAGCAAGCCCAAGATCCCTGAATTCTGACATTTTTAAGACCTTCAAATGTCTGACGAATGGTTTAGGATAAAGGAATTCAACATCGGCCATCCATCTGACCGCTCCCCATTTACCATTGATCTCTCATCTATTTACGGGCCATGCCACTCCATGAAATCTATAAATAGACCCCTCAATTCTCTTGAGAGGGGGGGGGGGGGGGGGGAGCAAGAAGAGAAGAAGGAAGAAGCTCCTCCTTGACCACCGCTACGGTCGGACCTTCGCCGGACCACTACTTGAGGCCCTCACCTTTACCAGACCACCACTTGAGGCCCTCGGCTTCTTTGACCACCGCTGGACTTCTGCCAGACCACCACTGGATGCCCTCACCTCCGTTGGACCACCGTCTGATGTCGTTGCTTCGTCGGACCACCACCTGAGTCCTGAACTTCTTCTAGACCACTACCTAAAGCCCTATGCTCCACCAGGCCACCACCTGTGGCCCAGACTTCCATCGGACCACCACCTGAGCCCCAGACTTCCACAGGACCACTACCTAAGGACAAGACTTCTTCTGGACCACACTTAAAACCCTATGCTCCACCAGGCCACCACCTGAGGTTCGGACTTCCACCGGATCACTACCTGAGACCCGAACTTCCATCGGACCACCACCTGAGACCCAGACTTCTTTCTGACCCTGTTCTCATGCCGACTACGCTCCTTCCGACCTCCATTACCAAACAACGATCTTTCCAGTCTCAATCCTACCAACTATGGTCATGCAGACCAAACAAACATGTTTATATTGTAACTCCCACAATGTAATGCGCTCTATATGATGTACATTTGTATCATCAAGCCAAGGCCTTCTCCCAAGGAAGGGCCTCATTTGTAATCAACTACAAATACTAGTGGATTCATTCAAACTAGGCCAGGCCCTGTGGTTTCTCCCACTTTTTAGGGGTTTTCAAAGTAAAAACTCTGGTGTCTCTTATGAATGCTGCACCCTCTCACTTATGTGATTGTGTGCTGGATCTTCGTACAATGCTAAGACGTTCAACTATATATATTTCTCTACCACCGCCAATACTCCAGGATGCAACAAGAATCATAAAAAGTACAATTTCAGAAATCAACCATAATGAAATCATAATCTAAATACCTAATAAAACTCTTGGTATCTTTATTGAAAACCCACCAACTATCGAGGGACTCATAAGATAATTATAAATTTATATAAAAAATAAAAATCAAGTTCTACCAATTTTGTGTATGTTACCAAGAAACCTATCACACGCACACACACACACACACACACACACACACACACTATATATATATATATCATCGCAACTAATGATTGTTTTGATAATCAATACATATTATTGAAGTGTAATGTTACAATATGAAGAAAATTGCTTGGAATATAAGGATTTGAGAATTAGCCAAACACAAAATGAGCATGTAACTTGTAAATTTAATGAAGACAAATTTTTTATCAAATGATATTATTGGAAGATTAATTGACACCTAGATGTTTATATTTTATTATATGTCTATATGTATACAAGCATACAATTGCTAAAGTTAGCCATCAACATTTATGATAAATTGTCCTCCATGTAATTTGGAGGGAAAAAAAGTCATTTAAGTTTCACATCTTGTAAATTAATGGTACTCAATCAATATATCCCAAGTTCATATACAAAGTTAACAAAAAATTATAGAACTTGTTAATAATTTTGTTATATGTTATAACACAAAAAAGTATATCATGTTACCAATTTAATAAATATCTCTAGTTCATATACGCAAGAGCGGTAGTGATAATGAAAGTAGCCAGCAGAATGACAATGGCATGCTAATTACTTCCAATGTCTTGTTTTTAAATCCTTAAACTCTAACTCTATCTTCACTTTTGATTATGGTATAATCATAAAGATTTTTGTTAGACACATTACTTTATTAATTCAGAACATAGTAAAAAAGCTAAGGAATGTTTAAACAGAAATCGAAAGTAAACCACGGAACATGTTTTTTTATGCAAGAATTTAAAATGTTTAAGTAACAAAAAACATGTAATTATGGCAGATAATGATCACCATAAATAGATCACCAAACTCGTTGTATCGTCATTTTCTTCTTTTTTTTTTCACAGGAATCCATCGGAAACCTTTAGCACAACCAAAAAAAAACTTTACGGCCTTGCCTCAATTATTGTACAACATAACATTTCTACAATCACAGTCAATCAAAATAGTTAATTTCAACATTTCTACAATCACATTTCAACATTGCACAAGAATATTAATGCTGAAGTAATTACACATTCAAATAAAATCAAATGTTCAAATACTTCTAGCTACAATAAATGTCTAGTTCTTATACAATAAAAACTCAACGTAAAATTTACAAACACATATAATGTTGTCAAAATCTGTGTCATCATTCTCCTCTGTCGATGCTGACTATTTTCCACTAAAATGCTCCCCCATTTTTTACAACTCCTCAAATATCTAATTTTGTTGCATCAGCATATCAGCTTGTGATTTTCGAACATTCTCTTGCTCTAATTGTTAGGATTTCATGGAGATGAAAAAACATAATTCGATCGTCTCCGAAACACATGCCAAATCATCGAGAAGATTTTTCGGAAGCGTACCTGAATCCATTGAAATGCAGAAGCAATGTCTTTCGATCTTCCACGTTTAGAGCGGCGTTCTCCAAGAGAGCGAGAGACTCCTTCTTTTCACTCAAGATGAGAAATGAGAGAAAAATGAGAACAACACCGCTTAAACTGGGGACCATGACCTTTTTATACTTTAAGTGTATTTCTTTTATTTCAGCCCATCATTAAAATAAAATAAATACCCGGCCTCTACACAAATTAATTCCATACAAAATTTAATTGAGATGCCACATAAGCCAAATAATTATTTAATACTTAAATAGATCACGAATTTAATTGGCTTAATTTCAGATAGCGTATAATGTATAATACTTTATTTATATGTATAAGTATATGGGCCCACTTATAGAAATTTCCCAACAATCTCCCACTTGGGCCACATATATATACATATAATTATACATTCTGAAATAACCGTAAGAGCTCAATATTTGCTATCTTTCTAAAATAACATCTTTAGACAATCTGGTCCATCAATCATATCAATATAGAATCAAAGCGACCTTTGTTACATATTTCGTAACAAGACCCATCAATGGTCACTATGTTGACATAATTAACGACATAGATCAAGTATGGATGTGTAGCATGAAAATTTCATGTAATGTGATCTCAAATCATGACTATTTTCAACTGGTCCAATTTTATAACTCAAAAGAGTTATAACCAAAATTCAATACTTTATGCTAAACTGCAATTGAAATCAAATAATTATATTTCAGAGTTTTCAATCACCAAAATAACAATACTTTAGTCTGATCAGAAAATAAGTTCATAATAATTGAACAATACAAACAAACTCCCACTAAGCTAGCATATCATCAAAACAGATTACACCCATACGAGCCACATGCTCATGAAATACTTTAGGTGGTAATCCTTTTGTAAGTGGGTCTGGAATCTTAGGATTTATACTAATATGTTCAATACAAATCTGAAAACTCTGAACCCTTTCTTTCACAACAAGAAACTTTATGTCAATATGTTTTGATTTTGATGAACTCCTGTTATTCTTGGAATATAACTCAGCTGCTTTATTATCACAATTTATCTTTAATGGTCTCTCAATGCCATCAACAAATTGTAGCCCTGTGATAAAATTTCGTAGTTATATTCCCTGATTTGAAGCCTCATAATAAGATATAAACTCTGCTTCCATTGTTGAAGAAGCTATAAGTGATTGCTTAACACTTTTCCAAGAAATAACTCCTCCAAACAACATGAAAATATAGCCTGAAGTGGATCTCCTGCTATCGAGGCAACCAGCAAAATCAGAGTCGGAATACCCCATGATATCTAAATGATCAGATCTCTGATATGTGAGCATAAAATCTCTTATCCTTTTTAGATACCTCATAACCCGTTTCACTGCTTTCCATTGATCCATTCCTGGGTTACTTAAATATCTATCAAGCATTCCAACAATGTACGCAATATACGGACGTGTACAAACTTGAGCATACATAAGACTCCCTACTGCTGATGCATAAGAGATCTTATCCATCTCTTGCTTTTCAACTTCATTTCTTGGGCATTGAAGCAAACTAAATTTATCTCCTTTTGCAATGGGTGTATCCCCTGGTGTACAATCCTTCATGCTAAATCTACTAAGCACTTTATCAATATAGGCTATTTGTGATAATCCAAGTATATCACGGGAGCGATCCCGATGAATTTGTATACCCAACACAAAAGATGCATTTCCAGGATCTTTCATTTCAAATTTATTTGAAAGAAATCTCTTAGTTTCGAGCAATAAGCCTATATCACTGCTTGCTAGCAGAATATCATCGACATATAACACTAGGAGAATAAACTTACTCTCACTGACCTTATGATAAATGTATTGATCAACTGTGTTTTCCTTAAAGCCAAATAAAGAAATCACTTGATCAAATTTCTTGTACCATTGACGGGAAGCTTGCTTTAAATCATAGATGGATTTCTTTAATTTGCATACCAGATGTTTTGAATTAGAAGATTGAAAATTTTCTGGTTGCAACATATATATAGTTTCCTCAATGTCTCCATTAAGGAATGCAGTCTTTACATCCATCTAGTGTAGCTCTAAATTATCATGAGCTACAAGTGCCATAATGATTTTAAAAGAGTCTTTTGAAGAAACTGGAGAGAAAGTCTCTTTATAATCAATGCATTTCTTTTGAGTGAAACTTTTAGCAACTAGACATGCTTTATATCTTTCAATATTGCCTATTGCATCCCTTTTGGTTTTAAAAATCCATTTACAACCAATAGGTTTTGCTCCTTCAGGCAATTCAGAAAGATCCCAAACATCATTGTCTTTCATAGATTTCTTCTCATCTTCCATGGCTTCTATCCACTTTTAAGAATTAGAACATTGTTTGACCTGACTAAATGAGATTGGATCATCTTCCAATCCTAAATCAAACTCATGCTCTTGGAGATATATAATATAATCATCCGAAATTGCTGTTCTCTTTTCCCTTGTGGATCTCCTTAATGGCACTTCAGTTTGAGGTTGTTGTCTTTCTATATGAGTGGAAGATAATTCAAGATTATTTTGATTATCTGGATTTACAATCTGAACGATATCAGGCATAGTTACCTGATCATTTTCAATTGTAACAGTAGGAATAGTAACATATTCCTCCTCAAAATCAAAATCTTTAATTTTATCACTCCCACTATAATCAACATCCTCAATAAATTTAGCATTGCTCGTCCCAAAAAAGGATTTACTTGAGAAATCATAAAATTTAAAACCTCTTGACCTTTCAGAATATCCAACAAAATAGCAGCTAATAGTTCTTGAGTCCAATTTTCTTTCATTAGGCTTATAAAGCCTAGCCTCAGCTGGACATCCCCAGACATGAAAATGCCTAATACTAGGCTTCTTTCCACTCCACAACTCATATGGGGTTTTAGTTACTGCTTTACTTTGAACTCTATTGAGAATATAAACTACAGTCTTTAAGGCTTCTCCCAAAGTGATTCTGATAAAGAAGAATGACTAATCATACTTCTAACCATATCTTTTAAGGTTATGTTTCGTCTCTCAGCTACACCATTTTTACTTGGAGTCCCCGGCATAGTGTATTGAGGAACGATGCCACATTCTGCTAAATATCTCACAAAAGGGCCTGGACGTTATTCACCTGATCCATCATATCTACCATAGTATTCACCACCACGGTCAGATTTGACAGCTTTAATCTTCTTACCAAGTTGATTTTCAACTTCAGCTTTGAAGATCTTAAATACATCCAGAGATTCTGATTTTTCATGTATTAAGTATAGGTACCCATAACGAGAATAATCATCTATGAAAGTAATAAAATACTAATGACCATTCCAAGAAGCTGTAGGGAATGGGCCACAAATATCAGCATGTATTAATTCCAAGATATTTAAACTCCTTTTGTCACCTAATTTCTTAATATTTGTTTGTTTTCCCTTTATACATTCAATATAAATTCTAAAATCTGTATAATCAAGGGAATCTAGAATTCCATCTGACACAAGCCTTTCAATTTTTTGTTTAGAAATATGTCCTAAGCGCTTGTGCCATAACATAAAGGAATTCTCATCAGTCAATTTTCTCTTTGTACCAAAATTATTTATGTGCAAAGTTTCATTTATCTGTGAGGCAGAAATATCCAATTTATATAGATTATCAATCAAAGAACCTGTACCAATAATTTTAGAATACTGAAAGAGACTAAATTTTCCATTTCCAAATGAACAAGAGTAACCAGATTTGTCCAAACATGAAATAGAAATCAGATTCCATCTAAATGACGGTACATAAAAAGTCTCACACAAATCCAAAGTACAACCAGATTCTAAGTACAATCTATATAAGCCTACAGCTTTAATAGGAGCTTTATTGTCATTTCCCAGATAGATGAATCTTTCAGCATCAGTTGGCACTCTGCTCCTTAGACAACCCCTTTTTGACGAGCCAGTTAGCATATATTGGACAATCCTTCTTTACATGACTAGTCTTCTTGCAAAAGAAACAAGTAATAACTTGATCTTGCTTCTGTTGCACTTTAGGTTGTGAAGTCTCTTTATCTGCAGCTCCTTTAACTTTATAATTCCTCTTCCTTTTGGTAGCAAAATCATGATAAGAAGAAGCTAAGTGAGCACTTTCTATCTTTTCTTGTTTCAATCTTTCTTCCTCTTGCACACACTGAGCAATGAGCTCATTAAGAGTCCATTTTTCCTTTTGAGTATTGTAACTTATCTTAAAAGGACTGAATTGTGCATGAAGAGAGATTAAGACTAGATGCACAAGAATGTCGTCAGACAATTCTAACTTTAGTGCTCTCAGTCTTGTAACAAGATTTGACATTTCCATAATGTACTCTCTTATATTTCCTTTGCCTTTATACCGCATTGAAACAAGTTTACTTAGAATATTACTTGTTTTGACCTTTTCAAAGCCTATGAAACGGTCTGCTATTTGGCTTAGGAACTTCTTAGCATTTTCCTCCTCAGGCATTGCACCCCTGATGGTATCTGGAATTGAGTGCTTCATGAACATAAGACTAATGCGGTTTGAACGGTCCCATTTTTCAAAATTTGCCCTTTGTTCAATAGCGCTTTCTGCAGTAAGGGCAGGAGGACGTTCAGTCTGAATCGCATAGTCTAGATCCATACACCCAAGAACTATAGTAATATGCTCTTTCCATTTCTTAAAATTAGAGCCATTAAGCACTGTAATGTTATTCAAATTGACATATATAGAAGAAACATTAACTGAAAAAGAACAAAAATAATAAGCTCACAATTAGTAACGCATATGGTGGGCCCTTTATAAGATACCTAAAACAACATCATAATTTAGTATTTGGATAGAAATTATAATTTATAAATGGTACTCTTAAAATTATAGTAAATAAATATTGATAATAAATTCTGCCAATAATAAGCCTTTCTTTGGACCGACTTATTATATGCATGAATAATTCAATAATTATCACATATTTATTTCTAAATCTTTAAAGTCCGGCCAAAAAAATAATCTTCCTTTGGGCCGATTATTTTTCGCATAGACTCGAAAAATACTTTAACATTATTCAATTAATTTAAAAATAAAATAAATTGATCTAATAGAGATCACTTTGGTGACTTATTATTTCAATTTAATTTAAATTTAATTTAATGAATATTAATTTCAAAAGAGAAATAGTCAATTCGTAAATAATAAAAAAATAACTGAATTAACATGCAAAATAATTTTTTGCAATTTATGAATTATCTAATTCTCTAACTGTACTAAGAAATATGTAACAATTTGATTAATAAATACAAAATTATAATAATAATCTTGTATATGACAAAATGCATTGATAAGGCATCAATCCCAAGGTCATTATTACAAAGGACCATTAAAATAGAATCATGGATTATAAACAGGATTTAAATGATATTAACGTAATCATTCACAGGCAATATTTTCTAATGAAACGTTGCACTATTTCATAAATACAAAAGCAAATTAACTATGCTGTAGATACATAACGTCATCTAGAAAACGCATTATCAATAAACGTGCCGTTTCGGAAACATTTAAAATTAAAACTATTGGTTAACAATAATTTTAAATAAAATAAAACTTAACTGATCATGCCATTAACAATTACATCTTTTCATATTGCGGTAACCGTAAATCAAACAAAGATAACCGTGTGTTCGTCTTCTTCAAGGAGAAACGATGAACAAAATAGATAATGAATAGTGATGAATTAGCAAACGACTGAAATATTATTCATACAAATGCTTTAAAATTCATATGTAAATTTATGAATTTCTCTGAATTTCTCAAAACTAACTAAGATCTCAAACAAATTAGTTTTGAAAATTATAACAATTAATTTATACATAGAAATCAAAATCTTTGCATATGAAAAATTCTCGAAAGAAGATTTCTAGTGATCGAAAAACTGAACTAATCAATAATATGATTATAGAAAAATATTTCTCATTAATTTAACATGACAACCAGGCTCTGATACCACTTGTTAGGATTTCATGGAGATGAAAAAACATAATTCGATCGTCTCCGAAACACATGCCAAATCATCGAGAAGATTTTTCGGAAGCGTACCTGAATCCATTGAAATGCAGAATCAAGGTCTTTCGATCTTCCACGTTTAGAGCGGCGTTCTCCAAGAGAGCCAGAGACTTCTTCTTTTCACTCAAGATGGGAAATGAGAGAAAAATGAGAACAACACCGCTTAAACTGGGGACCACGACCTTTTATATTTTAAGTGTATTTCTTTTATTTCAGCCCATCATTAAAATAAAATAAATACCCGGCCTCTACACAAATTAATTCCATACAAAATTTAATTTAGATGCCACATAAGCCAAATAATTATTTAATACTTAAATAGATCACGAATTTAATTGGCTTAATTTCAGATAGCGTATAATGTATAATACTTTATTTATATGTATAAGTATATGGGCCCACTTATAGAAATTTCCCAACACTAATTTCTAATATCCATATCAAACTTAAACAATTAAGATCAACATAAGAATGGATCAAATATTTTTCTCCATCTAATTGTAAAAATGTTACTTAATAGCGTAGAAGAGCTTTCAAGCAATTTTCCACTCTCTCCAAAATTATATAAGATATACATAACATATATCATGACAGCATATTATAAATTTAAGAGTTCCAGTGGTATTTATCATAATAGCTATTAGTTTTTGTTATCATATTTATTATGAAGTAAAAAATATAAATTCCATGATGATCAATTAGAAATACTATATATAAGGCATATATTATATGATTACATCTGTATGAAATAAAACAAGTTTTTCTATTGATTATCTTAATCTAATCATAAATTACATCCATGATTCATTATTTCTGAATAAATTATTATAAATGCTATTGGATTAATTTGTGAATTAGCAACTTTGGCCGCAACTTCAAGCAAAGTACCTGATCATCTAGCTTTAAGAAATGTTACATTGAGGCTTAGCATTGGGCAATATACACCTTTAAAGCCTAAAATGAAAGCACCCAAACAAAAATATGTTACATATTTGAAATGTCCTGAAGTATCAAATAGCATATGAATTATGGCTCTAACCATCAAATATGTTTGATCATGAAGATATTTAAATAATCAAATGAATGGTACAAGCGATTTCTCAAGCATCACAACAGGAAAAATGTCATTTTCCGGCAGAAATAAAATCCATAAGTAATTTATATTTCAGGCGGATTTCCAACGGTAATTCACGCTTCGGAAAAGAATCTTTGGAAGGAATTTGCTTAGAAATTAAAAAAAAAATGTTATTTAGCCTGAGCGGGCCTGTGAACCCGCCCGTGAACTCTGCGGCTTGTAAATGCGCCTGTTATCACCGCGGGCTCATGAACTTGCCTGCACTCCGTAGGCCCGTGAACCAGGCCCGCCCGTGAACTAGGCCTACCCATCAATCCACTTGTGCTACGCGTGGTTCAAACCCCACTCACTTTAAATCACCATCTATCCAATGATCTGCAATGCATAAAATGTCAATTTAACTACATTTTTTTATTATACTTTCTTAATGAGTATTTTAATACATAATTCTTTACTTCATCTATTTAATAATATCTATTAAATTATCGAATTAATTTATTTTAATTAGTTAAATTAACATAATAAAAACTATTAAAACTTTTTTTATTATTTTAGTTTAACCATTTTAATTTAATTATTTAATTTTAAAAAATGAAGAATTTTATATATTTATAATTATTATTTTCTAAAAAATTTAAAATTCCTTCGGAAATCCATCAAAAATCTGCCAAAAAATCAAACTAAATTTATGTTGAAAAATTAACTGGAAATTAAAATTTTTACTATAGTGCCTTAAATTATAAGCATTAAAAGAAGAAATATTATAGCATAGTCACCAATTTTAATTGCCTTAATTTAATATTATTACACCAATAGAAAATCGCAAAATTCAAAGAAAAAATATGCATTAATTAAAAAGTACTTATTTTTTAATCTTTTCAATTACCCTCGATAAATCATCAAAAAATTTTCTGATCGCGCATGAATCTTGAGGCAAAATTAAGTTGGAAACTTCTGAAATTAAATTTGGGACAATCCGAGCTTTGATTTCAACAAACTTATAATCAAACTGAACGTCTCCGAAATACAAATCCAACGACACTAAATTCGACTCAATCCTAGCCCAAATGAGTCCAAATCAAGGACCTTAGGTGTTGTTGGAAGTTTCAAACCATAATTTGGATTACCAAAAGGTTTCCAAATGCGACATGCTTCTAGTTGAATAGAGCGGCTCGACAAGAAAAATCCAACGAGCTCAAGATCGCTAATTTCCGATATCATTAAGACATTCAAATGTTCAGCAAATGGTCCATGATCAAGGGAATTAACATTGGCCGTCCATACAAACCACTCCCAAAATATCCTTGATCTTCTTCCTATTTAGGGTTCATGTCACTCTAAAAAATTTATAAAAAGAGCCCCCTTTCTCATGAAAGGGTTGGCCTAAGAAAAAGAGGTAAAAGAGAGATCGGAGATCGCTCCTACCTCCTCGCTCCACCTAGACCACCACCACCTGGAGTTCCGTCGGACCACCGCTTGATGCTCTAACTTCTGCCAGACCACCGCCTGATGCCAAGACTTTTGTCGGACCACCACCTAACACTCGGATTTCTGCTGGATCACCACCTGATGCTTAAACTTTTGTCAGACTTACACCCGGCCACCTACGGTCTTCCCGACCTCTGTCACCATACTAGGGTCTTTCCGACCTTCATTTGTCTGTCGAATATGGTCCTTCCAATCTCCATCGTCGCTACGGTCCTTCCAACCTCCGTCTTTAGACAACGGTCCTCCAAACCTCTGTCACCATGCTACGGTCTTTCTAAACTCCTTCACCTGCGAACTATGGTCCTTCTGACCTCCATCGTCGACTAGTATCCTGTCACGACCCGACCCGAGACGGATCCCGCTCGCACCGGGCCGCGACACGGAAACGGAATAAACGGACGGACTGACCAGGATCTGGTTATGGAATTTGGTTCTGAACTGAATCTTCCAAATTATTTCCACTCAAACACAGAAACACAGAGCTACTATACATTACCAAACACAGCGGAACAAAACATCTATAGATTTCTTTTCCTCAAAACAATCATCTACAGATACAGTACATGGCTTTTGAACAGAAAGAAAGACAGAACAGAAAAGCCATGACTGTACAAAAATCAAAAGGTACAAACAATACCTACTGATCAGAACTCAGAAATCTATTCCTGGACTTCCTTCCCTTTCCCAAAACCTGAAAATCACCAGAAAACAAGAGTGAGCTCAACAGCTCAGCAAAGCAACAAACCTCCAATCAAAACTCTCAGAATCCAAAACCAAACTCATCAGACAGAAATCCGTACAGAAATCAGAACAGAATCAGACAAATATCCAAATTGGAACTTATCAGAACGAAACAGAACAAATTGGAACAGATACGGACAGATATCACATCAGAATACAAATCAGAACGGATTAAATCAACAAAGTCAGAATCGTACAGAAATCAGAACTTCAAATCATATCAGAACAAAATTGAACGGAACAGATATCAAATTAACAGAATTGTACGGAAACAGAAGCCGTATCAAATCAGAAACAGAACAAATCAGACATATCACATTAACAGAATCAGAAATCAGAATTTCAGATCATTGCTTACAGAATAGATACGGAAAGCATAATCAGATTGAATCAGATATCAGATAATATTTAATAGCTAAACTAAACTAAACAGAATCACTACGGATTCTGACCCTTATGTCTCCCTTGTGCTCACGGCACCAGAAATTCTCTGAGTAATTAATAGCTAAATGTGCTCACGGCACCAAAATAACAGAATTCCTCGGATCCGGGACAGAACAGAAATTTCTCCAACTTGAGCTCATCTAAGATTTCCCCAGACACTAACTGAATCTCATAGGATCCAGGCCCCTTATAACTCCCTTTTTATAGCACATACAGATAACATTTCAATTCAGAAGAAATCCGGGCAAATCAGAAATCAGACAAAAATCGGGCAGCACAACAGCAGTATACGGAATTTACACAAAATTTTCTGCAAATCAAAATTCACCAAATTCGCACAGAATGTAAATAACAACATTTCAGAACATTTATTCTACTACACAGAAAAATGCAGTCGACTAAAAATACTGCCGAATCAAAAATACCCTGACAAAAATCTTCGGAAAATAACCAAAATGTGCACACCCGGCACGTCAACAATATACAGAAAGTTATGCGGTAAAAAATGATCCAATCAAAAGATACGGACGAAAATCCCAATTGAAAATGAAATCCGGACAAAAAAAATACCGCCAAACATGACGGTTCTGAAAATTGAGAAAGGCGGAATGTGCCTTACCTTGCGTACAGCAATTTCTCGAACAGTCTCCTCGGACGAAAACGGCTCCGCGTCGTCCGAAAATCAACTTTTTCCAAGAATCTCTCGACTTTCTCTCTCCTCAGATAAAAAATCAGATATTTTTATTTTTTTTCTCTCTCTTCAAAACGACTGAAATCAGCTTTATAATACTTAGATCGGTCTGGCCGATCGCCAGATCGTCCCAGGACGATCAGACCAATTTGGATCGTCCTGGACGGTTCCCAGGACTATTTTCAGGCCGATATTTTCTACAGTGCCGATCGGCCTGGATGATGTCCTCAATCGGCCTGGACGATGTGTACAGAAAATCACCTGGAGCAAATCTGGGCAAATTCTGGAGCAAAATTTCCACTGATCGTCCCAGGACGACCCAGATCGTCCTGGACGATCCTGGAGCAGATTTTTGATATTACAATCTCCCCAACTTCAGAAAAATGTCGTCCTCGACATTATCCAATCCAAACTCACTTAGAATAAGTACGGGTACAACCGTCTCATGTCAGACTCCTCCCAAGTTGCTTCCCGCGCAGTCCGGTGCTTCCACTGGACTTTAACCATCGGAATCTCTTTATTTCTTAACTTTCGGACGTCGTACGCCAAAATCAATTCTGGCTCAACTTATACGCCAGATTCTCCTGAATCTCAACCTCGTCAGCTGATATCTTCTTCCCATAGTCTGAAATTCACTTCCTCAGAGTGGATACGTGAAACACATTGTGCACGTCAGGCATCGAATCAGAAAGCAACAGTCGGTAAGCAGATTTTCCAATCCTTTCCAAAATTTCAAACGGTCCAACATACCTTGGACTCAGCTTGCTTACCTGACCAAATCTGCTCACACCCTTCATCGGACTGACTTTGACATACACAAAGTCACCAACTTGAAACTCAACAAACCTGTGCTTCTGATTATAATACTTCTGCTGTCGATCCTGAGCCGCTTTCAATCTTTCTTTTATCAAACTGATCTTCTTAATAGTTTCCTCAACAAAAGTAGCACCCAGTTCCTGTCTATCTCCGATCTCAGTCAAAGTCAAAGGAGTACGGCACTTCCTGCCATACAGAGCTTCGTACGGTGCCATACCAATACTGGACTGAAAACTGTTGTTATAAGCAAACTCAAACAGCGGAATATGATCCTCCCAGCTTCCGCCAAAGTCTAGAACATAAAGTCTCAACAGATCTTCCAGCACCTGAATGATCCTCTCAGAATGTCCATCGGTTTGAGGATGAAAGGCTGTACTGAAATGCAGTTTCGTACCCAAGCCTTGCTGAATGCCTTTCCAAAGTCTGGAAGTAAAACGTCCATCTTGATCAGAAACAATCACTCGAGGCACACCGTGCAATCTGATTATTTCCTTCAAATAAATCTGTGCCAAACGATCCACCGGATCGGTCTGTCTGATCGCGGTCTGTCTGATCGGAAGAAAATGGGCGGACTTCGTCAATCGATCTACAACTGCCCAAATGGCGTCGTGCCCTTATCTAGATCGAGGAAAACCCATCGCAAAGTCCATCGTTACCTCCTCCCACTTCCACTCGGGGATAGGCAACGACTGCAACAGTCCACCTGGTCGCTGATGCTCTGCCTTCACTAACTGACAGGCTTCGCATCTCGACACAAATTCTGCCACATCCTTCTTCATTCCAGGCCACCAGAACTAAAGCTTCATATCAGCATACATCTTACCACTGCCTGGATGAACAGTGTAGCCTGAATTATGAGATTCATGCAGAATCTCCTGCCTCAAATCCCCAAACACAGGTACCCACAACCTGTTCTTACAGAAAATAACACCATAATCAGAAATTCGAAGTTCAGGAGTCTTACCGGATCCAATCTGAGCAATCAACTTCGAATAATCAGAATCTGACTTCTGGGCTTCCTGAATCCGTGCTTCCAAAGAAGACTGAATGTTCATCTGAGCCAAATCCAAATCACTGGAGGAAATCACCTCCAACTGCAATCGCTCCATGTCTCAAATCAGGAAATCATCAAAAGTAAGCTGCAAACCTGATAATCCAGAAGATTTCCTGCTCAGAGCGTCCGCTACCACATTAGCCTTCCCAGGCTGATACTGAATAGTCAAATCATAGTCCTTGATCAACTCGAGCCATCTTCTCTGTCTCAAATTCAGATCCTTCTGAGTGAAAATATACTTCAGGCTCTTATGATCAGTGAAAATCTCACATCTGACGCCATACAGGTAATAACGCCAAATCTTCAAAGCAAAGACAACAGCAGCTAACTCCAAATCATGCGTTGGATAATTCTTCTCATGTGGTTCAACTGTCTAGAAGCATAAGCAATTACCCTTCCATTTTGCATCAGTACACAACCCAAACCTTTCAGTGAAGCATCACTGAACACCTGAAATCCTTCCGTACCTGACGGAAGTGCTAACACTGGAGCAGAAGTCAAACAGACCTTCAATCTCTGAAAACTAGCTTCACACTTCGGTGTCCAAACAAAAGGTACTGACTTCTGAGTCAATCTCGTCAGAGGCGTCGAAATCTGTGAAAATCCTTTCACAAATTTCCTATAATACCCGGCCATGCCCAAGAAACTACGTACCTCAAATACCGTAGTTGGCCTTGGCCAATCAGCAACCGCCTGAATCTTCTGGGGATCTACAGAAATACCTTCTCCGCTCACCACATGCCCCAGAAAAGAAATGCTCTTCAGCCAGAATTCACACTTGGAGAACTTGGCCTACAACTGATGCTGCCTCAGAGTCTCCAACACAATCCTCAAGTATCTGGCATGATCATCCTCAGAAGCAGAATATACCAGAATATCGTCGATGAAGACGATCACAAACTGATCCAAATACTCCCTGAATACTCGGTTCATCAGATCCATGCTAATTGCAGGCGCATTGGTTACCCCAAAAGGCATAACTAAAAACTCATAGTGCCCGTACTGAGTACTGAAAGCAGTCTTCACCACATCAGCTTCCTTCACCTGATAATATTCGGATCGCAAATCAATCTTCGAAAATACTGAAGATCCGGAAAGCTGGTCAAACAAGTCGTCAATCCGAGGCAAAGGATACTTGTTCTTGATCGTGACCTTGTTCAAATCTCTGTAATCCACACACATACGGAGTGTCCCGTCATTCTTCTTCACAAACAAAACAGGTGCTCCCCAGGGCGAAACACTAGGACGAACAAAACCTCTGTCGACCAACTCCTGAAGTTGAACTTTCAACTCATAAAGTTCTTTCGGTGCCATCCTGTACGGAGCTTTTGATATAGGAGCGATACCCGGAAAAACATCGATAGAGAACTCCACATCTCTATCCGGAGATAAACCAACCAACTCCTCAGGAAAAACATCAACAAACTCCCGTACCACTGGGATCTCAGAAACAAAACTAACCTCCAGGTTCAGATCCCGCACCGAAGCCAAAAACACTGGGATCCCTTCTTCCACATTCTGCTCACTTCCAACGCAGAAATCAGACTGGAGAGAATACCTCGTAATCCCTGAAATACAACTCTCTCTCCAGCCACAAGCAAACTCACTTGCTTCTTCAGACAGTCAATCTGAGCCTCATACAGACTCAGCCAATCCATGCCCAAAATCACGTCATACGAAGAAATCGGCAACAAAATCAGACTTGATTTCCACTTCTTGTTAGCAATGTCAATCTCACACAAACAAAACTTCCGAGCAATCAAATTACTTCCAGCCGGTAAAATCACGGAAAGAGAAACCGGCAAAGAAACCGAGTCCAAATGCAAAAGCTCAAAACAGCGCTCGGACAGAAAAGAATGACTAGCTCCAGAGTCAAATAAAACACGACAGGGTTGATCAGAAATGTAAATCGTACCTGTCACAACATCTGGAGAATCACGAGCCTCCTGCTGACTTAGGCTATAAACTCGTGGCTGAACTGGAGCAGGAGCTGAAGCAATAGAACTACTCTGCTCCCTCTAAACCGTAGGTGGTCTCCGTGGTCAAGAATTAGAACTACCACCTCTACCAGTAAATCCCTCAGGGCGAGGAGGAACAGTCCTCGGTCTTCCTGCTGCTGAAAAGGCAGGTCTAACAGAACCCTCAGATCGGAACTCAGAACGCCGATCAGATCCAGCCTGTGGACACTCTGCAATCCGATGTCCTGGCTGACCACATCGGAAACACAGACCAGCCATCCTGTAGCACTGGCCATGGTGTTGCCGTCCACAACTCTGGCACACAGGTGCCCCACTGACAGATCCAGAACTCGTCGTACTGGTAGCAGTACCAGACGACCCTCCACTCTTCCTGGAGTCAACAGATCCAGAACCAGTCACAAATCTCCTCTTCCCAGAGGAACCACTGCCAGAAGTCTCACCTACAAATCTCTTCCTACTCGTAGTCCACCGCTGCTGAGTAGCCATCAGATCATTCTCAATCAGACGAGCTCGCTCCACAAGCTCAGAGAAATCAGAAATGTGAAAAGGTACCAGGGGCTGTCTCAAACTATCTCGCAATCTCCTCAAAAATCTGTAGCACCTCTCAGCAGAAGTACTAACCAACTGCGGAGCATACCTGGCTAAGGCAGTAAACTCAGCCTCGTACTGCATCACCATCTTGCTCCCCTGAACAAGTCTCAGAAAATTCTCCTGCATCTGCTGTCGTGCAGAAGGGGGAACAAACCAATCTCGAAATACCTCAGTGAACTCTTCCCAGTTAATCAAAGAGTTCAGCCTACCCTGAAATCTGGCTGCCTGCTGGCCTTCCCACCAGTGCTCAGCCTCTCAATCCAACAGAAAAATAGCCAACGGAACCTTCCTGTCTGACGGACACTGCATTCCGTCGAAGGTCTTCTCCAATCTCCTCAGCCATTCCTCGGCTGCTCTGGGCTCAACAGCGCCCTCAAATCTCAGAGGTTTCAACCTCAAAAACAACTGCAGATGTCTATCAATGTCATCAGATCTGACAGTAACAGCTCTGCTCTGAGTCTCGCTCATCATCTGAGCAACAAGCGTAGCAAACTGAGACAATGTATCTGCACCGGCCACTGGGGCTGTACTCCCCACTAGTGCTGCCTGACTGACACTCTGCCCGTCTGTCATGTCTGGGTCTGGCTGATCCATACAGAAAATCCAAAATCCGGAAAACTATCACAAAAACAACACAAAAACAACACAATAAAAAGCCGAACGACCCAAAACTACCCCCAGACAGACTCACTGATCACTTCCTATAGCTCTGTCTTACAATCCAACCAATTTCCAAAACCAGTGCTCTAATACCACTAAAGCTTGTCAGGACCCGACCCAAGACGGATCCTGCTTGCACCGGGCCGCGACACGGAAACGGAATAAACGGACGGACTGACCAGGATCTGGTTATGGAATTTGGTTCTGAACTGAATCTTCCAAATTATTTCCACTCAAACAAACACACAAACATAGAAACACAGAGCTACTATACATCACCAAACACAACGGAACAAAACATCTATAGATTTCTTTTCCTCAAAACAATCATCTACAGATACAGTACATGGCTTTTGAACAGAAAGAAAGACAGAACAGAAAAGCCATGACTGTACAAAAATCAAAAGGTACAAACAATACCTACTGATCAGAACTCAGAAATCTATTCCTGGACTTCCTTCCCTTTCCCAGAACCTGAAAACCACCAGAAAACAAGAGTGGGCTCAACAGCTCAGCAAAGCAACAAACCTCCAATCAAAACTCTCAGAATCCAAAACCAAACTCATCAGACAGAAATCCGTATAGAAATCGGAACAGAATCAGACAAATATCCAAATCGGAACTTATCAGAACGAAACAGAACAAATCAGAACAGATACGGACAGATATCACATCAGAATACAAATCAGAACGGATTAAATCAACAGAGTTAGAATCGTACAGAAATCAGAACTTCAAATCATATCAGAACAAAACTGAACGGAACAGATATCAAATTAACAGAATTGTACGGAAACAGAAGCCGTATCAAATTAGAAACAGATTAGATCAGACATATCACATTAACAAAATCAGAAATCAGAATTTCAGATTATTGCTTACAGAACAGATACGGAAAGCAGAATCAGATTGAATCAGATATCAGATAATATTTAATAGCTAAACTAAACTAAACAGAATCACTACGGATTCTGACCCTTATGTCTCCCTTGTGCTCACGGCACCAGAAATTTTCTTAGTAATTAATAGCTAAATGTGCTCACGGCACCAGAACAACAGAATTCCTCGGATCCGGGACATAACAGAAATTTCTCCAACTTGAGCTCATCTAAGATTTCCCCATACACTAACTAAATCTCATAGGATCCAGGCCCCTTATAACTCCCTTTTTATAGCACATACAGATAACATTTCAATTCAGAAGAAATCCGGGCAAATCAGAAATCAGACAAAAATCGGGCAGCACAACGGTAGTATACGGAATTTACACAAAATTTCTTGCAAATCAAAATTCACCAAATTCGCACAGAAAGTAAATAACAACATTTCAGAACATTTATTCTACTGCACAGATAATTTTCAATTTCACAGAAAAATGCAGTCGACTAAAAATACCGCCGAATCAAAAATACCCGGACAAAAATCTTCGGAAAATAACCAAAATGTGCACACCCGGCATGTCAATAATATACAGAAAATTACGCGGTAAAAACTGAACCAATCAAAAGATACGGACGAAAATCACTAACGGAAACGAAATCCGGACAGAAAAAATACCGCCAAACACGACGGTTCTAAAAATTGAGAAAAGCGGAATGTGCCTTACCTTGCGTACAGCAATTTCTCGAATAGTCTCCTCGGACGAAAACGGCTCCGCGCCGTCCGAAAATCAACTTTTCCCAAGAATCTCTCGACTTTCTCTCTCCTCAGATAAAACATCAGATATTTTTATTTTTTTCTCTCTCTTCAAAACGACTGAAATCAGCTTTATAATACTCAGATCGGCCTGGCCGATCGCCAGATCGTCCTAGGATGATCAGACCAATTTGGATCGTCCTAGACTGTTCCCAGGACTATTTTCAGGCCGATATTTTCTACAGTGCCGATCGGCCTGGACGATGTCCTCAATCGGCCTGGACGATGTGTACAGAAAATCACCTCGAGCAAATCTGGGCAAATTCTGGAGCAAAATTTCCACTGATCATCCCAGGACGACCCAGATCGTCCTGGACGATCCTGGAGCAGATTTTTGATATTACATATCCTTCCAACCACCTCCGCCAAACAACGGTCCTCCCAAACTTTGTCATCATACTACGGTCTTTCTGACCTCCATCGTCTGCCAACTATCGTTATTCTTATCTCCATCGTTAACTACGATCCTTCTGACCTCCATCGTCTGCCAACTATCGTTATTCTTATCTCCATCGTTAACTACGATCCTTCCGACCTTCGTCGCCAGACAACGGTCCTCCCAACCTTTGTCACCATACTACAGCCTTTTCCGACCTCCGTCACCTGCCAACTATGGTTATTCCGACCTCCATCTTCGACTACGATCCTTTCAACCTCCGTCGCCAAACAATGATCCTTCCAACCTTTGTCACCATACTACGATCTTTCTAACCTCCAACGCCCGTCGATTACAGCCCTTTTGACCCCCGTCGCCAGATAATGGTCCTTCGGACCTTTGTTGCCCGTGGACTATAGTCCCATCAACCACTGTCGCCCGACTACGATCTTTTCGACCTCCGTCACCTGTCGACTATGGTCCTGCCAAGGCCTTCTCCCAAGGGAAGGGCCTCATTTGTAATCGACAACAAATACTAATGGATTCCTTCAAACTGGAAAAGCCCCATAGTTTTCCCCCATTTTTTAGGAGTTTCCACATAAAAACTCTGGTGTCTCATATATATATATATATATATATATATATATATATATATATATATATAACTTCGAAGAAGCTCTGATATAAAATCTAACGCAAAATAAAATATATGACATTCAAGACTAAGGGGCTGTTTGGTAATTGATTGGATTTTACTTTAGTGGGATTTAATAAATCCTAGAAATTCATATTTAGTAAGTTTGGAGGGTGTTAAATACTGAATACCGTTTGGTATAATAAATGTTAAATCATGATAAATCCTTAAAAATTGTAAGGCAACTTAATTCAGGATTTAAGACAATTAGTTCATTTAGAAATTAAAATTAATGCGTTTTTTAATTTGCATGACTGCTTGTTAATTAGATAATTAGTAATATAATAAATAATTTGATAAATAACATTTCTATAATTAATTTTAATTAAAATAACTTCTAATATTATTACTAATTATCTAATTTAATGACAATTATAAAACAAATAACTAATTATCTAATTATACTCTTAACTTCTAATTATACTAAACTAATTTAATGATAATTATACAACTAATAACTAGTAACTAATAAATTACCAATATTAATTAAACTAACGTAATGATAAAAAAACTACTAATTATTTAGTTAAATTTAATTAGAGTACTTATTTATACTACTTATTATTAGATTAATTTATAATCTAGGGGTTGATTTCATCTCTTTTCCTCGTCACTATTTCTTCGGGGCTGCTTCAATCACGTGTTGTACGTCCTCTGCACTGCGGGAGCTTTTTTCTTCCTTGTCTGTTCAAGGCGGAGGTAAACGAATGGAGCAATGAAGAAGAGCAGGAGAAAGCTTGTCGCATGTCGGTGAAGCCCCATGAACTGCTACCCAAGGCTTTGCATGTTCCTCTTCTCGAAGGTAATCATTTTTCTCCCCTTTCGCGTGCTTCTTCCGTTAAATCCGAGTTCGTAAATCCGCCTCTCGATGGGATTTAGATTTACGTTTATTTTTGTTGTAAATCCCGGATTTATGTAGACTTCGGATTTATAAGCCTCCCAAAACTATTTTGCTAGATTTACGTAAAATCCTTCTTAAATCTCCTGACAAATCCGATACGAAACTGCCCCTAAATATGCAAAAATAAATTTAGACACAATCATTCGTTCTAAGAAATGAAATATTCTTGAGAAATGGTATGTTCATATTTAAATAATCATTTATGTTTATCACAACACCTTTCAATCTACTACAGAGTGAAAGCTCTTGTTTATACAAAAAAATGCTATATCCAACCTACTTTCGTCCAAAATAATATAAAAAAAGACAAAATTGATCATTGCAAGCCAAACCTATACATACTATCGAGATCGAGCACCTTATAGCAGCCTATCAAATAACAGATTGCATGGTTACTGGTCAAAAATCCCAAGTTTGCATTCATCATCACCAAGTTTCATTTGTATATCAAATCTGCAAACCAACATTATCCGGAGATATTTATGTTCCAAATAAAAAATAGTTTATAATATATTCATCTGACATATTGAAGGATAAATGAGATAACGGTCCTTCTTACCTCCGTTGCCTGCCAATTACGGTCCTTCCAACCCCCATCACTAGACTACTGTCTTTCCGACCTCCGTTGCCCACCAACTACGCTCCTTCCAACCTCCGTCGATAGACTACGGTCATCCTTACTAATGTTGCCCTCCGACTATAGTTCTTCCGACCTCCGTTGCCAATTTACGGTCTTTCCAACCTCCATTGCACGTCAACTATGGTCCTTCCGACCTCCATTGCCAGACAATGGTCTTTTAACCACTGTCGCCCATCAACTACAGTCTTTCCGAGCTTCGTCACTCGCCAAATACGATCCTTCCGACCTTCGTTGCCAAATAACGGTCTTTCTGACCTCTGTCGCCCGCCGACTAAGGTGCTTCCAACCTCTCTCACCAGATTACGGTCTTTTCGACCTTCGTCGCCTGCTGACTATAGTCCTTCTGACCTCCATTATCAAATAACGATCTTTTTGACCTCCGTCGCTCACCAACTACGGTCCTCCAAACCTCTATCGTCAGACTACAGTCTTTCTAACCTTCGTCCATCGCTGACTACAATCCTTCCAACTCCGTCTTTAGATAATAGTTCTTGCCTCTATCGCCTGCCTACTATGATTCTTTCGACCTCTGTCGCTAAACTATAGCCTTTCTAACCTTCGTCGCGCGCCGACTACGATTCTTCTGACCACCGTTACTCCACTATAGTCTTTCCGACCTCCATCGCCTGTCAGACATTGGTTTTTCCTTTTTTTTCAGGGGTTTTGACATAAAAACTCTTGTGTTTCTTATGAATGTTACACCTCTTTTATCTGATTGAGTGTTGAATCTTCATATAAAGCTAAGACATTAAATTTTATATTTCTGTATCGCCGCAAATATTCCAAGACCCAACATGAATATATTCTTGTGTCATCTAATTCCTAAAAAATTTCTAGAATTTTTATTATTCTATCATAAATTTCAAAACAAATATCTTTATAAATTAATATTTTATCTATAAAATTATTATATGTATTGAGAAACTCAAATTTGATGTGTAATGATATATACATTTTAATATTTTATTATTTTTTCATAAATTTAATGAAAATATCTTTTTTAATTTTGCACTATATGCAAATTAAAATAAAAAAATCAAAATAATAAAATTTCATTTATTTAAATATAATAGAAATATCTTCTATTAACTTTTAGATATCATTTTGACAAAAAAATTGATCAGAAAATTATAACCCAAATTTGTTTCAATGTTATGTTATCAGTATAATATAAAATAATATATACAGAAAGAAAAATGTAAACTCATTACACCAAAAAAGAAAAAAAAAAGATTTGTACTCCTTTTGATTATACGGATAAATATAATATTTTGCGAAGCCTACAATAACTAATAATTAGATATTTCAATAGAAAAAAAATTTATGAAACCCTAGCTGAATCAACAGAAGAAATTTAAAAAGTGCAAACAATAAAAAAAAAAACAAAAAAAACAAACTGTGGCGCATTATTCTAACTTTTCACACTCATCATTAGCTGTTATGTTTATACTTGATCAAACATAGGACCAAATCTCATGGCCGCACCTCTCAACAAATTTGAATCGATAGAAAGGGAACTAATTAATAACTTCAAATAAAATAAAAACAACAATTTGGTAATATAAGAAAAAGACCAATCAATAGACTGTGGTTTCCTAATATATTTCCACTGTCGTTCGGCATTTGAACTGCATACTCAGTCCCTTGCAATGCCATGGCTCAATAATTACCTACGCCCATAAAGCCCCACCTCCACTTTGCTTACTCCTCCGAGTTTTCCTAAGCAAAGCTTCGAACTTCGCATGGGGACTTCTTCTTCCCTGCTCTCCTGTTATATTTTTCTCAATCTATTCTTCTTTCTGCTTCTAATAGAGAAGAACTCTCTAGTATTAGCGCGGGAGCTTGCCGGAGAACACCATATCATAGACGTCAATTCACTGCTGCCGAGCAGCTCCTGCTCCATGCTTGATAATGGTTTGCTAGCAATGTCAATAATTTACTAATTCCCTATTTGATACTATTTATTTCATAAATTAATTAGAATAATAATAAATCATGTAGTAATTAGGCTCATTTAATAGACATCTAAAGCTTAAACGTGATGCAAGAGAAAAAAATTCCTTCTCAATCACATATTTCTAAATCCCAATCAATACGTACATTAACAAGTTGTTCTAATTGTGGCATGCACGAATCCTTCCAAGCTCAAGGTCGTCCATCGGCATGGCCCATGCGCATCCCTGGCACACAAGGACAAGCCATCTCATGTGGATCTCCTCCGTAAAGACCAAGCCCACGTCAACTACATCCACCGTAGAGTTGCCGCCGTCGCTGCCGCCCGCCGAGACTCTATTGATGACTCTCTTTCTGCATGAGTTCAGAAAAACATGGGCGCTGAACTTATTTACGACGACTATATCGTCACCATAGGCCTTGTCACCCCTACTAAGTCCTTCTCAGTTCAATTTGACACTGTTAGCGATCTCAATTGGACATAATGTGTCCCTGTGATAACTGTTATCCCCAAAACGACCCACTTTATGACCCAACCCAATCCTCTACTTTCTCCAAAATCTCTTGTCAATCCAGCTATTGTCACCAACTTGATGTATATTATTGCCCCTCTCCGTCCACCTGTATCTACATAGTAAAATACGCTGGCGATTCTCATACTCAAGGCTCCCTCATTCAAGATGCTTTGGCATTCTCCTCTGATACCATGCAGAACATTTGTTTCGACTGCAGCCATGACAACGGGGGGCAATTCATGAAAATAGATGGGTTATTAGGCCTCGGTCGAGGGGCTCTTTTAATTATTTACCAGACAACTCAATTCTATGGTAAGGTATTCTCATATTGTCTACCATCAAAGTCCAACGTAGTTGGATATCTCGCACTAATTAGCCCTGTCACTGGAGTGCAGTATACACCGATGTTAACCAACCCAAACCTGCCATCCCAATACTTCCTAAAGCTTGTTGCCATTTCTATTGGGGGTGAAAGGCTCACCCTTTCACCTATTGTGTTCAGCGCTGCTGGGACCATGTTGAACTCCGGCACGGTGATTAGCAGACTGCCGCCCACTACCTGTTCTGCCCTACGCAGCATTTTCCGACAACACATGACCAATTACCCGATGGCACCGTCACTGTCTATACTCGACACATGTTATGACTTCACTAACTACCAGAAGGTGAAGGTGCCGGCGATTGCATTTATCTTTGATGGCGGAGTGACTACTAACTTAGATTTCAGGGGGATACTATATATGGCCAAAAAATCTCAAACGTGCTTAGCCTTCGCTGGAAATAATGCTGCTAGTGACATTGTGATCATTAGTAATGTACAACAATGAGGGTTCAATGTAGTCTATGATGTGGGGAACTTAAAAATTGGCTTTGGAGCTAATGGTTATAGCTAGAATGAATAGGTTTCGGCATGTTTGTTATACAATTGGGGCGTGTGGCATAGTTAATGTCTTCATGATAAATAAAGTTGAATTTGTTTGGGGAGTAAAACACTAGGGAGCAAATACAAAAAAAAAAATGTAGCCGAAATGAAGATAATGTTCTAACATGACAAAATTTAAAATTAGGAAAAAAATTATGGTGCCATACCATATTAAGAAATTCACTATAAATTTGTGAGAAATAGCACAAGTCTCTCTTATCTCTCCCTCTCTCCGTATGGTTATTCACCGTTGCACCATTCTCTTGCTAGAACTAATAAAAAGATATACTCTAAACCACCAAGAGACAACATTTAACGAAAAACGAGAAAGAAAACCTTCAACCTGTCAAACAGCGTCGCAACACCAGCTTTGAAGTGCCACTGCGCTCAACTCTCCATCTCATGTATGCCTTATTTCACTGTAATGCCAAGTCGAAAATGATGCAGGGCTGGGGTTTAGAGCATCGTAGCTCTTCACTCTCCGTCTACCTCCAATTAGATTATACTTTATTGTAGGACTCAGGTACACAGTGCCACAGCATTGTATGGGAAAAAAAATAGATGCAAAGCACCCGAACATAATCAGAGTGAGGACCCCCTACAACCCCCCGTGAGCTCAACCGATGAATCGACACAATTAGATTCCACACAAAACTAATACCATTGTATACAAATTTTATGAAATAATAAAATATGAAATCAGCATCTCTATATCATCAAGAAGTTCTCTACAATTTGAATGGCTAAAATATATTTTTTAAGTATCACAAATTGTTCTTTTCAAACCAAAAAAAATTACGAATTGTTATTATGTTTTTTTTTTTTTGTTTTGTTTTTTTTTTTTTTTTGACGTTCTACAAAAAAAAATCTAGTATGCGTCAGCAAAAATGCATGCATATTATTTACAAAAATTAAATAGATAAGCGGATAAAAGAAGAAAAGAGAACTAAATGTCATCAGCTGATTGGTTTAAAGACCTTTTTCAAAAATTTATCTTATAATATTTTGATTAAGTTTAGCTCAGAATAAAAAATATATATTAAATTAAATGGCATTTTAACCAACTAGTGAGACATGCCTATCTCTTTAGTAAAGTAATAATCGATAAAATAAATATATGGTTGATACATCAAAAAAATCATTCTGTTCGTGTACGGATGTTGAGGCAAAATCAAGTTGGAAACTTCCGAAATTAAAATTGGGATCATCCGAACTCCAATTTTAGGAAACTTAAAGCCATATTAATCGTCTCAAAAATACGAACCAAACGACACCAAATTTGACTCAATCAAGGCTCAAATGGGACCAAATCAGAGACTCGAAACACTTTTGGAATGTTCAAACTACAATTTGGATTAACAAACGGTTTCCAAATGTGGCACACTTATAGTCGAATTGAGCGGCTCGACGAGACGAATCCAACAAGCTCAAGATCGTCAAATTGTGATATCGTTAAGACATCCAAATGTCTAATAAATACTCTATAATCGGGGAATCAATATGGGCCATCTGATGGAGCACTCCGAACCAACCCTATATCTTCTCTATATTTATGAGGTGTGATACTCATGAAATTCTATAAATAAAACCCCCCTCTCTACATGAGAGGGACCTTTGGCTAGAGATTGGAAAGAGCTCTGAAGCTTCAAGAGGTTCCGCACCACCGCCCGGCTCCTGACCATAGCCTGACTTTAGCCGAACCATCATCGGGCCACCGCCCCGCAGCCGACCGTAGCATGACTTCAGCTTGACCATCGTCGGGCCACCGCCCGGCCGCCGACTGTGGCCAGACTTCCACCCGTCCACCAACCGCCTCCGGATTTTAGCCCGACCTAGCAGTCAAGCATCGTCGGACTTCCACCCGACCTTTTATGAATCATTCCCTGTCGGTTGAACTTCTGCCCTGACATTGTCGAACTTCTGCCCGACCGCCACCAGACTATAGTCTTTCGACTTCCATCACCCTCCGATTATGGTCCTTCCAATCTCCTCAACTGACTACGATCCATCTGACCACCGTCACAAGACTATAGTCTTTCTAACCTCCGTCGCCCGCCGTCTACAGTCCTTCCAACCTCCGTTGCTTGCCGACTACGCTCCTTCCAACCTCCTAAGCCGACTACGGTCCCTCCGAACACCATCACCAGACTATGGTCTTTCCAACCTTCGTCGCCCGTCGACTACTGTCCTTCCAACCTCCGTCGCTCGCCAACTATGGTCCTTCCGACCTACTTCTCCAGCTACGGTCCTTGTGACCTTCTTCGTCAAACAAAGGTCTTTTTGAAATTCGTCGCTAGACAACGGTCTTTCCGACCTCTATTGCCCGGCGACTATGGTCTCGCTGACCAAATGAACATTTCAATACTAATTTTTCAAATTCCCACCAAGTAATATGATGTACATTATCTACATCAACCCAAGGCCTTCCCCCAAGGAAGGGTCTCATTTGTAATCGACTGCAAATAATAGTGGATTCATTCAAACTGGGACATACCCCGTTGCTTTTTCCCCCTTTTCAGAGGTTTCCATGTAAAAACTCAGGTGTCTCTTATGAACACTACACCCTCTCTTTTATATGTTTGTGTGTTGGATCTTCGTATAAAGCTAAGACACTAAACTTTATATATCTCTAACGCTGCTAATATTCTAAGACGCAACAATGGTTATTTTATGTAAGATGAAAATTCTCTTTCAAATAAATAATTTAGAAATACGTTATAATTTAAGAAGCATTGTTATGTTCGAGAAATCAATCAAGAAAGGTGAGGATAAATCTCGTTTTTTATTGGCATCATTCACTCTCATGCATTGCAAGCAATTAAATAAAATAGAGAATGAGATCTATTTTGACTTTTTTTTTTTTTTTTTTTTTTGAAGAATGTCGCCATTTGCTGACAAAAAAATATTACACGATACCTTTATTTTTACATAGCTTTTTAGAAAGCATTAAAATAATGCAAAATAAAGAATTGTCAATATATTGTCAACAATAGTGATGTAAGATGGGGCTTGGTGCATGGAAGTAGGGGCGCAACCGAGTTAAGTCAACTCGTGAACTAGCTCAAGCTCGACTAGTTGAGCTTATCGAGTTCATGAGTCGAGCTCGAACACGATTTCGAGCTCGACGGCCTATCAAGCTCTAGTTCGGACCACTTCACTCGACTCGCAAGCTCGTTGAGCAACTCACGTAATTGCAATAGGAAAATGAAACCACGGGGCTTGTGCTGACGGGAAAATGAAAATATGGGGCTCATGTTAGCAAGAAAATGAAAACGGACACAAATGCGGACGCAGAAGCTGGCAGCACTTCGGACGCGGACGACGGTGGCACGAAGGATGCGAGCGGCACCTCAGGTACTAACACGGGTAGCATGACATATACGGTCGCTAAGGCAGATGCAGGAAGCACGTCTGACAATGATGAGGGTTGCACGACGGACGTGGACGCGCAGCTTAAATTGCAGCTCAAGCAGCTTATTTTCCCTTGTCGTGTTGAGCTCGAGCTCAATATTTAACAGTTGAGCTCGACTCGAACACGTCGTGACTCGAGATTCACTGAGTCTTTTGCACACCTACTTGGAAGTAATTATGGCACAAATCTTGCAATAGATGATTGGAGTGTACATCTTATGAGTGATGGCCATGATGTGGATCACATGTGTGACATCTAGTTTTTGCATCAAATTAGGAGCATATGTGGGCGTGGGCTGACAACTATTTATGGTAGCGTTAGTGCTTGTTCAACACTTGGCATTTCGTTCAACACATCTCTCGGCCAACTTCCCAAAGAAGCTTTTAACAGTGTCGGTGTTAAGCATAACAATTTCGAGATGCCTCATCAGTAGGAAAAATTATTACATTCGGACAAAATATCGAGCAGATCGAATGTACCGAGCGCGGTACTGAGTGCTGTACCGAGCACGGTACCGTGCACTTGTTGGACGTGGCATTTTGTTATTGGTCTCTGGATGCATTCGGTGTCTACTCCATCAGTAGTTCCTTTTGATCATATCTCATTTGACCAATTTAAGATGTCTTTATTTTATTTGACCCCTAACATAAAATAGTCTATTAGCACCTTAATTTGTGCGTCTTAAAAGTACATTTAGCCCATAGTTTATAGGGATATGTCACGTTTCCTTTATACAAATGACTTTACATCTTCAAGAATATATGGGATCTTATATGGCTCACAAGCAATTATAATGACCGCTCAACAAGTAATCAGAGGATGGTCACCTCGCTATAGCAGGTCTCTACCAATCACCCTGTGATGGCATTCTCCTTGATTTTAAGATTGAATATGTGATGCTCTATAATCTAATTTAAAAGAATTATTATTTAATATTTTAACAATTAATCAGAACTACCTAATTTACTAGCATAAAAATGGTTCTAATTATGTTGTCTAGAGTAAGAATTTAAAAATCAAGTTTTGATTTATGCAAATAAACTATTTTCAACCCCTCTTTAGGGCATGCTAATTTGCATTAGCAGGAGCCCCATGCATCATGTATGCCCTCATATGCCATAATTTTCGTGTAAGAACTTTTATTTTTTGCGTGTTTGAGTTGAGTCTTTGTAAATTATTCAATTAAATTATCTTTTTGCTAGAAAATGGAAGATTATGAAAATTTATTGTCAATTTGCAAAAACGCATTTCTAAGAAAAATTATTTAGTGAAGATTAATTCTTAGAAATTTTGCAATTGGTAAGTTTCTTAACTTGCAATGAGTCATACATACTTTGGTATCTGTCTGATTGTTAATTAATTATATCTGTTAAAATTAAATAAAATATTGCATTTAATAAAGATACTCTACATTTACCAGTACAACATAAAACATAATAGCATTCAATTCCACATCCAATGTAACCTCGTATATCATGATAATATTAATGTGAATATATTATTTAATTCCATAACAAGAATGATTGGGTCTTCATTTGCTTGAGCTTTCATTGGTGTAATATGCTGTAGATGATATTCAATCATCATCATCATTATACATATCCTAATTAATTGGGGCCAACATTATGAATCACCATTCCTTATTTATTTTTATTGAGTATTTAGAAGATGAGGTATGACCTGTAGACTATGCGAACCCTTAGTTAAACATTGCAGAAGCACTTCACACACTATAAAAAGAACATCAATCAAGGAAGTGTAAAATTGGTCTGCAAACTACTAAATTAAAGCTTCCTTGTTTTAGAAAATCATCTATTCGAAATAATTTGTTAATAGATGGTTGATCTTCCAAATTGATAAGCCAGCTATGAAGCCAATTATTTTGCTAGATATATCAAATTAATATATCTATATATCTTCTACTTCACCTCCAGTCGTATCACATTTTCGTCAATGTCATTGTTAGCTTGTTCTTCACTTTCCTCTGCCTCCAGCAACTGTAACTTCTAAAAACTCAGGCACTCATTAGACTTATGCCCGAATTGGAAACATTGAAAACATTTGAGTGTATATGGCTTAACAGGTTTGTACTCTAAGTTTTGGGCTCAGTTAATTATCCTAATTAATCACAACTGGGATGGTTGGCTGATTTGATGTGTGCAAAACTAAAAGCATTTTAGACAGTGGTTCTTGGATCTATTACCTTCTACAGACTGGTGATGAGTTGAGTGCGATTTTGAATGCCGACTGAGTTGCATTTTGGGATAATGACCACACTGAGCTAAATCCCAAATTGTTGTGTAAGATGTCATTTAGGACCCAATATACCGTGTAATGATTTAAATATGGGATTTATTGAGATAGTTCCATGCACTCAACCTATAAAATTCTTCTGTATATCCACTTACATAAGAGCCCCTTGCAGGTAAAGTATTTTCTCAAAATCAGTAGGACGAAAATGAGCCCTCAAAAGCTATTTCATCTTATACCAACTCCAAATCCGTCATTTCCCTTCTATGTATCTCATATGCAGCAATTATGCCCACCAAGAACTAGCACCTTCTCTCAACCTACAAGCAACATACTTCACTTGTTTTTGACTAGTTCAACCTCCATGTACTCAAGGAAGGACTCAACGGCATGTTCCTAGTCCTAGTAGTCTTTGATGAGCAGACGTTCGTTGAAGAATGAAATCATTGCCATGGTATCATAAGGCTACTCTGAATTAATATCATTGAGAGCTTGTTCGTGAAATATAGTTTCCTTTTTATGGTGTTAGCGTCGAAAATTTTTTTCATCATACACACAAATTACTTATTTTAAATACTTTATCAATATTTCTTCAATAGCTTTTTATAATTTTAAATTCTAAAATTTTAGAGGGTTCATAAAATAGAATTTTTATTTAAATTAATTTTTTTTATAAACATTCTATTATATAATTGAAATTATATGATGTATAAAAACTTAAAAATTATTTCAAGTGAGAGCATTAGTCCGCTAATGCTCCCTTAATTCCCCTTTTTATTTTAATATAAAAGCTTAATGTGTTTGAAACATATCAAACTATATCACTGATTAGATGAAGTGCGAAATTTCATTAAGGCACTTTGGAAAAGCTTCAATGTCAACGGCTTTGGCCCCACTCACTAAAGCTTGAGCTAGAGATTAGAACCTTTTTTTTAAGGATGAACATAGGTTTGAGAATTGCTTAATAATTATGGATGAACATACACATACCTGATGAATGCATGCAGATAGTGGCAGAGTGAGAATTTTTTTCATGTGTGGTGCATAATATTTAGGGAAAAAATTCTTTAAAATTACAAAAAAGGTAAATCACATAATATATCATTGCACAACGTAACTCTCATTGATTTGTTGATAGAGAGCTTCGACTATTAACCAGAGGTCTTGTGTTCTAAGGTTGCGTAAGTGATATGTATGTGAGTTTGCCTAAATTAGACTAAATGTCTCAAAATTTAAGGAATACGGGATGGGTTGCATCAAAACTTTAAGGTGTTAAGATGTACGGCCCAATGGATTGGCAAAACTCACAAGCCTTAAATGCTTCCATTTACAGACCAGAACAAAAATGAAAATTGATGCCAAAATTAGAACCAAAAGGATTAAGTTGAAGAAAAATATGTGATGATTTTACTTTGTAAGAGTCTGATACAGAACAAAAATCATCACATCAAACAATCTTCATTCTTTTAAGCATAAGTTCTTCTACAGAGAAAGATGACATTTTACCTCTGATAATCAAAATTCTAACCTCCAACAATTAATGGCATAATTACCCCTTAATTATAAAGAAATTATGCATATCTTAAGGGTTTTCATCAACTCATATAAAGTTGCCTTCATTTGATATTTAATAATTTCTTAAAATTTGGATACAATTGAACTTTTTTTTTTCATGACTACCTTATTGTCTCACACTCCCTGATTTTATAACCAACATGATGAAACTTATTCATTATAGCTACATCATTACATTGCATTTAACCCAATCAACTCGATCGATCCATCAATAGTTACAACCATTACTCCCAAAGAAAATTCTTAAGTTCCCTACATCATAGACTACCACGCTTGAGATAAACTGGGCATATAAAGTATCCCCGAGCCATCTAAGTAAGCTGACACTTCACCATCATAGATCAACAAAATATCTGGCACATCCACCTCGGGGAGGCCAGTGAGGTCATACCATGTGTCGAGATTGAATAGTGGTGGTGCCGTCTTATAATTGATCATTTCTTTTCTGAAAACACTGCGAAGGGTGGAGTAGGTAGTGGGTGGTAGGTAGGTTATTGATGTGCCGGAGTCCAACACAGTTTCAATAGGTGAAAAGGAGAGCCTTGTACCTTCAATAGAAATGGAAATGAGCTTGATGAAGTACAAGGATGGCATAGTTGGGTTGGTTAGCATCGGTGTATACTTCACACCAGAGACAGAGCTACCTAGTTCGAGATATCTAATTTTATTAGACCCTGATGGTAGACAATATGAGAATACATTATCATACAATTAAGTTGTTTGGGAAATAATTGAAATAGCCCCCGGCCGAGGCCTAATAACCCATTTACTTGTTTGAAATATCCGGTGTTGTTATGCCATAGCCGAAGTTGAAGTTGTGTATAGTATCAGAGGAGAATGTCAAGGTGTCTTGAATGAGGGACCCATTAGTAATAGATTGATCACCATATTTGTTATCGTAGAGATAGGTGGAGGTAAAGGAGAAACCAAATTGATCTAGTTCGGTACAATATTCGGAGTTGCAGGAGATGTCGGTGAAGGTGGAGGACTAGGTAGGGTCATAAAATGGGTTTTCTTGGTGTAGTAGTTAACACAGGGGATACATTGGGTCCAAGTGAGATCGCTACCAGTGTTGAACATAACTGAGGACTTGGTAGGGGTGCCTAGGCCTATGTTAACGATAGAGCTGTTGATACCAAGAGCAAGACTGATGCTTATCGGGACTCTTGCAAAAAGAGAGCCCCACAATAGAGTTGAGCCAAGTGTTGGAGTTGGCAACCCGGCTTTGGATGTAGTTGATGCGGGCTTGGTCCCGCCGGAGGAGCTCCACATAGGACGGCTTGTCTTGGCGCACCTAGGATGAGCACAGGCCATGCCAGTGGACCACGTTGAACCTAGAAGGGCTTGTGCCTGTCACAATTGGAACAGCTAATTAATGTATGTAATGATTTTTCTTTGTTTATTGTTTTCTGTTTTTTTTTTTTTTTTTTTTTGTTGCTTCTACATCATGTTTAAGCTTGTGATATCTATGTTTCCTAGTGAATGCTGGGGAGTGACATATTGACAATACAAATTCTAGATATCCAATGTCTAAATATCTTGATAAAAAATTCAAAGGACATGCCTTATATATCCATGCTTGTATGTTTAGCATTACAATGCTAACATTTCAGAAAAAATAATAAAATAAAAAATAAACATGTGATCCACAAAAGCTTGTAACAACCAAACCCGCTTAGATCGGATCCCATCGTGTTGAGCTGTCACAAAAAATTAACATGATCTAATTCTAGAATGTTTTAGATTCACTTTAATTCTTCATTTTAAATAAAATACATACTACGTAGCTACTAAAACTTCCAACTACTAAAAACAAACTCGTTCACAAGATTTTTTTTTTTTTTTATCAAAATTTATCGACACTACATTACATGACTACATGCAAAAATTACAAAACTGAATAATAAACTAGTCATGACTATAAAAAAATCAAAATAAAAAAATAACTATAAACTATAATCAGATCCTAAACTTTTAATCAACATTCTATTATTATTCTAATTAATTTATGAAAAAAATAGTCTTCAATAGAGTATTAAGAAATTATTTAAATTGCTTGCAAACTTTTATCAAGCATGGAGCAGGAGTTGCTTGGCAACAGTGAGTTGACGTCAATGACATGGTGTTCTTCGACAAGCTCTTGCGCTGATATTAGAAAATGCTTATTTATTAAAAGCAAAAGGAAGAAGAGATCGAGAAGAATACAACATGAGAGTAGAGAAGAAGTCACCATGAGAATAGAAATTTAAAGCTCTGCTTATGATAATTTGGAGGTGTAAGCCAAGTGGAGCTGTTATCGCGCATAATGGGGTTATTAGAAATATAGTTTAGAATATTAGTCATTGTTTTAAGGGAAGATTAGGTGGTAGAAAAAGAGATTAAATTAGGGTTTTGACCTATAAAAAAGGAAACAAATGTTTATTGCTTAGACTTGTTCTCATATTACCAACTTACTGATTTTTTTTTCTTAAATTTTACTTTGATACGAAGTTATAAATTAATTGCATCCCTTTCAATCCAAATTTATTGAAAGGTGTCGGCCATTGGATTTGGCTTGTAGTTTTAACATAATAGCTAATGATGAGTGTTGAAATGTTAGAATAAGCTTACAGCTTTCCCGCGACATAACTTGTTATTTTTTAAAGAAAAAAAAAACAAAATTTCGATAGAATTCTGAGTGAGAATTTAGTTCAGAACAAAAAATAATTATCAGTTAATTAGAGGATTTTATATCTAATAATTAGATTTTTTTACAAAATGGATAATTTATTTTACAAAATAGAAAAAATCTAACTCACAAATCGAAAAATTTTAGCTCTATGAAGAATCTGATTGTTTTGATCAATCAAGTTGTATTACTAACAATTTTGTTAGTTGAGCTCGTTGAGGGGTTATACAGGTCCTCCATGTTCTTGGGTTATGGTGTTTTGTACCCTTTTTTTTTCCGTCGCGCGAAAGACGTACATTATGCAATTCAAGCAGCCACGGAGAAATGGCGACAAGGAAAAGAGACGCCCTAGATTGTAAATTAATCTAATAATAAGTAGTATAAATAAGTAATCCAATTAAGTTTAATTAAATAATTAATAGTCTAACTGTCTTTACATTAGTTTAATTAATATTGGTAATTTATTAGTTACTAGTTATTAGTTGTATAATTAGTTATTAGTTTTATAATTGTTATTAAATTAGATAATTAGTAATATAATTAGAAGTTAACTTAATTAAAACTAATTATCAAATTAATTATTTAAATGCCACTTATCAAATTATTTATTACATAACTAATTATCTAATTATTATCTAATTATCAAGCAGTCATGCAAATTAAATTCAAAGCACATTAATTTTAATTTCTAAATGAACCAACCGTCTTAAATCATGAATTAAACTATCAAACAATTTATAAGGATTTATCAAGATTTAACATTTATTATACCAAACAGTATTCAGGATTTAACACCATCAAGTTTTAATAAAGTCAATTTTATAGAATTTACCAAACAGCTCCATAGTCTTGAATATCATATATATATATATATATATATATATATATATATATATATATATATATATATATATATATATATATATGTTAGAAGATGCATTATGATATCAAGAATAATTTAATTTTAGGGCAATTAAAAAGATTAAAAAATAAGTACTTTTTATTTAATACATATTTTTTCTTTGAATTTTGCGATATTCTATTGTTGTAATAATATTAAATTAAGGCATTATTAATTGGTGACTATGCTATAATATTTCTTCTTTTAATTCTTATGATTTAATGCACTATACGAAAAATGCTAATTTCCTGTGAATTTTTTGGCATAAATAAATCCATCGGAAATTTTGTCTAGTAGATATCTGATGGATTTCCAAGGAATTTTAAATTTTCTAGAAAATAATATTTATAAATATTTAAAATTATTCATTTTGTTAAATTAAACTAAAATGGTTAAAATAAAAAAATAAAATTTTTTAATAACTATTATTATGTTAATTTAACTAATTAAAATAAAAATTAATTAGATAATTTAATAGATATTGTTAAAAAATTAAATATAGAATTATTTATTAAATATAATTAGTAAGAAAATATATTAAAAAGAAAAACCCAGATAAATTGACATTGTATACATCACAAATCATTGGATAGACCGTGGTTTAAAGTGGGCGGGGTTTAAACCATGCGTAGCACAACCAGGTTCACGGGTAGGCCTAGTTCACAGGCTTGTGGAGTTAACGAGCGGGCTTGAATCACGCAACTGCGGAGAGCAGGCAGGTTGACGAGCCCGCGGTGATAACATGCTGGTTTATGTGCTCACAGAGTTCTCTGGCGGGTTCACGGGCCTGCTCAGGCTAAATAACATTTTTTTTTAATTTCTAAGCAATTTACTACGAAGAATTTTTCGACAAAATTTTTTCAATGGTGTTTCTTTTCTGACGCGTGAATTACCGTTGGAAATCCGCCAGAAATATAAATTTCTAGCAGATTTATTTTCGCCAGAAAATGACATTGTTCCTGTAGTGATGCTTGAGAAAACGCTTGTACCATTCATTTGATTATTAAAATATCTACTAGATAAATAATTTCATCCATTAATTTGATTGAGACAAAGGTATTAATGAACTATCTTCCATGAAAATTTTTTGTTGTCTTTGATTATTTGACCACATTAGCAACAAAAAATACAATGATTATTTATGTTTTATTTATTAATTGATTGATAATCATTAATACTTTTTACTTTGGTCAGTTTCAAGAACTTCGGCTAATAAAATTTGAGAGAAAACTCATTGGATTTGAATTACAAATTCACTTTTAAATATTTGTCTTTGTTTTTTATTTTGAATATATTTTAAAAGAATTTATAATAAAATAGTTACAAAATTGAATGATGAAATGACCCATTATTGGTTGATGCGAGTAATGCGTCTGAACTCTATTTAACAGTTCAGCTTGTTTCGCTATGGTAATAAGTCCAATAAGCACTTACTAAAATGCCTGCAGCTCTACCACAATTATTTTGTTTCCCAGACAATATCATCTTTTAAGAGGCATAAAATAACTTTTGCTTGTTTGAATTTGATAAGCATGAGACTACAAATGGCTCAATTTCTTCTTAGATTGCTTCATATTCATCTTGAATGCTTTTATTGGTCTTCTTTCTATTCTGTCATATTCTCTATCTAGACTAGTAATTATTGCTTTTTAATAATACATTGCGAGCTGGAGCACTTTTGATCATGTTTTTTCTTTTAAAAAATCTTCAATTTATATTGTGAAAAACTTAAAATCATTCGTAATTTTCATTTCCATTTAAAAAGCATATGAATCATTTGAAATGGGCCAAAAAAAAAACATTTAAAATAACATTTCGGTTGTTAGGAAAACACTATAAGAAAAATGACTATTTCCGGCAAAATTTTCGACGGACCATAATTCACCGGAAATAGCGGTGGGATTTCCGGTGGATTTGACGATGGAAAACTTTCCGGCATTTTTCAACAATCTTGCGGGGGAATTTTCGGCGTAATTTTACTAGCAAAAATTCTGTCTTCAAATGACGCCTATTTTAAGTTAGCCGGCGGTCTTTTCCTGTAGAACATCTGTTGCACTTTTACCGGTGGGATTGCCGCCAAAATACCATATGCTTGCTTCAAATCAGACGTATTTGTTGGTGGAATTTTCGTTGGTAATTTACGGTAGAAATTTGCCGGAGAGGGCCATACATCAACTCTTAGCCCCCTACTCCGTCTAAAATTAGGTGAATTTCCTCTCCTACATCTATTCTCATGCAAAAACCATCTCTCATTCCCCGCTCGGTCTGACTGCTTACAATCAGCCAGTCTGACTGCTTCCAATCAGCCATTCCCGGCGATTTTAATCTGTCCAACTTCCTCTCCATGCCCTTTCATCCTCTCTACTCGCCCTTCACTTATGTTTATCGATCTACTATTCAATTAATTTTTCTGTCATAGTTCTCCAATTTTTAGAAATATGGGATGCCTTCAAAAATGCTTTAACATATGTGAATGCTAATTTTGTTGACGGCATTTTTTTTTTTTTTTTTTTTTTAGTAAGAGTGAGTTTTCATATACTTTACCAATGTATCAAAGCCCTTTGTCAAAATACTTATACTATATATATTTGAAGTCTTCAATTTTTTCCTAAATGTACAAAAAAGTTAGCAAATGTTTGAGAGCTGATATTAGGAAGGAATTGCATCTATATGAATGAAACAAAAATTTTGAGTTGGTGGTAAAAAAAATTAGTAAAGATATTTATTGAATTTATTATATCTCTAAATAATATTTATAGAACACTAAAAAGTTTGCACAACATGCATTAATTTGATTGAGACGAAGGTATTAATGAGCTATCTTCCATGAAAATTTTTGTTGTCTTTGATTATTTGACCACATTAGCAACAAAAAATACAATGACTATTTATATTTAATTTATTAATTGATTGATAATCATTAATACTTTTTATTTTGGTCAGCATCGACTGATAAAATTTGAGAGAAAACTCATTGGATTTGAATTACAATTTCACTTTTAAATAATTGTCTTTGTTTTCTATAATTAAATAGTTACAAAATTGAATGATGAAATGACCCATTATTGGTTTATGCAAGTAATGCGTCTAAACTCTATTTAACAGTTCAACATGTTTCGCTATCGTAGGAAAATTTCAAACCATTTGGAACCAATACAATACTCTTTTTTTTTTTTTTTTTTTCTTCTTTTCACTTCATATAGATTTAAGTTTTGTGCCACCATTGATTTATTCAGTCCTTGGGAGCTGAAAAGATGTTGCCGTCGGGCCGTTTTCTATTGCATGTTTGGTAATGGGATCTATGCGTGCTAAGAGAGACAAGTTCTCCTGATATGAACCAATTACTTTGTATCTCCAGCTAGCCTTTACTGCCACCTTCTTTGCTGGTGTATTCCAAGCTCATTTATGGGCTTCCTCAGGTGAAAGTTTATATTTCAATTTTTATGTTCAGACTTATCATAATCACCTAAATAAAGGACTTATTTATGCATAAAGTTTCAGAGGGGTTGTTGTATATAATCATATTCCAACATTTAGTGGAAACTATTTCTTCACCACCTAAATGATTACCTTTAAAAGATTATGATGATATATTTCCTCCCGATATTTGAGGAAAGAATCATTCATTCTTGCTTATTTATGCTCCATATATAGTTTCCTAAAAAGTCATTATATTAACTACAATATGTAATGCTACATAAAACAACTAATTATGGTGATTATGTTCTTTTGTATCTCCAATATATGACTTTAGTTATCATTCAAGATTTGTTTTATATTTAAAGATGCTAAGAAATTAAACTACTGAGATTTATCAATAATGTAACAGGCCACAGCAGATGCGATTACGAGAGGCTCTTAATTTTTACCAATATTGGTTGTAGGTTGGGTTTCATTTTTTTATTTCTTGTCAAAATCATTGCTAATTGGGTTCATGGGAGGAGCGGAGATGATTGTAACTTTACAGTAGCTTCAAGGATTGCTTGGAATTATTCACTTCACAACTAACATGGGATTTGTACAAGTCATGCTATCAGTTTTCAAGCATAGATCAGAGGTTATGTTCTTATAAAACAAAATAATTAAAATCTTAAAGCATTAGTATTGATTAGAGATGATAAAGGCATATGAAATATTTTACCGACTTCACATGATGATGATTGTACTGCTCCAATGCATCTTTCATTTGAACTTTTAGGAGGAAGGGATCAATTATTTTTGGATGATCCACTTCTTTTGTTAGGATTTGGTCTAGATTTATGTTAGTTTTTCCGTTGTACTTTCTTTAGGTTCTTGTGTAACTTTGTATTGCCATTTATTTTTATAAGTAGTTGCAATAGGCTGTAATAGGCACTCCAAGCCAAAGCAATAAAGTTAGTTCTTCATTCCCTCTCTCCCTCCACATTCAACAAGGACATATCTTCCTCGAGTATCTTAACATCTTTCATCCTCTTCTTACTCTAATTTTTGTTAAGTTGTACAACCCAATGAGTTGGCAAAAATCACAAGCCTTAAATGCTTCCATTTACAGACCAGAACAAAAATGGAAACTGAAGCCAAATAGAGAACCAAAAGGATTAAGTTGAAGAAAAATATGTGATGATTTTACTTTGTAAGAATCTGATACTGAACAAAAGTCATCACAACAAGCACTCTTCATTATTTTTAAGTGTAAGATCTTCTGCAAAGAAAGATGGCATTTTACCTCTGATAATCCAAATTCTAACCTCCGACAATTAATGTCATCATTCCCCCATAATTATAAAGAAATTAAGAACATCTTAATGGTTTTCATCAACTCATATAAAGTTTCCTTCATTTTATATTTAATGATTTCATAAAATTTGGATATAATTGAACTTTTTTCATGACTACATTTATTGTCCCACACGCACCGATTTTATAACCAACATGATGAAACCTATTCATTATAGCTACATCAATACATTGCATTTAACCCAATCAGCTTGATTGATCCATTACTAGCTACAACCATTACTCCCAAAGCCAATTCTTAAGTTCCCCACATCATAGACTACATTGAACCTACATTGATGCATATTACCAATAATTGGAACCTTAACATCATCATTTAATTTAGTGAAGGCTAAGCATGCTTGAGATACACTGACAATATAAAGTATCCTCGAGCCATCTAAGATAGTCGGCACTTCACCATCACAGGTTAACACAACCTCTGTCATGTCCACCTCCGAGTGGCCAGTGAGGTCATAGCATGTGTCGAGATATAAAATTGGCGGCGCCGTTGGAAAATTGCTCATTTTTTTTTCAAAAAATGCTGTGAAGGGCGAAGTAGGCAGTGGGTGTCAGGTAGGTAAATGATGTGCCAGAGTCCAACACAGTTTCAGTAGGTGAAAGGGCGAGCCTGATACCCTCAATAGAAATGCCAGTGAGCTTGAGGAAGTAGAAGGATGGCAAGTTTCGATTTGTTAGCATCGATGTATACCTCACACCAGGGACAGAGCTACCTAGTTTGAGATATCCAATTTCGTCGGAACCTGATGGTAGACAATATGAGAATACATTATCATACAATTGTGCTGTTTGGGAAATAGTTGAAACAACTCGCCGGCCGAGGCCTAATAACCCATCTACTTGTCCAAAATTTTTGGTGTTAATATGTCCACAGCCGAAGCGGAAGTTCTCTATAGTATCAGAGGAGAATCTCAAGGTGTCTTGAATGAGGGAGCCATTAGTACTAGAATTGTCGACATATTCTTCCTCTTAGAGACAGGTGGAGGTAGAGGAGCAACCAAATGTATCTAGTTCGGTACAATAGCTAGAGTTGCATGAGATTCAGTGAATGTGCAGGACTAGTTAGGATCATAAAATGGGTTTTATTGGGTGTAGCAGTTAATGCAGGGGACACATTGGGTCCAAGTTAGATCACTACCATTGTCGAACATAACTAAAAAGTCATTAGTAGAGGTGCCTTGGCCTACTTTGATGATATAGTTGTTGATGCCAAGATCAACACCGATGCTTGCCGGAACGCTTGCAGAAAGAGTTCCGCCAACAGGATTGAGGTGAGCGTTGTCATTGGCGACCTGGCGTTGGATGTAGTTGTCATGGGCTTAGTCCTGTCGGAGGAGCTCCACATGGGATGGCTTGTCTTGGTGCGCCCGGGATGAGCACAGGCTGTGCTAGTGGACCACGTTAAACCTAGAAGGGTTTGTGCCTGTCACAATTGTAACAACTAATTAATGTATGTAATAAGTTCTTTTCTTTTTTTGCTTTTGCATCATGTTTAAGCATGTGATATCTATGTTACCTAGTGAATGCTAAGGAGTAACATATTAACAATACAAATTCTAGATATCTAGTGTCGAATGATCTTGATAACAAATTCAAAGAACATGCCTTATATACCCATGCTTGTATGTTGAGCATTACAATGCCAACATTTCACAAAAAAAGAATAGATAAATAATAATAAATAAACATGTGATACCACAAAAGCTTGTCCCAACCCAACCGCTCAGAACATATCCCATCGTGTTGAGCTGTGATAAGCAAATAACATGATCTAATGCTAGAATATTTCATACTCACTTTCAATATTCATTTTAAATAAACTACATACTATAGAGCTTCTAAAATTTCCAACTACTATAACTAAACTCATTCACAAGATTTTTTTTATTTTCTCAAAATGTAACTACACTATAGTACATGGCTATATGCAAAAGCTATAGAATTGAATAATAAATTAGTCATGACAATAAGAAAACCAAAATAGGAAAATACCTATAAACTTTAATCAGATCTTGAACTGCTAATCAACATTCTATTATTATTTTAATTAATTTATACAAAAAATAGTTTCTAATAGTGTATTAAGAAATTATTTAAATTGAGCGTAAACTTTTATCAGGCATGGAGTAGGAGTTGCTCGACAACAGTGAGTTGACGTCAATGACATGGTGTTCTCTGGCAAGCTCTCACGATGATACTAGAAAATTCTTCTCTATTAAAAGCAAAAGGAAGAAGAGATTGAGAAGAATATAACAGGAGAGTAGAAAGGAAGTCGCCATGAGAATAGAACTTTGAAGCTCTGCTTAGGTTAATTTGGAGGAGTAAGCCAAGTGGAGGTGGGGCTTTATAGGCGATGGATTATCCCATATAATGGGTTTATTAGAAAGATAGTTTAGAATATCAGTCATTATTTTAAGGGAAGATTAGGTGGTAGAAGATTAGATCAAATTAGGGTTTTGATCTATAAAGAAGGAAACAAATGTCTATTGCTTAGTCTTATTCTTATATTACCAACTTTTTGATTTTTTTTCTCAAGTTTTACTTTGATATGAAGTTATAAATTAATTGTATTCCTTTCAATCAAAATTTGTTGAAAGGTGTCAGCCATTGGATTTGGCTTGTAGTTTTAACATAACAGTTAATGATGAGTGTTGAAAAGTTAGAATATGCTTGCAACTTTCCCACGACAAAACTTGTTATTTTTTAAAGAAAAAAAAGAACAAACAAAATTTTGATAGTATTCTGAGTGAGAATTTAATTCAGGGCATAAGATAACTATCAGTTAATTATAGGATTTTTTATCGAATAATTAGATTTTTAACAAAATGGGTAATTTATTTTACAAAAAAGAAAAAATCTAACTCACAAATAGAAAAATTTTAGCTTGTGTAGAATCTGATTGTGTCAATCAATCAAGTTGTATTACTATATGAGACCTCAATTTTGTAAGTTGAGCTCGTTGAGGGTTTGTACAAGTCCTTTTTTTTTTTTTTGAATAAAGGATGCAACTAGCATTAATTAAACTCAAGAAAATACAGTGGGCATCTACTAAGAGACTCCATGACAGTCCTTCCTAAACAAGTGTTAAAAACTTGTTGGAAGTTCTGTTTCAACAAAGGAGTCCCAGAAAAAGTCGCCTAACAAAGAAAATTTGGCACAATAATCGGCCAACTTATTACAATCTCTAGGAATAAAGAGAAAAAGAATATTTTTGAACACTTTTGGGAAAGAGAGATCCAATTTTATACCTTTATTAGTCTTCATTCTTATAGAATCTTGGAGCATCTTTAAGATATTCACATTGTCTCCTTCAATGATTATCCCCTTATATTAACAAAACCAATCTTGAATGTATTTTTCCATCATGAGAATTGCTTTAAGTTCCAGATGAGCAACATCCCATTGTATCATCTTCTTTCCATAAGCACATATCATTCTACCTTTGCAATCTCTGAGCAACCCTGCTATTCCTGCCAAGTTCGATTTCAACAAAGCCGCATCTACATTCAATTTTAACCAACCATCTGGAGGGGGACACCAAGCTTTAGGCAACAATTGCTGATTAATGCTCTAGTTCTTCTCGGTTGGTGCAGATTGAAAAATGATGCTTGAGATATGACTTCAGCTGCTATGTAGGCAATGGGAAATTCCGAATTTCCATGTTTGCCCAGATTCTGTGACCTCTAGCTGTAATAAACTGTCAATGCATAAATTTTTGCAAGACCATTGTCAGCTTTAGAACTAAGTTCTTCAATGCATTCATCAAGATTTTGAAAAGAAGGAACGTTAAATCCCCAATGTCTCAGTTTCAGTATAATCTCCAAAAGCTTACCACATTTAGTGGTTATATGCTCTGTATCTTCCCTCGTCTGGCATCCTCTAGGACAATTTGAATTATTAGCTAATTTTCTATAGCTTAACCAATAATTAGTTGGTAGTGCATCATTCAGTGCTCTCCACCAAAACAAATGAGTTCTCTGGTTGAGATTTCAGCTTTTTCAGCCAATTGAACTTGCTTAGATTGCTGTTAAGATTCTTGTTATTGGCTTCAGTACACAGAGATGATATCGTCTTCCCTGAATTGCTGCATAACAATTCTAGCTTATCTTCTCTGTTAATCTCCCCTTTATCCATTTGTTGAATCAGATTTATCATGTATTTAGAGAAAAAGTCAGCCATTTTCTCTACATTCCAATTTCCATCTTGATCCATAAGGAAAGATACCTTTTTATCTGAGAGATCTACTACATTGCACGTTGCAGACCAATTGTTAAGGTTATGGTCTAGAATCCAGTTGTCATTGGTAATGTTAATGCTATTACCATTATTAACTTCCCATCTTACAATTGGTTTCAGAAATTTGATGCCGTCTTTGATGATTTTCCAAGCTAATGAAGAACCTTTCTTCATACCTTCCTCCCAAATTTTCTCACCATATTTCCTTTTGAGAAGTTTACAGAGCAATGAGTCATTGTTCTATAAATACATCCACGCCATTCTTTCTCTTAAAGGTCCCTACCTTTTTGATGCTCCTTGGATGCCAAATCCTCCCAAACTGGTAGGTAGGCATAGATTTGACCAAGCAATGTAGTGCATTCCTTGGTTTCCATTTTCTTTATGCCACAAAAAATTCCTACATATTTTGTCAATATTTAGCATAATACTTTTAGGAACAAGGGAATAAGCTACCTGGTAAGAAATCATGTTTGAGTAGGCTGATTTGATGAGGATTATTCTGCCATCCAATGATAACCATCTTGCTCCCCATGAATTAAGTTTGCTCATAGCCTTTTCAATGGTGTTGCTGAAATCTTCAGTTTTAAGTCTCCTCAATGCCAATTTGATGCCCAAATAACTGAGTTCCTTGACTTCTTTATATCCCAATATTCTGTTCAATTTCCTTCTTCTTTTCCTGGATACTCTTTTACCATATAAGACCATGGATTTTTGGGAGTTTATTGCTTGTCCTGTCCATCTGCATTAATTTTTGAGGATGATCTTCAAAGGTCTAACATTATCACTAGAGGCCTCGGCTACAACAAGAATATCATCTACAAATAGCAGATGTGTTACTTTCTCCATATTCAAAGCTAATCTCATCCCCAACTTGTTATTACTCCTGTGAAGAGCCTTGGAGAGAAGGTCAGAACATAAAATAAACAGGCTTGGCAACAAGGGACAACCCTATCTGAAGCCATAGCGAGCATTGATCCAGTTTGTTCTTTTTCTATTTATCACTATAGAGTATTTTGGATTAGATACGCATTGCAAAATCAGCTGTATCAAACTCTCAGGAAATCCAATGAATTTCAATACAAGCTTCAAGAGAAAATATCCCGGTTTAGCCACAGACATTTTCATCTTGCTAGTGATTTCCTGTGCAACAAGGCAGTTATCCAAAATATTTCATCCCAGAATAAATGACCCTTGATATTCAGATATAACTTTGGGAGGCAATTTTTTAATCTGTTAAGAATCATACTGGTAGCTAGTTTGTAGACCATTAGGCAGAGGCAAATAGGTATGAATTTCGAGCATTCTTTAGCATTTTGAACTTTCGGAATCAACACAACCATCGTCTCCTTCCATTGTTCAGGCATCCTTCCAGATTTAAAAAACTCATCGATTGCATTCCAGGTTGCTTCTTCAACAATGTTCCAGTAATTTTTAAAAAAGCATGTGTTGGCGCCATCATCTCTAGGAGATTTGTTGTTGTCCATTTTCCTCAACGTAACTACCAATTCTTCTCTCGTGTAGTCATCTTTTAGAAAATTTAAACTGTCTGTCTGGATGCACTCCGAAGTTTTAAAATTAGGCCAATCCTTCAAACTGCATTTTCAGTTTCCCCATTTCTTTGCATAGTAATTCTCCATAATCTCATGAATAGCTTCTTGGTTTGTTTCCATTGATCCATCTTCCCTTTCAATTTGTAAAATTTGGTTGCCTCTTTCTTAGCCGTTGCAAATGTATGATAGTATCTAGTGTTTTTCTCACCTTCTTCCATCCACTGACATTTGGATCTCTGTCTCCACCAGGTAGAAACTCTTGCTAGCTTTGTGTTGAACTCACACACCTTACTACGGAGGAGAATTAGATTTTCCTGGCTTGGACCTCCATCTTTAGCTTCTCTATCTTGTAACTGCATTATCTCATTTTTTAGGTCTTGAATCTTCACATTCAGTTCTTTCAACTTGTTTTTGCTCCAAAAGTAAAGGTTTTTGAGAGACCTTTTAATTTTATGTTGGAGAATATCATTAGAATTACCAAAATCATTCTTCCTCCATGATTTCGCTATGATTCCTTTTGCTGCCTCATAAGAACACCACATGTTCTCAAATCTGAATTCTCTCTTGTCATGTTACATCTTGTTGTCAATCTGTAGTAAAATTGGACAGTGATCCGAAGAAATTCTAGGGAGATGCTTAACCACTACATTAGGAAATTCCAACAAAGCTTTAGAGTTTAACCAAACTCTTTCCAACCTCTCCCAAATTCTTGCTAGGCCTTCTTTGTTGTTGCACCAAGTGAAATTTGGTCCATGAAAACCGATGTCATGGAAGTCATTATTATTCATGACTTCATTCATTTCCAGTGGACCTTGAAAAAAATAAATTTCTTTCCTCCCTTCTTCTCATTCTAGTCCAGTAGACAATTGAAGTCTCCTCCAACTAAGCAAGGCTCTTCGCAGTTCATGTTTTCCTCTATTAAACTCTAGAGCTTCCTTCTTTCATTTATGTTTTTATTACCCTAAACAATACAGATTTTGGCTGTTATACCTTTAAGAGTGGTAATATTGCCTATAATGCATTGTCTAGAAGAGACAATGACATTAAAAGAGACTGTTCTGTATTTCTAGAGAGCCAAAATGCCTCCCGAAGTTCCAGAAGCTGCCTCATGGTAGAACTCCCGTTCATTCCCAACCAGATTTTTGACTTCATTACTTCCCAAGTTTTCCAGTTTGGTTTCTGTCAAACCAGTGAAACATAGTCCATTCTCTCCTATCATGTTTCTTAAGTAGTGGGAGGCTTCTTTCTTCTTTGGTCCCCTACAATTCCAAAACAAGATTGAATACATTAAATTAAAAGTGGGGTTGAGGCCCCGGCCTTCTCTGCTCCTCCTTCACCTTTTCTTATTCTGTGATTCCCTTTTAATGGGTTCTAACATTTTCATTTCTTTGGCAAGTTTAGTTTTGCTGTTGGACACTTTAGTGATCAAAATACTACTATCCCCATGTTCATTTATAGTAGATTTTTTGTTGTCCTGTATGACATTCTTGGTCAGTTTGGTGTTGTCATTCGTCTCATCTTGTTTCTCCAGCTCTTCATTCACAATGTTCATCAGATTTTCTGTCACTTCTCCTTCCAGAATTTCAAAGGAGTTACTTATGGGCAAAGTTCCCTGCTCTATTTTTCCGTCCCATGAATCCTGTAAAATTTATGCTGTATTACCTTCTAAGTGACCAAGATCAAGTTCAGCTGATTCATTGCGGTCCGGTTCTATTCCATTTGCCTTGTCTATAACAATTTCTCCTTCTTCAATTTCTCGATTGTCGTTGGCTAAATGTGATTCCAACGTTTTGTTGCTATATTGTTCTGTCTTCTCCAGTTTCCCAAGACCTGTTTTTGCTTTCCATGTATTCCTTTGAGAAATATTTCTTGTAGCTAATTTTCTGGTTACCTCTTTATTGATTGCCACATTTATCTTCTTCCTCTTATTATTCACCAAAACCCAGGGGCCATAAGTGTTGCTTTGTTCCACAGCCTTCATCTTCTATGAAGCTAAAGAAGTTTTTTCATAAGACTTAATAATTTCCCCAGCATTCTGTTTGTTGCAGTCTCCTTTTACATGTCCGATTTTATCGCAATCAAAACAGAGACTTGATATTCTTTCATACTCTTGTTTTTTGAAAGAATCTACCTCCCATACTATCCACCCACACTCCAACTGGCAGCTTCTGATCAAGTTTGATTCGGACGCAAGCTTTGGCGAACTCTCTTCTTCCCGAATGGAACAAGTTGCCATCTAGCATCAAAGGTGTTCCAACTCTCGAGGCAATTCTAGCAATATTATTTTCATCCCAACTTTGCAACGGTAGATGAGGTATTCTTATCCAAATGGGCGATGAAAGCCCTTTCATAGATGACAATGAGAATTCTGGAGTCCAGCGATCCATGCCTATTATATGTTCATCCACGAACCACGGTCCTCCCGTCAGAACTCCTTCCATTGCTTCCACCGATTTGAAAGAGCAGAGAAACATCCCAATCTAAGAGTGGTGAAAAGAAACTTATTGTACTTAGCCCATTGTCTTCTAAGTTCCCAAGATACAACATGAGGTTGTATATCTTTGCTAAAGACTTTGCACACCAAAGACTTATTGAGCACTTTTGCATTCTTTGCTTCAGCTTCTTTGTTTAACAGCACAACTTTCCCATCCACTGATAACATTGATTCATCTTCATTGAAATTTAATTTGATATATGGTTTTCTAAACCATATATTGTCATTTGCCGAATTAGCTACAGTCTTCACCGTCAATTGATCAGTAATATGATTAGCAACAATCTCCTTATGCTGATATGTAACCCCTTCTATTTGGATTGCCTACTTGTATGATTTCAGAATAGCCTCTTTGTTTTCTGGCTTCTGGGGAATCTCATTTACCTCACCGCTATTAGAGATAGCAATTGGGTTTCCAAATCTTTGAACAAAAATGTTCATACCTGAAGAGGACGCCTCCAATTCGTGGCTATTCGCCGATGATTCTAATTTTTTCAATGCGCAAGGTGTATTGATATCAGAATTAGAATCAATCGTTTTCCCTTTACCTTCTACCTGCTTGAAGATATGGGAAACATTACCAATGTTTTCGTTTATAACAAGCATACCTCTTGATCGTCTTCTCTGTGCTTCCTCTGCATCCATTGGATTTCTTGAAATAAAATGTTCTTCAAGAATGATTCCATCAACAAATTCCTTCGTCGGGCTGTTACTTACGTTCCTATAGATCGAAATATCCATCAACGATCGACGAACATCTGCCTCCAGAGAAGTTCCGTCCTCAGGATCACCGGCTGAAGAGCCAGGAAAATGAAATTTGAAACTTTCTCTCTCTAGTTCTTGCAGCTTCTTTATCGATGCAATTTGTACAAGTCCTTTATGTGCTTGGGTTATGATGTTTTGTACCAATTATTTTCTATACAACTCTGCAATGTTGTATAGTTGAGTTGGACATAGACATAGAGGAGTGTCACAACACTCTAAGATTTCGACGCTATTACGCTGTCAATCAGACTAGAGACAAAGTGGAGTGTCGTGGCACTCCAAACCTAATACCACAATGTTACATGTGTTGCGCCCCTTGGTTAGTTTTATGTTTGTCTCTTTATCTATTATGTGTACAGAATAGTGTAAGGAATAAAGAAAGAAAAGGTGAGAGCGAGAAAGAAAGAGATATATACAAATTCTCCCAATTTTCATAGTGAATTTCTTAGAGTTGTGTGACTCTAGGGCCTTTTCCATATTTCAGATTTTTTCACATTAAATCTTAATAGTTTTTTTTTCTTGATGCATTTTCTCTTTCTTGTTTGTAGACTCTGTGTGGGTTACTTTCCCAGCACAATCTTGTGAAGGGAAATTTAACTTAAAACAAAAGTGGCTATTTATGTGAGAAAAGCTAATTGTACATAGAAATTGTTATTGCACTTAGTTGAATTCACAAAAAAGGAGTTCGTCGTATAGATGAAAACCTGATGCAATATTATAACTTAAAATATTTCAGATAATTTTCTAAAGAACATATTGTAGCCGAGATTTGGGAATAAAAAATTAGTTTTATTCCATGTTGATGTGAATAAAAAAAATATATTATCAAAATTTAAATTATGTTTTTTCTGATAAAAAATAAAGTTATTAATTTTATCCCTATAAGTAATTCTAAGTATTAATTATATTAGTGAAAAATAATATTTTTTTTAACTTTGATAATAAAAATGAGGGGAAATATTTCAAAAAAGAGAATATAGATTTCTTCCTTTTATTACAATATAAGTAACTACTTACACAATTAACAGAGGAAAGAGTCAACGGATTGTTCAGTATTTCCACAATTGGCATGTAATAATGATCACACGAAATTATAAGAAATGAAAGTATATCAATAAAAAATCATTTTCACCAAATTATACATTACTCTATAACCAAAGATTAATACATAAGAATTGATCACTTTAATATATAAGAAATATATCTTTATTAATTTACTATATCAACTAAACATATAGATAAGATCAATTTGTTAATTAAGGTTATAACATACAAGCCCATCCTCTTTATTGACCTTCGTAATATAATAAAATAAACTAAAAATGGGGTGAAATCACTACCTGTGCTTTGGGCAAAATCACTCTGCTCAAATCGAATATGTCGCTACAGTCGCGTACCACACCCTATTGTTTGATTGAAAAAATGTGATTTGAAAAAGTATTAATTTTCTTTGGGAAAGATTAATTTTTGGAATTTTAAAACTGAACGCGTTATTATGAACAATATATCGCCTCAGGAGGTGAACATATTGTTCCCTAATGGGTTCAAATTTCAGACCTTTGAATTCATCCTGATTATCATAGTTAAACTCAGGAAAGAATCATATTTAACCCTGGAGAGTCAACATTAAATTTGATTGAGTGTCTGACTACGTTAATATGGATAAAGGAATCTTTAATTTCATAATCAAAACTATAATAATAATTGATATATCTCTTTGAAGAAAAAAAATATCAATTACTATCGATGGTTTGAAAATGACGATAATGATCGTTGTATTTAATTTTCCCAAAGATAATTAATTAAATGTTTTGAAAATTTTGATTTTAAAAATCTGGTCTGGATTTCTAAATCTCCTACGAGCACAAGCCCTCGTAGTTAATTACATCGTAGGGAAACTAGAATTTTCCTATGAATACTCTCGATTAAAATAGTGGTATGAAATTTTATTTAAGATTTCAAGGCTCGATATCAAAGAAGAAAATGGTTGGAAATTTTAATCGGGATTGGATCAAATTTGAAATTTCTGGAGTCAAAGAAAGAATGGTAGGAGGCACCTGGGATTCTGAAACAATTCAAAAGTACCCTAGTCTATCCTAATTGTTGGGCTCAAATTTGATAGTAAGAGATTTTTTTAGTTAAATGATCAATTTTCTTAGAAAATTGGGATTCTATTCTCGAAGGTTGAGGTCTTATAGCCCGAGCCTGCCCCGGAACCTAAGTCTAAACTAGTTACTGAAAAGTAACCCGAACCTAGCTAATGCAGTGTGAATCTGGACTTACCCCGGCCTGAATTGGGGAGCCAGCTAAACCACCTAAGCGCTTTAAAAACATGTATCCGGTATTTTAATGTTGAGTGGTAGGGACGTTATTTAGGATAAGTTTTTGAGAATAGGACAGACATCTAGAGCAGATCCTAATTGGCCCTTTAACTTATATTGGATATTTGATGCTTAAGTAATGCAATTAAAGTTTTAGAGATTTTTAAATTTATTGCTAATGCGATGCATGCTGATTGACTCGATTAAATGCTTGAATTTGAATGAAGACTTTTGAAATGAGAACTCTCGGCGGTCTCGGGTTTACTTCTTAAAGCGTTAGAGTTTCTATGTTGACTTAAAATTTTTAATTTGATTTAAGTAGAAAAATTTTAATAAGTCCTTGAGAGCCTACGATTGGGTACCAGGCTATATCAAAATCGACATGCAAGGTTGCCAAAAAACTACAAAAAAACAGGCAATCCTATATCGCAATCAACATCAAATTAATCAAATCAAATAAATTAATATTCAAACTGAAAGTCCATAGACAAGTGCCTTTTAATATTACATCTCAAAATTGCATAAAAGTAAAGTGGTCGGGCACCACTGGTCGAGCACCACTAACAACAACCCGGATTCTATTCCTAAGACTTAAGTGATTTTGAGATTTGGGATTCTTCTTGCTATCCCCTTCTTCGTCTTCCCACGAGCATCTTGATCCATCAATTTCGGATATCCAAATGAAAAGAAACTCTCCCTTGAACAGGGTGTTATCTTTCCTCTTTGGATATTTAAAGAGTATCCTAACTTGATCTTCCAAATTGAAGAAGACTCTCCCCATTAGAGATGTCTTCTCCTCTTTGGAATTCAAGTTTAATATTAATATCCCAAACTCAAATCACTTTGAATATTTACAACCGTTATATAATCAAATTATATTTAAAAAGAAAAAATTCTAGACTCAATCCTGTAGGGTTATCCTAATAATCAGTAGTTATTTATAATCCCAAGCAGTTATAATCAATCTCAAGCAGTTAATATTTGAAATTTAAAATGCTCAATTACTCACGACATAGAGTGCAAAAAAATAAGTAAACAAACACATCAATTCTAAGCTAGCAACCAGCATGCAGTGAAAGCTCAAAAACCCGGCACACAATAGAAAAGTAAACATCGGCCTAGCCTAAAACTAGAGTTGACTGTCCTAGCAAACCATCTAAAGTGTGTTAGTAAGGCTGTGTGATTTGGATATGTCCTTATTAGGATCATTATATTGAAGTTGCTTAAGGTTCGATTGGTTGAAAGGCTTAAGGGAAAATTTAGGTTCGAGTTTAAATATTAATGACTTAAAGTTAATTAAGGTTCAAAAGTTAATGAATTTTAATTTAAGTTGGTTGACTACTGATTTTGAGGTTGATTGAATATTTTTGAAGTTTTAAAGTGATTTTGAAGTTTTGAGAATTTCTAGATTATTTTAATCATTTAATTAAGGGGTTAAAAGTTAACTTTTTGTTTAAAGGTGTTTTATAAAAAATTAATATTTTATTAAAAAAAACTAGACCTTAATATAATCAGTTAGACTCTAAGTACACTAAAATTGGATTTTTCTGGATTTTATTATGAAGGTTTGAAGTTTTGATCTAATTTTGAGTTAAGGTTTACTGGTTTGTTGACTTTTTAACTTTGACTTATTTTGGATGGTTTCAAAATTTTAATAAATACTAGACTTAATTTTGAGTTGAATGCAATTGATTTTGGTCAATTTGTAGTTTTTTAGAATTAATTAAGATTGTGTATTTATTGAATTTATAAAATTACTTAATTAGAGGGGGTTTTCTTGATTTTGCTCCAAATTAATTCCTAACTCCTTGAAATCAACTCCAAAGGATAGGGATGACCTAAGGAGAGATTCCCAAGAATTTAAGATTTTTTTTGAATTTTAAGTATTTTTTAATTAACTAAATTAATTAAATATTCAAATTCATTTGAAATTAAATTAAGTCCATATTTGATGTCAACTGAAATTAGTTTTATTTTTCATTGATTAAGGGTTTGCTTTTGGTTAGTTTGAGGGGTTATTTGTATTTTTTGGATTTAAACATGATTTATTTTAATTTTTGGAAATTTTAAAGTCCTTAATGAGGCTGGTTTTTTATTTGTTTGATTTTTTAACTTAATGAAGTCCAAATTTAGTAAAATTTAAATCAATGATTTAACATGACCTTATGTTTACTGTGTTCAAGTTTCACCTCTATTGGGTGTGTGAACAATGCCTTAGAAATTTTTTAATTTTTCTAGATATTTTTTTAATTATTTTTCCTAGGTGTTTTTACTGTTCAAATTGGTTTGAAAATTGGTGTGTCTAACCCTGACATACATTCAATCATACCACAAAAATATCACAGCAAAATGCAAAAAATCTAGGGAGTTATAAATTTTCAAAATTTAGGATCCAAAATGGACCCTTTACATTGAAAATTCACATCACAAAAATATATTGGGTATCTAACCTTAGAACAATCACTAAACATGTCTAAGATACCCAATAATCATCCACCAAAATTTGGACTCCAGTTGATCACTGGATTGTGAGAAAATTGCAAAAAATGAAATTTAGACAAACTTAAATATCTCACAATACAAATATCAAATTAACTTTATTTTAATTTTAATAAATACTAAATTAAATTATCTTTCCAACGAGCCTAAGAATGTCCAATTTGGTGGAAATTTTAATTTTTTGTGAATTTTTGAAGATCTGGGCATTTTTCTGTATTTTTTAAATCCCATTTCAGTCAAACCGGCCGTCGAAATGGCGGCGGCAAATGACAGCATGACATGTGGCACAATGGGACCCTCCACTTAAATGAGTCAGCTGATCCAGCCGCGGGACGAAGCAACGTGGAAATTTTTGGGCCGTCCGATCGCGCTGAAAGCGCGATCGGATGGCTCTGGTAGAACCAGAGCTAGAGAACTTCAAATGCCCATTTCTTTCAAAAAAACTCAACAAAATTGCACGAAATTTGAAATGTTGTCAGAGGGAAACATGATCTAGCAATGACTACAGTTTGGAGGCTCCATGCATGTAGATTTTCTATGGTTTCAAATTGAAATTTAAACTTAAAATGAGTATAACTTACAATCCAACTATCGGATTTTCAACTTCTTGGGCTTGTTGTAATGCTGTTAAGATCCTCTTTAACTTTTTAGAAGACCTTAGGGGCTGGATCTAGCGGGATTTGAAGTTAATCTTGAATTTCCTGATTCTCTGTCTAAACTATCTCTCTTCACAAATGCGTGTTTGGAGGCCAAGATTTGGTGGGGAAAGGCTTGGAAAAGCTAGGGAAATACCTGGATAAACTATAGGAAAAGAAATGGAGGCTGGAAGAGCTCTGGATGGATCCATCTTGGGTTTAAGTGAGTGTATATGCTTAATTAAGATCTTTTCCCTGTTCACTTATCCTTAGGTTAAATGGATGGCTAGGATTGATCCAATAAGTTCCCTTGATGATGCCACATGTCCATAGAAGTTGGTGGGAGTATGGAATCAAAGGACAAGGAGGGTACATGAGGTCTCAAGGTCCCTTGGTCCTCATTTGGACATGTGGAGCAATAGGGGCTATTGGATTTAGATTTAAGGGCTAAGGCTTGGGTTAAGAAGCCTCTAGAAGGCATTAGATCTGCTGGAGGGGTTTAATATGGAGTAGATTAGCTTAAGATGGGGAATTAACCTCTTAATGATGTCCTAAGCTTTTGTTGACTGGTTTGGCCAATCAACAAGTCAAGAGTGACTTAGGTGGATTCAAAGGGATGGATATGCTGTTATTGAAGTGGCCTCAAATGATTTAAATATATGGATTATAAATTTGAATAAAGAAAGTGGGAATTTGACCAAATATTAAAGTTGACTTTGGTTAAATCCACCAAAATTTGACTTGAAGTAGATTTAAAATATTCAAGGCATTAAATGAAGTGGATTTGAGGGTTTGAAAGGTTTCAAAGGGTGTTTGAAGAAATTTGACCTAAACTGGTCTTATTTGATTGGACTTGGGCTATGTTGACCGAGTCAACTTTTGACTAGGTCAAGGGTCCAGTTAAATCCAAATTATTAGGGATTGGTGATCAAAAAGTTTTGATGGAGTTTGGATGCATTTGAAGTTTGATTCAAAGTGAAAAAACTTAAGGGTTGAGTTGGTCAACCTAGGTGATTGGATCAAATAGGTTGACCAAAGGGATGGGTCTAGCCTGGGCAGGTTTGAAATGATATTTGGAGACCATTGGAGGTGGTCCCAAGGTCTGGGGAAGTCAATTCAGTCAAAATGCCTGTTTTGACCCTTAAAGGCCTATTTAGTCAACCTAGGTTGACCTGGTCAACTAGGTTGACCCAGGATCTGGGTTTGAGTCCGACATGTTTGGTTTGATATTTGAAACTTGCTGGAAGTGATTGCATTTGATTTGGAGTTCATTTGGTTTGAAATGGGTATTTGAACACCTAAGGGGGATTTTGGTCATTTTGACCCCTTGTCAACTGGGGGTCAAAATGGATCCACCAAAGTGCAGTTTATTGTTCAATAGGTCAAAATCAAATATCTGGAAGTGATTAGAGGGTTTGGAGAAGGCTCCAAGGTCAGGATCCACTAGGTGGCAGGTCTAATGGCATAGGCTGTAAATATTTGAAGGTTTTACAGCCTTTAGATTTTGATTTAGTTTCTGGGGTTAGGGACCTCATAATGGGTTCAAATTTTGAGGGTTGCCTCCAGAGACATGTCATATCAATATGTAATTGATAGACTCTAAATCAGAGGTCATTTGACTGGGTTTTGAAGTGTTTGAAAATTCACTGAAAAGGGCTTTCAGGACTTTAACCTTTAGCCTTGGATTTGAGTCTGGATTTGATTGAAGTTTGAATAAAATTGAGATATAGATTGGCTTAAGGATATAATTGATTTAAATTCTGGATTCTTGGAGGATCCTAGAGTTTAGAATTATTGGGAAGAATCTTAAGGCCTAGAGTGGATCCTAAGGTCTGGATTGATTTGGAGTCTGAAAGGGTCCTTATCGACCTCATACAAAAAAAGATGTCAACACCTATGTAAACAGGCAAATTATTAGGTGCGGATAATGGACAGAGATAATTTTTTAGATTTCTCTATGTCTACAATAAAAGTGCAGTAAAAGTGCAGCTGCTATAGTAATTGTGCTTTATTATAGACAGAGAGAAATTTGGACGATTCTCTCTGTCAGGTGTCTGAACCTAATAATTTTTTGTGTAAACAATGTCGAATGGCGGCCTATGTTGAGTACATGATCGTTTCACTCATTCGCCTTGTTAAAGTGAGACAGAGATGAAACCGTTCACTTTTCTAACACTCAAATCTTACTAGCCGAGTCCATTTCCCTGTGCCGACTCTGTCTGATCTTGTCATCTGTTGAAGCAGCTAGATCCAACTCGACAAAAAGCTCGGCCATAGCCTCTTCCCCTCTCTCTTCTCAATCCTCCCCGCCTCTGCTCGGTTAAGTTGCAGTTATCGACATCAAACCAAGCTGGGCATGCAGCTCTCAAGCTCGAACCTTTTCTTCTTTATTTCTTTCTAGTTCACGATAGAACCCTCTAGCTATAATTCTTCTGACTTCTGACCTAGCCTTCCGGTCCTCTTATCCTCATTTTTCTTTAAGTTGTTGACTGACCTCTAATTTCCATTCCTGGTCCAAATTCATCAAACCAAAAACCTCCAAGCCGCCGATTTCCCCCAACCCAAGCCAATCTCCACAGCCAAGCTAGAGTCTGAAACCTATAGCCTGTCACTTTACCGTGGTGTCACCCGATATCTACTCTACATATTTTTCTTTAGTGTGGTGGGAGACCCAGACTCCTAGAATTCTCCCTAAATAGGGGAGACGCCGGAAGGCTGCCAAAATTTAGAGTAAATAAAGAGGACCTGAACTTGAATAAAAGGATAACATGGGACTGTACTTAAACTTGATTTTGAATTGAGAACAAAGAACAAAACATAAATAAGCACAGGGAATCATACTTAATATTTAAAATTAAAAAAATATATAATTAGAAAAATAATAAAAATTAAATATACAAGGTACAGGGATACTGGTGATCAAGCTCTCAAGTGCACATGTACAATGAACAATGAAACCAAGATGACTCGTGACACTCAACTAATCAATCTACAAATGAAAATAAGCGACTAAAAGACTCTTATAATTAAGGCATTGTGACGAATATCAATGAATGAACGAGAAACTTATGTTGAACACAATTCCAAGAAATTCATTAAAGAGTATAAGTTGGAATGTGATCCTCCTACAGTCAATGCAAGTTAACATATAACAATGCAAACTTTTAATGGATATAACAAGTATATCAGTTAATATGCAAATGCTAGCAGAAAGTGATGAAATGTTCATTAACAAATCATCTAGCAGCATAGCAAAAGGCATATGGTCTATACAATAGATTACTTGTAAGCGATAACTAAGATATGCAATGAATAAATCCTAAAAAATACAAAAATCAAATCTCAACCAAATAAGTTACAAGCTAAGTGAAAAAGATTATTGTTTAAATGTAAATCTAAACTTCTATAAACTAAATTTTATCTTAATTATTCAGGTTAAATCAATAATTTATCAGAAAAAAAATAACTTGTAAATAGATAAATAAAATTTGAAAGTTGATCCTAAAAGTACTAAAATTAAATCTCAACAAATCTCTTGTAGTCTTGTGCTCCATCAATTCCATTAGGGTTGAATTTGTTTTTCATGAAGAGTAAAAAGATATTTCTAAGCACTTGGCTATCTCCAATCATCCTTATTGAACTATATAAAAGTGACCTCTATCCACTAGAGAAAAGTTGACACCAAACTTAACCTGGAAAGACAAGATTACTCTTCCGATTCAAGAAGAATTGATTACTAGCATCTCCATTAGCAATGTCTTTTTTCTACCCTGGTTATTTCTTGTTGTAATATTGCTGCAATGCATACCACATGAATTGCAATTTTAGGAGTTAGGAAATCAACTGAAGGGCATGCGACGAGATAGTGAATAGAGACAGGAATGTGATCCAAGCAACTAATAATGTGATGAGTACATTCAACCATGGAAAGTTTATCAGAGAAGGATCCAAAGATCTACGGTCATGATTTGTCCACATTATTTTTGAGTTATTATTTGTATTTGATTTATCTATGCATCTTTTCCATTTTTACCCTCACTTGAAGGATTAGGCCTATGTGACCCCGGGGGCACTTTTTTCATTTAATTTGTTATTTTATTTTGGCTATTTATACCCCCCTCCTCTTTTGGAGGGATGATGAATATGATGATTATTATGAAAAAAATTTCATGCACTTGTGTTTTAGTGAGTTTGAGGGCTCTTGTGAGAGTTTGAAGTCCCTAAGTGAGGGAAACATATCACCCGTCAGGCATAGGAAGTCTTCGACCTCACAGTTCTTCTCATCCACCCACTCCCTTCCCACTCTTCTTTCTAACCGCCTCCTCGTCGCCCCCCCCCCCCCCCCCCCCCCCCCCCCCCCCCCCCCCCCCCCCCCCCCCCCCCCCCTTGCCCCCCCTCAGCCGATGATCACAAACTGTCGGCCAAGCACCTCCTCCCCTTCACCATCGGTCTAATCCTCCATCAAGCCGTCGGACATCCTACCTTACCAATTTAAGCTGCTGACCCCCTCATCCTTCCCTCTGGATCCAAATTATACCTAACATTCAATACTTTCCTAAATTATATCATTATAAATTTGGAAGGACAATTAATTCAAATTTGAATTTATTTGAATTTGAAATTCCTTCTTTAAATAAGATGAGTTATATTAGGAAACTCCATCCACTCAAGCTATTTTTGTTTTTAAGTTTAAATTGAGAAAAGATTCATATTAAATCTCTTTCATAAATAAAGTTCCTAAGATTGGAAAACTCCTTTTGATTTCAAACCAATTATCCAATCAAAATGGGACAGCCTCTCCCCCCCTCCCCCCCTATTTATTTTTTCTCCTATTTGCCTCCTTCCCAATTGGAAACCCAAATTAAGCCAATCAAGGGCCAGCCACCTTCCCTTCTTTCACTCTTTTGCAACTAGCCATAATTCCTCCTTCCTTATTTAATTTAAACTTAGCAAGCTTCTAAATTCTTCCAATTAAATCCCCTATTCAGCCTAATCAGTAACCCCCATGCTTCCAGAAGTCAATCACCTAGTGATCTCTTCCCAAATAGCTTATACTCCAGGATTTTGATCTCCCAAAGCTATTGTCCAGATTTCCTAGACATTTTAAAGTTGTTGTCCAAAAATTCCAGCAAACATAAACTTGTTGTCTCGCTATCCAGACCCTCTTAGTAACTGTCCAAAAAAGTTCTACTTGTTGTCCAAAACTTTCAGCAAGGTCGCCCTACTGTCCTTCTATCCGAAAGATCTCCCTTTGCTATCCAAAAGCTATAGCACCCCATAATTTGTTGTCCAGTCATGAATGGCCGATCTAGAGCTTGATCATGGCTTCATATTTGACGATCAATAATTAATCGACATTCACCATCTCTGTTCTTTGGCATAAATCTTGAGAATGACCACTCCATTGAAGAATACTTGGAAGGCATCCTATTCTCCCTTGCAATCAATATTGCTCAATGATAACTTCCTGTTTAGTGTCAATTCTCTTCCGAATCTTGTCAAAGGTGAACTCTCTCCTGAATATTATTTCTTCTAAGTCTTTCTCAATTATGGAATCATAAAGATTATGCAAGCTTTCTCTGCCTAAACAATTATTAAGAGTGTGAGTGAGGGATCTTAATAGTGACTAGTATAATTGCTAATCTAGTGATTTCCTTTGAAACCCCCCACGTGATGCAAAGCTTGATTTGAATTGGTTATTTTGTGCTCCCAACAAGTATCGTGTAATTAATTTCCTAAGCTAATCATTTCTTTATTATTTTTAATCTTTCATTTAAATCATTAAAAGTTAAATAATTATTCTTACTCTTCATCAAGCATGTAATTTCATAATTAAACATCAACCTACGCATATAGTTTTACATCATCTTATATCAGAGCATGGTTGCATTTAGGTGCCTATTATAAATTTTTTTCTCATGATTTTCCCTCTTGATCAGGTATATTTTCCTTGCATCTTCTTCTTCCTCATTCTCTATATCTTCTCATCCTTTCTCCTCTTAAGATGAAAATGTATTGAGATTCTATTCATCTTTAAGAGATTGAATGCATAAACTTTTAAATGTTTTTTTTTTTGGTTCGTTTGGAAGACACGAAAGGGCTATAGTTCAATTTTTCTTTTTTTCTCGCAAATGGTTGTACTTTTCTCCATTTGATGGCTGCATATGGTTTCCTTATTTTCCACAATTAATTAAGTGAAATGGAATCGTTCTTTTATGTTTCACTAAAATTTTGCTACTGGATTGATATATGTCATAGTTGAAGTTTATTTTAATGACCAATGGTAAGCATTTTTTTTAGTGATCATTTAAGTGTTCATGTAATCATATGTGTAGAGACATGCTTTGCCTTTGTGAAGAATCATTTTAAAGTTAATGACCTATATTTTGAGGAATAGAAGTAAGGCAGCCATGTAAATTAGTTTTTCAAGTGACTCTCAAATTTTTTTTTAATAATCTTTTGTATATGACTATGTTTGCAACATATATTGCTGTTTGATGCAATATTCTTGATCATGTTGGGAAAATGTTTGCATGCCTTATATCTTGATGAAAAGCTTGTATCGATCCAATATTAGATCATATAGAATGGTTGGGGGAACTCATTATAAGTTGTAATCTCATGAGCTTAGCATTGAGTGGAGAAATATACATATATTTAATGCTATTCACTTTAAATGCCATATATACGAGTTCAATAAGAGGATGGATTGCATGAGGCTTATATGAGCCTTTCTTTTGTTTCATGAATTATAGCTTGTGGTTGTAAGTTTGGCTTGATATGAATCATGCATTTAGAGTAACACTTTATCATTTTACGGCTTATGGTGAATTGGAGAAACATATATATGTATAAATGTGTGTTCAGGAGCGTTCTTTTAGTGGGTTTTGCGAAAACTTTTCATGTGTCCACTTGGGCTCTAAATTGTTTTGGAAATAAGCATTCACAAGTCTCTTGTAAAATATTTTGGAGAAATGAGTTAAGAGTTTTCAAAGATTTTATGCAAGATTGTGTTGTGTTTAAGTTTAAAAGGTGAAATGTGTGTATTTTGGAAAAGTTAAGTAAATGTGGAAAAGTATAGTATGACATTTTTTGGGAGGACGAAGTGGATGAATCTTGTACTGTGTATGTGTGTTGGGAAGTAAATGAAGTGTATATTGAAGAGAAAGTGTATAGAGTTTGGAAGGTGAAATGTATGCATATTGAAAAGTATTTTGTGTGAAAAAGTGTCTGTGTTGAAAGGAAAATTGTGTAAAAAGAATGAAGAGTCTGGATTGTGAAAAGTAAAGCGTTTGCTTTTGTAGGAAGAGTGTGTGTATCTTGAAAAGCGTTCTTTGTGTGCAAATAAAGAGTGACATGTATGTGCTTTAAGAGGTGATTGTGTGATTTGGAAAAGTGGAAGGTGTATGTTTTGAAGGATGATTTGTGAATGTGAGTGTTAAGGGTGAAGTGTGTAATCATTGAGTGGTGAAAAGTGGATTGTTTAAATGAAAGGTTTAGTGTGCGATCTTTGAATAATAAAGAGAAGCTTGATTTTTGGAGAATGAAAAATCTTCGTTTTAAAAAGGTGATGTGTAAGAGAGAGGAAGAGTAAATTGCGGAGTCTTAATAGAGTAAAGTGTTTTGATAGATTTATGTTTTGCAAGGTGACTGTGTGATATTTGAAAGGGAAAAATTGTATGTTTTGAAGGGTGATTTGTGGATGTGAATGTTAAGAATAAAGTGTGTAATCTTTGAGTGGTGAGGGGTGTTTGTTCAATAGTGAAATACATGAACTTTTAATAGTGAAAAGTGCAATTTTGGAATGCTTTGAAAAGAGAATTGTGTGCTTATGAAAATAAAATGTTTGATAAATTCATTTATGTTGAGAAAGATGAAATGTGTAAAGGTGAAGATGTATTGGATCATGTGTATGTCTTGGAAGACGATGTGTGTGAAAATGAAAAAAAAAGGGTTGGTTTGCGAGAGATAAGGAGTGTGTTTTGTCGAGTGGTATTTTAAAGAAGGTGATTGTTTAAGGGTGAGGTGTTTTAGAGAGATAAGGTGTGGATGTTGGAGAGTAGATTAGTTGGGATTTTACTAGAAAATGAAAGTGTTAAAGGAAGCAAAGCTATCATTCTCTCTACCTCTCTCACTTTTCTTCTTCTGCCCCTTTCTTGTTGCCTCGGGGAGAATGTTGGAAAGATATACATTATATTTTAAAAAAAAATAAAGGTTTCAAAAGGAAAGCAATTGAATTAGTGTCCAAGCTCTAAGAAGGGTACATTTTTATTTTTAGTAAATTTTAATTATTTCATTATTATTTATTAAATATGATTCTAATACCTATTTTCTTTTCTTTATTGACATGAACTACGAGGAACAGTATCGGTTGAGTAAACAAAAGGATAAGGGACTTAAAGGCGTCAGTCGCCTCCATCCAACCGGGTGGAGGTGCTACGGGTGAAACCACCGAGTCGTAGCCCTCGGTGATTGTAAGTATTCAAAAACTTAGAAAGCCCCTAAGAGGCCCTTTGTGTGGTTTGTGCGAACTCTTCTTCTTTAGGTCCCTATAGTAACTTCAATTTTATTAGGTTTATTTTTCATTTTATTTTAGATCCCTAAACCCCTTTACATGCATGCAATATCCTAAGGGTTAGTGAGAACAATATTTTTGACCCTATACAACATTAGTGATATTTAAGGACAAAAATTAAGGACAGAGTCTTAGAAAACTTAAACTTAGGATGCATGCACACTTTAGGGTAGAAATATAGAACACAGAAAATTTAGTGACACACCCAATAGGATTATTGTATATTATTAATATAATCTTAATTAAATATATTCAAAATTAAATAATTAATGAATAAATTTTTTTTTGAATATATATACTAAGGATAATTTAGATAAAAATACACAAAAATTATATAATCTTTAATAACTAAATCATAATCAATACACATAACCACTAAGAGATCAAATTTGAACATAAATTTAAAATTAAATCTAATTAATATTTTAATCATCTTATAATCAAATAAAATATTAAAAATATATAATAAAATATTAATAATTTAAATAAATTAATTAATGATTCAATAAATCATTTAAAATTAATAAATTATCGAGATATTAAATAAAAATTCTTAAAAATTTTATAAAACATTAACACTTTAATAAATCATTAATAATTTGATAAATTATTTTAAAATTAATAAATTATCAAAAAATCCAATAAATTATTAAAAAACTAAGTAAATAATTAATTTAAATAATAATAATAAAATGTTTTATTAAAATACACTAAAGAACCAATATTATTAATTAACCTTAATAACTAAAATTCAAACTAGAAATGAACTTTGAAATCTTAAAGGTGCTAAAATTTAAACCTGAACATAAAAATCTCTTTGTCCTTTTCAACAAATTAAATTTAATCAACTAGAAAACTTTAACCAATAATTATCCTAGGACAAATCAAAACTACACAGCATACTGCACACACATAGAATTTTTTGTTAGGATAACCGACTTTAGCTTTAGGTTAGGCCGGTATTTACTTTCAAACTGTTGCGTGAAAGTTTTTCTCAGTTTTCACTACATGCTGTTTGTAATTGATGTGAGTGTTTATTTACTTTTACTTCTCTCTGTGATATGATTTTATTGATGATTAGATTACCCATAGGTTAGGAGCGATCTGGTTGTTCACATAATTTTTTGCAGGTGGTCACATTCGTGCAAGGCAGTAAAAGGGGGCTAATTAATTAATAATTATCTAAATGCTACAAGTGCTTCTGCTGCTTAGCCCCCAAATAAAAAGAAGAGTGTGGCCAAATATGACTGATTAATTTAACTGCTTGGAAATGATTTTATTATACACTATTTAGGATAACCCTACAAGTGGTCTAGATTTTCTTTTTCTTTCTGGGATGTAAAATGTAATTTATTAAATTCAAATATTATGAAAGTGATTTAGAAATGGGATATCACATCCAACCTAGAATCTAAAGAAAAGAGAATGACCCTTCGGGGAGTGTTCCCTTTTATTTAGAAAGCTAGTTTAGGATGATTTGTAATATCCAATGGGAAAAGAAAATACCCCTTTGCGGATGAGTTTCTTTTTCATTTGGATATCCAGACTCAGTGGATTCAAGGAGCTCGTAGAAGAAGAAAATACAAAATGAAGAGATGGAAGAAAGAAGACGAAGAAATGAAGATACACGAAATAGTATATCCCATTTCAAAATTACTTGTGTCATTCTTAGGATTAAAATCTGGGTTTGTTGTCAGTGGTGCCCGACCACTTTACTTTTCTATAAATTTTAGGTGTAATTATATGGACATTGGACATTGGACATTATATTTTGGACTATTTAGTTTGATTTTTTACATTGTTTGTGCACTAGAATTGCCTATTTTTTTAGGTTTTCTTGCATGTCGTATTTTGTTTTAGCCTGGACACGATCGGAGTTTTTGTGAGGGTACGTACAAATTTCTTCTACTTATAACTTTAATAAAACTTTTTAGGCTCACAATCTAAGAAGTAAGCTCGGGACCGCCGAGAGTCAGCATAAGCATATTATTACTTTCTCTTCCTTATTCCCTGCCTGCGGGTTCTAGCAGACCACTTGGCCTATGAGGGTGCAATTTTGTCAAGGGGATGTTGTGCAATCTCTCGAAAAAAACTTATTTTCTAAGCCTAATTTTAAAATTGCTTCATATTCATTTTATGCATTCGAGTCAATTAGTATGCATTGCATTAGATACAAATTAAAAAAGAGTCTAAAATATTAGTTGCATTTTATTTCTAAGCATCGCTCACCCTACATAAGTTGAGGGGCCAATTAGTATCTGTCTTAGATGTCAGCTCCCAATTCCTTAAAACTTAAATAGCATCCCTACCAATCTTTCATAAGAGACTGGATACATGGTTTTAAAGCGCCTAGGTGGTTAGCTGGCTCCCCAATCCAGGCTGGGGTATGTCTAGATTTGCACTTCATTAGTTAGGTTCAGGTTACTACTTTGTAGTGCCAAAATTAGATTTAGGTTTTGAGGCAGATTCTTTTAGATCTTAAGCCCTCACCCTCTGGGAATATAATCCCAAATTTTTAATAAAATGACAACCAAACATAAAATTTTCTCCTAAAATGTAAAGCACAATATAGAGTAGACTGAGGTTGCCTCTAAGCTTCTTAGAATCCGGGACCTCCTACTTCTTCTCCTTTGACTCGTTAATAATTGTTCAATATTGAGCTTTCTCCTTGAAAAATCCTTACTTCTGTTCCTTGTCTTTTACTTTATAGTCAAAGAGTATGATATTACTTCTTTAATCGAGAGTTTTCTTAGGAGCATCCCTTTTAGGATGTAGTTAAATATAGAGGCTTGCCGCTATAGGGATGTGAGAACCCTAGACTAAAATAAGCCTTGTTGTAGTCATATAAAATAAGGGATAAATCTTTGGGAATGTAGATGCCTTTAAAACTTCATTACTAATTTTAAATATACTTGTAGGATATTACTATTATCTTTTTAGACAATATAATATCCTACTTGTTATATTCAACTTTAGAAATGATGAATTTTATAAAACCCATTTTTACTTTTGGATGTCTTGAAAATGTTATATTCTTCTTTCAAGATGATATAATATTCTCCTTGTTATATCTAAATAAAAGAATGGATAAACTTTTCAAAAAACCTTATTTCTATTTTTAAACATATTCTCTAGAATTTCATATTCATCTTTCGAGATGATATATTATTCTTTGAACTGTGTTTGATCATAGAAATATCACTTTTAAAAACACTATTTTGATATTAAATCCATTGTAGAATATTGTGTCAATCTCTCGAGACTATACTTTATTCTCAATATAGTATTCGATTATAAAATAGGAGAAATCAAAATCTATGTGGCGATACATTTTTTTCTCACTAAAGTTTTTATGGAAACTCCGTTGGGGATCAATCCTCTCACCATCTTTAGCTGTATTTTATACCCTTTCATCGGTAGTATAATTGTGCTTGTCATAGGTTGTAACTACTTTTCTTCCATTGGTTAGATTATTCATTTCGTTTTTGGATAATCTAATCAGCATCTCTTAAATTTATAAAATGAGGTCTTATAGAACCCTCGTTAATTGTTGACAGGATGTTTTCTATATGCCTCTACATACAACTAAAAAAAAAATCTCTTTGCCCGGTCATTAGTAGTATGTACAGTTACTTCTTTTAGTGGCTCAATGTATTATTTGGATTGGGTCCAAAATTTTTTAAATCATTAAAATTTTAAACTTCTTTGTGTCTCATCTAACATATTGCAATTATATATTTTGTAACTCTATATGTGGTAAGACAAATCTTAAGGAAAATTTGAGCTAAACCAACATATTACAGTTACATATTTTTATAGCTTAATATGTGTGGTAGGACAGGATCTAAAAGCTCAAACATTCAAATCATTCTACTTGTCCTAATAACAGATTGTAGTTACACGTCCTTTGTAGCTTGATATATTTGCTAGGACAGGGTCCATAATATGATCTATGCAAGATTGTCAAGATTAAAGTCAATTTACATTGAGAAAAGTTTGAAGGTTCAAATACAAATTAAGCTTATAAAAATAATTTTGCTAGAGAAACTGGCAGGTTGATTTCTCTAAGAAGAAATTTATCTCTATCTTCCTTAAATTGTAATAAAAAGTTCATTGTGGTTGACTCCTATAAATATTTAAAGAATAAGGCCTATGGTTATCAATACTAAAAAGAAAGTGTGTTCCCCTCCCACCACTTTGGTGGATTGACACCTTAAATGAAGAAATATTTAATTTCATTTCTTTAGAAACCTCAAAGCATAAAAATTTAGCTAATTTTAGTAGGTTTCTAGTAATCAAATTGAATTAAATTCAAATGTATTTCTAAATTTTATATTCAACCATGTTAAGATCTTTTTAATCTTAAAAATGTATAATTACTGGTTGATGTATTGAAATTTGAAAATTATTTTGAATTCCCTCACCTTTAAACCCTCTTGTAGGTAAGAGTTTAATATGCCTTTAAATCTTATTTTAAGGGTATTACATGGATACGATGAGTTGTCCTCTACTATGTGGTTTAACTCTGATAGAAATAGATCTTAAGGCATACAATAAAGATGAATGACTTAATCAATTATAAAAAACCTTTGTTTACCATCTGAAGTTTTCTCTTATGGTGATAATTTTAAATCAAATCTTAGCTAAGTTTATTCTTGTCTTTATCATTCCATTTGAGAAAACTCAAGTAATTCTTATTAGATTGATCATCTTAAATTTTCATTTGGGTCGAAGACTTAGGACAATTCAAGATTTTTTTTCTTTCTTTTTTGTTAAGGTTAACCCATGATATGGTTAACATTCCATTTATCATGTGGCTTTTCCTCAAAATTAATTAACACATCTTGAATTGTTACTAAGTCAATCGATTTAATAACATCTTTGATATTTTCCTTCTTCAGTAGTAAAATAAGTAAATAAATTATTATCATATTTGGGTTCACCCATTATGATATCCATAAATAGCTTCTTTTGAATTAAGATTTATGTCAAATTGAAATTGGAGGAAATGGAAGTCTTATTCATCTTCTTATCGTTATACATCTCATATGCATCTTGCAAATTGATGAACTTGTTTTATAATTATCTCAACAAAGTTGTCTATTCATACTATTGGACCAGGTCCGATTTGTAGATCCATCTTCCTTGTATAAGAGTGTTAATTTTCTACTCTTATACTTGGAAGATGATTTTACAACTGAAATGATCAATTCAAGATTTAAGTAAAGGAAGCCTCCTTACAAAAATTATTTAAAAAAAAAAAAGAGACACATTCATTAAATTTGTAAAAAAAAAAAAAAAAGGCTTCCCTTTCTAAATCTTGAATATCAAAGGACCTATTTATCCTTTAGTATTTTTAACACTTGACTTTGCGAATTAAAAATTTTGGTTCATCATCAAGCATTGATGTTCTATTAGATGTAAAATATATATATCATCTAAAAGATTTGGAAATGTTGAATTTCTACCTCCAATTTGATTCTCTTTTGATATAATTCTTAATTTAAATTGAAGTATTATACGAAAAGCTAAAATTGATGCATATACTAAAACTAAAGGTATTTAAACAATAACTAAAATTAACTTAATTATAAGCAAATACTTCATCACAAAATCCCACCTCAATAGCCCACTAGCATGGGCATAACAACACTTTGATAAAAAAATTCAATATCGGTAGCCCATTGGCTATGACATAACAACACTTCTATAACTGAATCTCACTTCGATAGCCCACTAGCTCTGACTTTACAAAATCCCACCTCGATCGCCCAGGGGTGTCATCATAACATCACATTTTTTTACACTTTTCAATGTGTTTCATTAATAAAAGAATAATTGGACAAAATTTAAAAAATACTAAAATGTCTGAAAGGTTGACAGCATAAATATGACTGAGTAAAAATTTAATATTTTAAAATAAAACCAAATTACTAGAGAATGTGTAAAACATCATTCTAAAGCTTTAATTGAACTAAAGTACTATTTTTAGATGTTAAAATAAAATTTTAAGTAGGAAAAAATCACTATTTTTTCAAAATCAATGAGCAAATAAGTTTCAGAATGTACTCAAAATATTCATAATCTCAATCTCTATAATATATAAAAAGTTATGCTGTAAAGGTTTTATGAACATAAAGTTATCTTCATTTTTTAATAACAAAAATACAAATCTAATAAATAAATCTCAAAAATATTAAATTATTAAAAACTAAAATAGGTAAAATGTAACCTACCTCGAGACGAATAAACTTGTCAACTAGGCCGTAGGATAAAAATGGTTCTACAACATTTAAACCCTAACTTTTCTTCTTCTATCTACTCTTTCTCTAAATTTTCCTGACTCTTATGTTAAACAAAATGGCGGGGAGGATTAGATATTTAAATGCTTTTAGATTTCCTTAAAATAAAATAAAAATATTATACTCATTTTTTTAGTATAAAATTCATAGAATTTATTTTAGGGCTCTTAAATACTATAGAAAAATATTCATTAAATAGCCTATTTTATTTAAAAATTTTTTAGTGAACTCAGTTTGCAAAACAAATACCCGACAGTCAAAAAGCTCTTGCTTGTATCGAAATGTGCCAATTTTTAAGGAATTTCAGCAATGCCCAAAAATTATTAAAAATTTAGTGAAACTAAAACAAAATAATGTGCATGTTATGGTGAGGATTATTTGTTTCTTATAATGACTTATGAAATAATTTTTTACTATTATATGTAAAAATTATTATTTTTAAAATTTTGAGTTGCAACATCATATGCCCAAATAAATATTTTATCTTGCCATGGAGATTAAACTAAATAAAACATAATGCATTCTAATGCAAAATAAAAGTACAAGACAAATTTTGAGAATATATATCATAAGTATTTTTTTTACAACACTACTATAGAATCTACCTCAAGTAGAATCATTTTATTTTACTTGCACCTTCTTACTCTTTCCCCTCTAAACTTTACTTAAGCTAAACTAAAACATGAATAAATGGCCAGCCCTCTCCTAATAACAGCTTCCCCTTACATAAGAAATAAACTTCTTATTTATAGTTTTTTGAAATAACTGAATTTGTTCCATAATGCTAACTTGGGTAGTACTGCTGAACTAAACAAAGGATTTCTACATGAGAGAAGTGTTGAGACTATTATACCATGCCCTATGTTCTTGCTTTATCCTATACAACACTTTCTTGAGTTTATAAACATGATTTGGAAATCTTGAGTTTTCAAAACTTGGGAGTTATTCTACATAGATATCTTCCTTAATCGCCCCATTCAAAAAAATACTCTTCACATCCATCTGGAAAAATTAAATACCTTGTAACAAGCAAATGTTAATAATACTCTGATGGCCTCTAATTAAACTACCATGGCAAAGGTATCCTTAAAATCTATCACTATTATTTGATTATAACCATTTGCTACTAATATAGCTTAATTCCTAGTGACTGATCGAAAGTCGTTTAATTTATTTTTAAATACCCATTTCATATAGACGACACTTTGATTAATAGGTTAAACACTAAATCCCAAATATTATTCCTTACAAACTGATTTAACTCTTCTTGTATTGTAATAATCCATAATTTATGATTTAATGTCTATTATACACTAGTGGTCTTTATCAAATAGATCAATGTTATGTGGCTAACTTCTTTCCTAAGTCTATGCCTAATCCTAACTCTTATGAATGGGTCTTATATGATAAGCTTCCTAGGATTGCTATATGCATGTCTCCATTCTCTAGGCAAGGTATCATGTGTCTCTACTCTATCTTCTAAGCTTATCAATGTTGATGTCATTCTCTTATTCTTCTTCTTCTTTAGGTGGGGTGTCCTATATGTCTCATCAAATACAAGATTAGTTGTCTCTTCTACTATTGGTGTTCTCTTATTACATACCCTAAGAGTACAACTTTATCATATTTGGACAAAATTTTCCAAATTAGATTTTCCATTATTACGCACAAAATATTATATATCCAATGACATGTACATAGGAAAGGTTTGGAGTTCTACTTTTTAAAATCTTCTACTAGATTTTATTCAACTCTAATCTAATGTTTAACCTGTTTATAACATAACATATTATATTTACTACCTCAAACCAAGAGTATTTAGGTAGCCTATATTCATGTAACATGACTCTAACTACTTTTTTAAAGGTCTTTTTCTTTCTATTTACTATGCCATTCAATTTGGCCAGCCTAGCTAAAAATAATTTTTTTGCTCTATCCTAACTTCTTGATAAAAAGATAAAAAAATTATCATTCTCAAACTCTCTTCCAAGGTCATTATAGATGGTAGAGATAGTGCATCCAAAATTCCTTTGAATTCAAATTGAGAAAATCCTAAACTCTTCAAATGAGCCACTTTTACCAACCAGGAACTTACCTAAGTGAATCTCATATAATTGTCTATAATGACATACCCAGATGATTTTCCTCTTAAAATAATAGTGTTGTTAGGTCCAAGTAAATTCATATGTAAAATCTCAAGTGACCTACCAGTGGGGATCACCTTATGTGAGTGAAAAGAGGAATGGACTATCTTACCTTGCTAACACGCATCATAAATATCCTCCTTAGTGAACTCTAACTTGGACACCCCTCTCACTAGGTCTCGATGTGTGATTTTTTCATTATCCTCATGCTTAAATTATAAAATCTCCTATGTAATAACCAAGGCTCATCTATAATTGTTTTAAAATAATGCACATTGCTACTCATTCAAAATTTTTAGATCATGCATATAAATATTATTTACTCAAAAATCATGCAAAATAGGCTTATTATGAAGCAAAATATGCTATTTATTAGACAAGAATTTTACATCAAAGCCTTTATTACAAAGTGGGCTAATGATGAGTAGGTTGTACATTAACCTTTATTACAAAGTCGACTAATGCTAAGCAGGTTATACTTTAACCCTCCTACTAATCAAACTTTTTCAATAATAAAGCCATTTAGTTTACTTATGATGCCCATTCTAATTACCTTCATTATGTTATTATCTCTCAATGACACTTTACCTCCACTTCTAGACTCTAGTGTGATCAATTTCCTTATGTATCTGATCATATGGAATGAAAATCTATTATCTAGGTACCACATCCCTTCACTGGACAACTTATGAAGTCATGCCTTTAAATTTACTAAGGTGAGCATTTTGGAACCCAAAACAGCTTAGGTCCTAAGTGTGAGAAAATGAAATCGTGCCATGTTGTGATAATGAGGCCTCATGCCTCCAAATATGTCATGAACTATAGTAAACTACATGCCACAAAAAAACACCTAACACCTGGGAATGAATAAGCATATCTAAGTGATTATGGTTTCTTATATGATGGATATTCATGTGGTTCTCTCCTAGGTGGTGTATGCATGGATCGTGATGCATTAGCCCATAACTATTTAATTTCTTTTTATAAAATTTTATTTACACTTGGTACAATTCCAATTATACCAATGCCTCATGCTTGCTACTATCAATTTTTAGAGCTAATTATTCTAATTCTTTAAATGCAACTTTGACTTTAATATAATCTTATGATTTTTCTTTAAAATTATTTTTAATTCCTCTATTTCTTGTTCAAAACTGAAATGTAACTCCTATAATACAATATATTCACTTTTCAAGAATGAAAACTTTCGTAATAGATCTATGTGCTCTTCTACCAATGCATCATATTCATGTTTTATGCTTGAATTTTTATTTTCAATATCTTGTAGCGAGTACAAAGTTTTTATGAGAATAAAAGTAATTCATCGTAAGTAAAATCACATACATGATCACTATTTGAGTCACCTATATTATCTTTATCCATTAAACATGGGCTAGTAACCTCTTCTTTAGCTTCTATCTAATGTTGACCTCATTTTTGTATGAGGTCACAAGGGACCCACCCAGACTCTAGATCAATCCTGACCCTACATCAATCTAGACCTTAGGATCTATTCTAGATCATAGGATCCTTCTAAAATCTAGACCTTAGGATCTATTCTAGGTCCTAAGATTCATCCAAACTCCAAGCCTTAGGATTCATCTAGGTCCTAAGATTTTTTTAGACTTCAGACCTTAAGATCTACTCTAGACCCTAGGAATTTTCTAGACTTCAGATCTTAGGATCTATTCTAGACCATGAGATTCTCCTAGATCCAGACTTTATGATCTTCTCAGTCCTTAGAAGCTGCGTAGACCTTAGATCTGTTGCAACTCGGGCTTCCGAGTTTATGATTTTGATGATAACAAATAATATTTATTAATCTTTTATTTCTCCTATTATTTGCAATGCATATGTCTTTCTATGTTGACTAATATTTCAGGTACATCATGCACCGTTCTTTGAAGATTCAAGGCTCAAGATTGCATAGAATTGGTCGTATTAAATGAGTTTGTAATTTTCATTTATTGAGTCAAGTCTTGTAATGATGTATGTTAGTTTGTTGATCATGCACACACATAGAGGGAGCAAAAAATGATTATAAATATTTTAACTTTTCTGTTCATCGTACTGTATGAATTTATTTCGTACTGTACGATCTGGTGTAACAGAAATAAATTAAAATATTTTATTTTTCCTGGAAAAATTATTTTTGAATATAACTAATCGTACTGTACGATCACCACATCGTACTGTACGATCTGTTATAATTAAAAAAGTTTCGTCGTCCATTAAATTAGGCAAAGATTTGAATTTGAAAAGTTGTTTGAATCGTATTGTACGATCCTAATCATATTGTACGATGTTTAAAATATTGCCTAATTTAATCCGCTGATTATTCAATCAAAACAGCTTAATTTTGATGTGTTGATCGTACTGTACGAACTGTATCGTACTATACGATCAACAGAGACAATTTTGGCAAACTGCCCGTTTATTGAACTGTTCGTACAGCACTTTCGTATAGGATATCGTACAGTACGAACTTCAACAGAACTGTTCGTACAGTACTAACTGGACATCGTACAGTACTAACAGGTCAATTTCTGCACATCGTATTGGACGATCTTGCGATCGTACGGTACGATATTTGACGGCTGAATTGAGTATTTTTAGGGTTTTTTGAGCCCTCTATTTAAGCACTCTCATAAGACTTTGTAAGAGTCTTTGGCAGCCATTGTGTCTTTGTTCTTTTGGAGAAAACTTGAAGAGAGGACTTGAAAGGGAGAGAGGAAAGGGTGAAGTTTGAGAGAGGGAGAAGATCCTTGGAGGGTGTTTCAAGGGAGTGTGAAGGAGATCACACGGTTGCTCCGCCGAGCTTGCATCTCAGTACCATTGGATTCAAGGTTCGTCTTGAAGAAGTTTTGGGAAGAAGAAGATCTCATTGGTGTCAAAGGACCCGGCTCCTCCGCCGCACCGGGGAAGGTGGAAGTGATTGTGTAAGGACTTCTCCGCCTAGCTGTGGGAGCTAAAGGAGAATCACTAAAGGTTTAGTGTAATACTCGGAGGGTGCCTCCGGGGAGTGGACGTAGGTCATGATTTGACCGAACCACTATAAATTGGTGTGTTCTTTCCTTTACTATTTTCGCACTTTATTTCCGCATTCATTTTTATTGCGATTAATTGCGTGGGTGAAATTGATTACATATCTTTCTATTGTGAATGAAATTCGCTTCCGCATAAAGTTATAAAAAGATATTTCTTTTCATTAAAGAAGTTTTTAATCATCCAATTCACCCCCCCTCTTGTCGTTTAGTAATTTCAAGATCAATCCAGACCTTGAAATTAATTTAGAACTCAAATCAATCCAGACTTCAAATCAATCTTGATCTCAAGCCAATCCAGATCTCAATTCAATTCAAGCCTCAATCAAAATCCAAACTTTAGTCCAGTTCAAAATCTAAACTCTAGTTCAAATCTTGATCCAACATCAATCCTATTTATTAATTTATGATCATCCTAAATGATCATAAATGATTTGGATAATTCAAATCCAATCATTCAAACTCAAAACCCATTTCAAATCCAGAAATCCAGACTCAAATCCTAAGTTCAAAGGCTTTGTCCTGAAAGCCTTTTTCAGGGATTTTTCAAACACTTCAGAACCCAATTAAATGACCTCTGATTCAGAGTCTATCACTTGCAAAGTGATAAGACATGTCTCTGGAGGCAACCCTCCAAATTTGAGCCCATTCTACTTGGTCAAATCAACTCAAACTCTCTTCCATACGCTCAAGCGTCAATCTTTAGACCTTAAACCCTCTCCAAACTCTCTCAACCAGCACTCTAGGGTTTTCTACTTGCCACATCAGTTGGTTTGACAAGTTGACTAGTCAAACCAGTCAAAAATCTTCAAAAGACCACTAAATATTCAAAGAATGAATCCCATGGCATTCAAGTTCCAATTCCTAGCTCCAAACCCAGTTCACCAGCTCATTGAATCTTTGTACATGCCATGTCACCAACCATTGACTAGTCAAATGGTCAATGGAGGGTCAAATATGGTCAAATAACCTTCTAATGTGGCCAAACCATTCCTTAAAACTAATCTACTCCACCCTTGACCTCTCCAGCAGTCCTAATGACATATAGAACATTCATAAACTAGCTCCTAATCCTTGGATTAGGCTTAAGCCAAGGGTAGTGGTCCCAAAAGCTTACAAGAGTACAAAAGGACTTGCCAACTCATTAGTCCTTTAGTCCTCTTGTTGTCCTGCTCCTACCAACTTCAAGACACCTGGCATCATCGAAGATGAGTTCAAAGTGATCAGGACCATCCAATGTGCCTAGGGTTCCTTGAATAGGGTAAAATTTCATGTTGAGCCTTCATTCCCTCAAGCCACACTCTCATACCATTCAAAATATATTGAGTCCCTTTGGGATTTCGTTTAAGCCCCTCAGTGTTTCCTCAAGCTCCCCCAAATCAAATCCAACCGGTTGGAGCCGTCGGTGACAATCCTCCGACCACCACAACCTTAATACCCATCCAATTCTAACATCTCCACTCTCTCTCTATCCCGGCCATCCCAGAGCTCAAAAACATTTCGTTTGAGCTCCCTAGATATCCCTCTTCATTTCTCAAGCCAAAACCAGCCGTTCAAGTCCGTCGCCGACGAGCTTTCCGGCCAACTGAAGAATTTCTTGTTTAATCGCTTCTACCACTCGATCCAAGCGTTATCAAGGCGAGGGTCTTCAGTAAAATGGAGCTTGGACAGCCTACAAATGCAAAAAATCCATAAACGGTTCAATATGTCCTTTAAATCAATGTAAATCTCAAAACCTAGTTTAGGACACCTAGGTTAAATTAGCTTTTCATTAAGTGCTTATTTAATCATTCAAATAGTTCCCCAATATTTCTATTCACCTATTAAATCGAGGTTTAAAATTTCATTGCATTTGGTTGGCTGGATAGAACAAATGAGTCAAAAATATGTTCTAAGGCTCGGTTCACTCACGCCTAAACTAGGCTCGATCTGAGCCGTTGATTATTTTGATTAATGGCACGGATCGCGCCATTCTGTGGCTGATTCATGCCTCAGATCTGATCACATCGCGTGTTCATCCGTTCAGCTTGATCAGAGCCGTTCGCTTAAGATGGCGGGTGATCGGACGGCATCTGCTACGTGGATTCATAACACAATATCCAGGTCATTAATCCTTTAGCCAACGGTTCAGATCAAACCATGTTGCTATCATTCTAAACCGCGGGACCGAGCCGTGGTGGAGATCTCCATCCAGCATGATCTCTCCCATTCATATCAAAATGCGCTCGATCGGACGATCATAGTTTGACGCTGACGTGGTTAAGTGGATGCCGTGTGGACTCCAACCGCCACCTCCATGTTTTGACAGGCCAGTCCGGCTCCAGCGCGTGGCACCTGCAGCCAATCAACCTCCAATCATTTATAATGGTTGGGAATTCTTTTTTTAAAATGATTTTAAATTCAATTTCTTTAAAAAAATTAATTAAAATTATTTTAAAAATTCAAAAAAAAAAAATTACATTAATATTACCAGAAAATTAAACATTTTAATTTAAAATTAGAATTAATTTAAGATGTTAATTTTACTTTAAACTTTTTTTTATTATTGAATATTCATTAAATTTATTAAATATTAAATTTAACTTAAATCATTTCAAAATATTAAAGTTTAATATTATTTTAATATAACAAGAGAATTATTTTTAAATACTTAATTTTAAATCAAAGTTAATTTAAGATATGTTACATATTTTAATTAATTTTAAATTATTTAAATATTTGAACATTTAATTAATTTTAAAGTTATGTAAATGAAAATTATTTTAAATAATTCTAAAATTTCAAAAAATAGCTAATGTTCAATTATATTTAATTTAGATATTATTTTAAATATTAATTATTTTTAAATTATTTAAATTCATTTAATTGTTTCAAAACTTCAAAAATTTCAAATAAATTCATTTTAAATCATTAAAATTCAAATAATATGTCAAAATCTTCAGAAAATTGAGAACTTTAATTTAAATCTATTTTCAAAATTTAAAAAAAAATAATTTATTTTGATTAATTCAAATTATTTTGAATATCTTAATATTTAATAAATATTTAATTAAATATTATGTTAATTATTTTAAAATTAAAATTTTATTTTCAAATAACTTTGAAAACCAGAAATCTCTCAAGTCATTGAAAATTTATTTTGACAAATATTTTTTATTATCTATTTTTAAACTTAAATTTTATGCATGTATAGGTTCATACATATATACATTTATTTTGAAAACTATTTTGAAATTTTATACATATTTTAAATCCTTAAATCTTGAGAGATTTGTTGGAATTCTAAATATTGATCAAGCCTATGTGAATGGAATTAATGGGGATGATTAGTGAATGATCATTTCTTGACTCATTCACTAATCTTGTCTTAATTATGTGTACCTTGTTTAGTCTTTGCATGCTTAGGAAGCACACGCATGCACCTAGTCTTAGGGCTCTCCTAGATCTAGGATTTGATTGTGAATGTTATGTGTGCATCTATGTATGTTAGTCCAAGGGTTAGAGAGAACAATTCATTTAAACCTAGCTAACCTTGTGACCTTAAGGACAATAATTAAGGACATGTTTAGAAAACTTAGAGAAATTCTAAAAATTAGGATATACATCCTTTTGACTTGAAATTTGAACCACTTAAACTTAGTGATACTCACAGCCTTAGGAAAACTTTTTACAGGTTTTAGAGATCATTAAGGCCCTTAATCAAATTTTCTAAGATTAAACCTTAATTAAGCCATTAAGACTTCTAAAAATTGTAATAAATTAGATTTAAACCCAAAAAAATATAAACAACCCCTCTAACTGACCAGATTTGAATCCTTAACTCATGAAAATTAAAAGCCCTTTGAATTGACAGCAAATTAAACCTTAATTTAATTTTAAGTGAAATTGAATATATTATTAATTTAATTAATTAATAACAACTAAAAATTCCAAAATTTTCCCAAACACTTGAGAATCTCTTTTTAGGTCATTCCAGACCTTTGGAGTTGATTCCAAGGAGTTGGGACCCATTTGGAGCAAAACCATAAAAAGGGTCTCTAATTAAACAATTTCGAAAATTCAATAAATTGTCAAAACTTCATAACTAATTCAAGAAAAATCTAAATTGACCAAACTCACTTGCATTCAACTCATAATAATGGCTAGTATTTATTAAAAATATTAAACTTCCAGAAATATGTCAAATTCAAAAAGTCAATAAACTGGTCAACCTTAAGTCAAAATCAGTTCAAAACTTCAAACCTTCGTAATAAAATGTAGAAAATTCTAATTTCAGTGTACTTACTGTCTAACTGATCGTATTAAGGTCTAGTATTTTAATAAAATACTAATTTTCTAGAAAACACTCTTAATTTAAAAGTCAATTTTTGACCCCTTAATTAAATGATTAAAATAATCCAAAAATTCTAAAAAAACTCAAAAATTGTTTTAAAACTCCAGAAATGTTTAGCCAACTCTTAAAACCAGCAATCAAACAATTTTGAATAAAATTCATTAACCTTCAAACCTTAATCAAATCAAAACACTTAATTATACCGGGTACCACTAGGTAACTCAGGCCTACGAGGCTATTTGCATGGCCCCAAGGAAGGTGAAATAAATTTCGGAGCCTCGGTGTGAAACAAAGGTGGTATCTAACAAATAATTAAGAATCAACCTTAAAATTGATCTTAAATCATTAAGACTTAAACTTTAACCAATTTCTTCCCTTAAACCTTTCAACCAATCAAACCTTAAGCAACTTCAATCTAAATATCCTATTTAGGACACATCCAAAACACATGACCTACCTCACACATTTTAGATGATTTTCTAGGACAACCAACTATAGTTTTAGGCTAGGCCGGTGTTTACGTTTTGCAGCTGTGTGCCGGGTTTTCAAGTTTTCACTACATGCTGTTTGCTAGCTTAGAATTGATGTGATTGTTTATTTATTTACAGCACTTTGTTGAGCATTTAAATTTCAAATATATCAACTGCTTGATATCAAATATTAATTGCTTGGGATTCTATATAACTGTTGATTATTAGGATAACCTTGCAGGACCGAGTCTAGATTTTTCATTTTGCTTAATGTAAATTTGATTTGATATGGTTGAAAATTTTCAAAGTGATTTGAGTTGGGATGTTTAAATCCAACTTGAATTCTAAAGAGGAGAAGACATCCCTAAAGGGGGAGTCTTTTTTCATTTGGAAGTCAAGTTAGGATACTTTTCAAATATCTAAAGACGAAAGATAACACCCCGTTCAAGGGGGAGTTTCTTTTCATTTGGATATCCGAAACCGATGAATCGAGATGCTCGTTAGAAGGCGAAGAAGTGGATAGCGAGAAGAATCCCACATCTTAAAATCACTTAAGTCTTAGGAGTAGAATCCGAGTTGTTGTCAGTGATGCCCAGTCACTTTACTTTTCTGTAAATTCTATGATGTAATAATAAGTGGCACTTGCCATATGGACTTTCAATTTGAGCATTTAATTTGATTGATTTATTTAATTGATTGTGCATTAGAACTACCTATTTTTCTAGTCTTTTTGCCTGCATGCCAATTTTTATTTGACCTCGAATCCGGTTGTAGGCTCTAAAGGACTTAATAAAAATTTTCTATTTAATTCAAATTAAAAATTTTTAAGTCAACATAGAAACTATAATGTTTTAAGAAGTAAGTCTGGGACCACCGAGAGTTCTCATTTAAAAATTCTTCTTTCAAATTTAAATCATTTAATCGAGTCAATTAGCATGCATCTCATTAGTAACAAATTAAAAATCTCTAAATCTTTAATTATATTTATTTAGACATTAAACCTTAACATAAGTCAAAGGGCCAATTAGGATCTGCTCTAGATGTCGGCCCTATTCTTAAAAACCTATCTTAAACAACGTCCCTACCCATTCTAACATTAAATGACTTGATTCATAATTTTAAAATCGTTTAGGTGGTTTAGCTGGCTCCCCAATCCAGGCCGGGGTAAGTCCAGATTTGCACTGCATTAGCTAGGTTTGGGTCACTTTTAAGTGCCCAATTTAGACTTAGGCTCCGAGGCAAGCTCGAACTATAAGACCTCAACCTCTGGGAATTGAATCCCAATTTTCTAATAAAATTGATAACCTAAATATTAAATCTCTTTCCATCAAATTGAAGCCCAACACTTAGGATAGGCTGGGGTGTTTCTGAAGTAATTCAGAATCTCAGCACCTTCTACACTTCTTCCTTCGACTCCATAAATAAGTGTTCAAACATCAAACCAATCCTGATTGAAAATTCCAACCCTTAACCTCCTTTGATATCAATCTTTGAAAATATTAAATGAAATTTCTACCTCTATTTTAATCGATGTAATTAACTATGATGGCTTGCGCTCATAGGAGATTTGGAAACCCAGACCAGATTTTCAAATTAAATTTTTTAAAACTTCAACCAATTGTCTTTGGAAATTTAAACAAAAATGGCGATCATTATTATTGTATTTGAATAATAGGGAATGAATGATATTTTCTTCCTTCGGGGAGACATATCAGTCATTGATATGAATTCGAGTATGAAATTAGTGATCCTACACTTTGATTATCATAGCTAAATATTTGATTGAACACCATTTTGATCCTTCGGGATCATATGTAGTTCTATCTCAAAATTCAGCTATGATAATTTGTGATTAAATTCTTAATTCTAAATCTAAACTCATTAAGGGATTTTATTTTCACCTTTCGAGGTGATATGTTATCACTAATGGATGTTTGATTTTAGAATTAAAATTCAAATATCAATTTTGAATTATTTCCAAAGAAAATTGCACTTTTTCAAAAATCAAAAATGACATTTTTCAATCAAAACATCTAAGTAAAACTATGTCATCTTCTCCACCTCATTAGGAGTTGTTATTCCTATATCATCAAACTTTAAGGAAAATTATCTTATCATTCCTCTTCTCACCTGCATTTACAATTCTTTTGAAAATGTTTTGCTCATGTGGAATTTATGAACCAAGTAAATTATTGAAATAATATGCATTTAAATCCTTAGATTTAGAGATCATATTCTCCTTGGCATCCCAAGATTCAAGCATACATCAAAGAATCTCGTTCATTTTCATGTAATAGTACCTTTACATGTAATACAAAGCCTACCCCAAATTTCTTTTCTTATGTTGCAAGTGGATATGCATATATCTTGGGTTCCCACACTCAAAGCAAATAATATCAAAAGAAATCTTAACATTCTTACCATGTTTACCTTTGTTCCACTTTTGTTGAAGTTGATGCTTGTGTTGTAGTAGATTTTCAAATTTTCTTGTTATTGATGTTATTTCCTTACTCTCATCAACTATTAAGCTACTTTTATCCATGTCTTCAGGTTTTAGCATTATAGTTTCAACTGCATCCAAAAGTCTTTGACTCACACTTTGCTCATGGGAAATGAGTGAACCAATCAAATTATCAATAGAATAATTATTTAGTTCTTTTGAATCACATATACTACCTACTATAACATTAAAATTATCAGGTAGATAATATAGAAATTTACTGACCATTCCAAAGTTTGAAAGTTCTTTACCTAAAGCATGCAATGTAGTCATTATTTAAGTAAATCTAGTATATATATCTAAGATAATCTTATAAGGTTTCATGCAAAATAATTCAAAATCATGCATAAAATATTCAACTTAAATTGCTTGACTTCATTAATACCTTTGTACGTAATGCATAATTTATCCTAAATATCCTTGCCAATTGTACATGTAGAGATTCTCATATAATCTTCAGAATTCAAAGAACATAAAATATACTTCAAACATTAAGTATTTAATTGAGCATTGATTTATCTATTATACTCTAATCAGTAAAAGAAATATCAGTTTTAATTCCATCTACAATACGTGATTGTGTAAAATAACTAATTTGAATTATATTCCACATTCGATACTCAATTAATTGCAAGAAAGTAAAGATGTGATTTTTCCAAAAATTAAAAGATATATTTTCAAATAAAGGTGGTTGTGTAATTGAATATCCTTCAACAATATTATGATTCTCTAACTTAGCCATTGATCATTTTTTTCAAAAGCTATTTAAAACTTAATTTTAAAATCCTTTCATGATACCACTTAAAAGTTCATGAAGGTTGTTCGACCTTATAGAACTAATCCCGAGGCCAACCAAGAGAGGGGGGGTGGGGTGGGGGGTGAATTGGTGATTTAAAAAATTCTTTAAAGAAAAATAAAATCTTTTTCAACAACTAAGGTGGAAGTGAATAAATGCACATTAACAAAATAAATTATAGTTTTCACCCACACATATAATCCCAGAAAAATAAAGTGCAAAAAATAATTAGAATGAACACACCTGAATTTATAGAGGTTAGGTTAACCTAACCTACATCCACTCGCCATAAGCTCCAGTTCCAAGTATTGCATTAAATCTTTAGTGACTCTCCTTTAGCTCCCACAGCTAGGCGGAGAAGCCCTTATAATATCTCTTCAACCAACCTGGTGCGGCAGAGGATCGAAACTCTTTTCTCAAGTAGAGGATATTGACTCCTTTTTCTCCCTCCAGTAGTTGACAGAAAACCACAAATCCCTTTCACCTTCCCCCATGCAGCCAAGTCCTTTGACACTAAGAGATCTTCTTCTTCCCAAAACTTCCCGTAAGATAAACCTCAAGTATGATGGTATTAAGGTGCAGCTTGCTGGAGCAATCATGTGAAACCCCATCTACACTTCCTTGAACCCCACAAGGATCTTCTCCCTCTCAAACTCCACCCTTTCCTCTCTCTCTTTGAAGGCTCTCTCTTCTAGTTTTTTCTAGAAGAATAGAGATTAAAAGCATGACAAAGATAATTACCAATTCTTTGGATAAAGTTTAAATAGATGGCTTTAGAAATCCTAATTTTTATGAATTTTGTCTTCTTTTCATACAGTATGATACTCGTATCATATCATATGATAAATTTAATTTTGACTCATCCATAAAGTTCATGTAGACGAACTATTCAATCTTTATAACACTTTATACAGTATGATCAAAAGATCATCTGGTACGAATTATAGAAATTCCTTCTATTCATTTGGGATATCACTTGGGATGGCCAACTTCATACACTATCGATCATCCAGCACTATGGACATCATACAATATCATCAGTACAAAATTTATGGATTTTGTTTGGTGAAATCTTTGGGATGACCAATTTTATACACTGTCAATCATATTATATGAATTGTATCATACAGTATGATTAGTTATAATAATTATCCATGATTTGATTGCTTTATATTGAGGGGTTAATTAAGAAAGATTTTAATTAGGGCGTATAGTACAAACCAAATTATACTGTATGATAAACACATAATTAGTATCTTTCTAAACCTCTAGTAGCTAGGGTGTTGAAAGAACATAACAAATCATATGGTACGAATTAAAGTCTTACGGTATGACTTAAATTCATACAATATGAAACAAAGACATACAATACGAAGCCAAAATTATATAGTACAATTTATTTTAAAAAAACTCTCTCAAAACATTTTTCTCTCTCCCCCTATGTGTATGTAAGGTTACTTAGAAAAAAAACCTTTAAAGGTCTTTGACTCAAGAAATGAAAATTTAAATAAATGAATATTACAAACTCCTTACAGCATAACCTATTTTACTTAACTTTAATCCATGTGTCTTCATTTGGATGGTGCATAATATTCCTAAAATGTTAGTACACACACAAATAAATATACACTATAAATAATGGGAGACATAAAGATGTAATCTCCAATGTTTGTTATCATAAAAAATAAAAAGTCATAAGCTTGAGTTGCAACAAATAGTTAGTTAAGTCTATGGAACTCATCGACTTTCCCAATATAAAAAGAGTAAGAATTAAAGCTACAAAGGTGATCACTAGTTTGATGAGTTTGAAAAAGTAGTTTGAAAAGTTATTTTTTTTTTGGGAGAATTTAATTTTTGAAAGTTCAATTTTGAAATTGAACATGACATTATAAATGATATATTTCCTTATTAGGCAAAAATATCATTCCCTAATAGGTTCATGTGACAAAACCAAAAGTTTCATCTTGATCATGATAATAAAATTTGAGGAAGAACTACATCTGATCCTGAATGGTTAAAATGACATTATACCAAGTTTGAAACTATCATAGTTTGGATAACATGTTTTTAATTTCATATTCAAAGTCATGACGATAAATAATATATCTTCCCAAGGGAAGAGGATTTTACCTACTATCGATCATTAGAACATGATAATAATGATCGTCATTAATTTTTATTTTCATAAAGAAAATTAATTGAGATTTGAAAATCAATTTTTAAAAAGTAGATTTATGTTTTTAATCTCCTATGAGCATACACCCTCATAGTTAATTACATCTTAGGAAACTAGACTTTTATATGAAAACTCTCGATAAAAATGATGACAAAAATTTTATTTTGGAGATTTTTATGGAGTGATATCAAAGGAAGTGGGGAAGGAATTTCAACTAAGATTAGATCAAATTTGAACACTTATTTTGAAGGTCAAAGGATGAAGGGTAGGCAGTGTTTTGGGATTCTGAAACACTTTAGAAACATCTTATTCTATCCTATGTGTTGGGCTTTAGGTTTTGGATTGAAGAAGATTTTAATTTGAGTTGATGTTTTATTAGTATGGTTTGATTAGATTCCAGAAGGTGGGGACTTATGATTTTAGGTCTACCCCAGATCCTAAGTTTAATTTTGGCACAAAAAAGTACTAACCCAAACCTAGCTATTATAATGCAAAATTTGGACTTACCTTGGCCTAGATTGGGGAGCCAGCTAACCACCTAGGCACTTAAATCTATGTGTTTGATCTCTTTATGAAAGAAGGGTAAGGATATTATAAATGAAGTTTTGAGAAATTGGGGTCAACATCTAGAGCAAATCCTAACTGGCCCCTTAACTTATATAGACTAAATGATACTTGAAATGCTATCAAATTTTTAGACACTTTTAAATAAATTTTTAAAATAATGCATGCTAGTTGACTCAATAAATGCATAAAATATATATGAAGCATTTTAAAATTAGGCATAAAATAATTTTTTCCTAGAGATTGTGCAACATCCCTTTGACAGTTCTACACCCTAATGGATTAGGTGGTCTGTCATAACATATAGTTGGAAGGTACCTAATATGGAGGAAAATATTTTAATATGCTTATGCAGACTCTCAGTGGTCCTGAGTTTACTTCTTAAGTCAGAATTTTTATGTGAGCTTAAAAATTTTATTTTAATTTTAAATAGAAAAGGTTTTATTCATACCGTCATGAGCCTCCACGTATCTACGCTAAATCTAAAACAACATGCAATATAAAAAGCTAGAAAGTAGATTTTTTAGTGCACAAATAATTTAAACAATCAATCAAATTAATCATTTAAATAATTGTCCATATGGAAAGTGCCACTAAATTTATAACCCAGGGTTTCTAAAAATTAAAAAAGGTTGGGTACCACTAACAACAACTCAGATTCAAATCCGAGGACTAACGCAAGTGACTTTGAGTGGGATACTTTTTATCTTCACTTCTTCATCTTTTATCCTTTCGTGAGCCCCTTACATTCATCGGGATTGGATATCAAAATGAAAATAAACTCCTCCCTGAAAGCGTGTTTTCTTTTCTCGTTGGATATTAAAGTCATCCTAACTTGGATCTCCAAATGAAAGGGAGCTCTCCTCGTAGGGATGTTCCATCCTCTTTAGATTCCACGTTGGTTGTAGTATTCCAACTCAAAGACTCACTTTCACAACTCAATTAAAATTGAATTACATCATATTTCAAAAATAAAAAAAAAAATTATAAATCACCTGCATGGTTATCCTAAGCAATTATAATCAAAATTATAAATCATCCCAAGTAGTTAAATATATATTCTTTAATTAAATTCAGGGGCACATTTGGCCATGCTTTTTAATTTTAAGGGGGCTTGGCATACTTAACACCTACAAAAAATGTGTTAATTTAAACTTAATTTTCTCCCTTGATTTAGCCCTATATGAGCATGGGCACCTGTAGAAGATTATGTGAGTATCTAGATCAATCATAACCTAAGAGTAATCAAATACCAATTAAATTAATTAACATATTACATAAATAAATAAACAACCACATCAATAATTCAATTTTTAACCAGCGTATAGTGAAAATCTCAAAAGACTCAGCACACAACAATAAATAAGAAAACACTGGCCTAGCCTAAAATAAATATGGTGTTCCAAGCAAACCATCTAAAGTGTATGTAGAAGGCTGTGTGGCTTTGATATGTCCTAAACTAGGTAATTTTTTAAGGTTTCCTAGTATTTAGGTTTGTTAAAGGTTTAATGGAATTTAAGTATTAAAGATTTAAAGTTGATTTTAAAATATATTTTAAGTGTTTAATGATTACTACTTTTATTCACACCAAGGCCATAAAGTTTATTTCACCTTCATTGGGGCTAAGTTTATTTCATCTTCCTTGGGACTAAGCTAATAGCCTCATAGGCCTGAGTTATCCAATTGTAACTAGTATAATTAAGTTAATTTAATTAGTTAGAAATTAAAAGATTTATAACTTTTAATTAATTAATTGGTTGTTAATTTTAAGGATTAAGTCAATTTAAATTTTCCATCAATCGGTTCATGGAGTTGTCATAGTTGGCTTAAGGAACCAAACATCCTTTCGACATTTAGCCTCATAGCTCAAGGTAGTCCAACCTATAAACTTGGTTGATGTAATTGAATTAAGGATTTTAATTTAGTTAAGTAATTAATGATCAATTAATTTTAAGGTTTTACACTCCATTGAATCCATTCGTGGTGATGTCATAGTGGGATTGAGGAATTAGGCCTCATTTGGACACTTAGCCCTGTAGTTCAAAGTAGTCCATCCAAGAAACTTTATCTTTGGAGTTTTTGTGGCATATTAATTATTTGTTAATCAATTTTATTAATCAAGTTAATGATTTCTAGAATTTTAATTAATTATTGAATTTTTTGAATTATTTAATGCATTAATTTAAGGGATCAAAATTGACATTTTAACTTAAAGTGACTTCTAAATTTTTAGTATTTTTCCTAAATACTAGACTTTAAGATTAGTAATTAGACTCTAAGTTTGATAATATTGAATTTTCTACATTAAGTTATCAATTTTTGAATTTTTGACTTATTTAGAATTATGGTTGACAAGAAAGCTAACTTTTTAACTTTGACCTACTTCTAGCGGTTTGAAATTTTTAGAAAATACTCAATTTTAAATGGAGTTGAATGGCTTTGAGTTTAATCAATTTGAATTATTCTGGAATTACTTATCAATTTTTAAAGTTTATGTAATTAATTAAAATTTTAATTAATTTAAGTAAAAATGGTTTAGTAGCTTTGGTCCAAAATGATTCCAAACTTCTTGAAATGACTCCCAAAGGCCAAGGATGACCCAAGGAAGTGTTCTCAAGTGTTTAAGAAGTTTTTGGAATTTTTAGTTTTTAGTTAATTAAATTAATTAAATATTAATTATTAATAAAAATTAAATTAAGCCTAAAATTGGGGTCCACGCAAGGGGCTTTTAACTTTTCTAAGTAGAGTTAAATTTTGGTCAATTTAATATATTATTTGTATTTTTATGATTTAATTTTAATTTATTATGATATTTTGAATTTCGAAGCTTAATTACAGGGTTATTTTTAAGTTAATTAAAATCCATTCATAATGACTTTTAAAATCAGTGAACTCCTGACCAAAAATAGGTTATATCACTAAATACAAGTGTTTTGAATTTTACCCCTTTTGGATACATAATCTAATTTCTATAATTTTTTATAAATTTCTCAAAATTTATCCTTAAGTTTTGTCCTTAAATGTCACTAAGTTATAATTACATACACTATTCAAATCATCAACAAAACAAGTGACCTAAGGCTAAGTGCTTAGGGAGGCTAAGTTTCCAAGCACTTAAGTTTACCCATAACCCAAGTATTGGGAAGCTCACACATGTAGATGTCCCCTACATCAAATGCCATTAATATGCGATGGTAAAAGTAGTATTTTACCACAAAATTTAACAACTAAAATAAAATGTAATTCATAAATTACTAAATAAGTAATTTAGTATGCTATAGAATATAAACATATGCACTAAACCTAGACCTTGCATTTATTTGATTTGATCAATGCCACTTCATGTTAAACTCTATTTAATAAGTTTCATCAATATTTGATTGAAGGAAACAAAATCAAAGCAAAATTACTATACATTTTTAATATTAAATTAAAACTAGCTTTTATTAATACAAAATTGATTTTTTTTTAAGAAAATGCAACAAACTACATTAATAAACTAAGAAGAAAATACAACCTACAAACAATCAAACATCAGAATCCTCCTTTAACAAAGATAAGAAAGAGGGAAGAACCTTATTCATACTAATGCCATCCCAAATAAAAGAACTCATCAAAGCATAGTTAACACATATGTTCGCTGACTTATGACATTTTCTATGTATACAACTAAAAATCACATGATTGAAATTATTGATATAATGAAAGCTTCCAAACTCGGATCACTGCTTGCTTTAGAATCTTGAAGGAACTTAATGATATTAGCATTGTCATCTTCTATAATAATCCCCTTGTAGTTGTACATCCATTCTTTAATTACTCCCTTGTAGCTATAAACGGCAATCTAGAGATATCGCAATGAACACAAGCATATCCAAATGCTAAAAGAAATCTACCTCTGTAATCACGGAAAACCCCACCAACTCTAGCTTTATAAGATGGTAGTAATGCTACATCAACATTAACTTTGATCCAATCGGGTGAAGGAGAGTACCAATGCAAATTAGACAAAATAGATGGTTGGTTAGCACCCCATATACCCAAATTTATATTAATCACATTAGTAGAAATGGAGGCATAGCTCAAGCCATTAGCAACAATAGAAAATGAACTATCATCATTTCCTTTATGAATCAACTTATTCCTTGACATCCAAGAGAATAAAACCACATTAAAATGCAAGTTTGTTAAAAAGGATCTGTAGTTAGAAATCCACTTACAACATTCATCAAATGAGTTAAAGGATGGAATAATAAATCCCCATCCGTTAAATTCTTGTACAATAGCAAGCAGCTTTTCACACTTTACTACAACATGGTCAATGTCTTCAGCATCCTTACAACCCCTCGGACACCCAACTTCTCTTTGAAATCTTCTATAAGATAAGAAGTAATAAGTTGGAATGGCATTATTAAAAATTCTCCACCCGTGGGTTCAGTTTGGCATTTTAATCCAATTTCAAAAATTAGTAAGAGTAGAGTTTTGAACCGAAGCTTCATATGCAAGTGCAGAAATTGACTTTCCAGATAAGTGACATAATAACTCCATCTTTCTTCACCTAGTTCAGGTGAAATTTGAATTTGACATATGAGTTTGATGAGTTCATTCCCCGTATACTTCTTGAGTTCAGTCATGTTCCAACGTTTATCTGAAATAAAACAGTTCACCAAGAGGTTACTGTCTTCATGAGAGACAACAAAGGTGGGCCGTCTATTTAAGCATTTGTCCAAAATCCAAGTATCCTTGAATACATCAATTGATTCACCATTAGCTATGATCCATTTAGTAATAGGCTTTAAAAATTTCTCACCATCAGATAGAATTTTCAAAGCATTAGATCCACCCTTCCTCACCGATTCATCCACAAACAGAGAGTTATATTTTGGGAACTTTACCTTCTGCAGTAAGGTATCCTTCTCTTGAAAGTACTTCCTATCAAGCTTAGCTCTTAGAGGCCCAACTTTATGAGAACACGAGTTAAGAGCTCTACCTCCACACCTTGTTGGCAAACACATTAAATTCCAACTTACATAAAGAATTTTGTGTTTTCCATCTGATTTATTCCAAATAAAGCTTATCAACCTCATCAAGAACACTTTTAGGAATAAAAGAAAATTAGTAGAATGGAAAGTTGTATAGGATAGCAAAACAATTTTCACAAGAAGAATTTTTCTAGTTACAGAAATCAACTTTCCTCCCCAAATGTTTACCATCCTCAAGGCCTTGTCAACAATAAACTGAAAATTAGAAATTGTTAGTCTTCTAAGAGCAAATTTTACCCCAAGGTAAAACAACTCCTTAACTGATTTAAAACCCATGATCCGAGAAATGGCTTTTCTGTTTCTTCTAATTACAGATTTCCCAAAAAGCAAATATGATTTTTTTATATTTATTTTTTGCTCTATCCACTCACAAAATTTATCTACAACCCATCTCATAAAATTGATTGATAGCATTCCAGAAATCCTTTTTGATGATGTCCCAATAAGCTTTGATAAATGAATAGGAGATGCCATCATTCCCCATAGCAGTTTTATTAGAACATTGCTTGATCACAACCTCTACTTCTTTTATTGAAAGTCTTTGCTCAACATTTTTATATCATCATCCTTTAAGCACTTCCACGGTTTAGACCAATCCTGAAGAAGAAAATTCCTATCTTTCCATTTTTCTTTGAAGAACCAAACCATAAGTTCTTCAATTTTAAGTTGATCCTCCTTCGAATCTTTATCCTAGATTTTAACAATAAAATTTGAGTTCCTTCTTGTAGAAGCAAAATGCTGAAAATTTTTTGAATTACAATCTCCCTCCTTTAGCCATTTGACCTTAGCACGTTTCCTTCAACAAGTTTCCAACTGAGCAAGAGTAGAATTGAGTTCACATACTTTTACTTTGAGAGTCCAACAATCTGCTTCCGAAAGAGCTCCATCAAGACCTTCTTTAAGTTGAAGTTCCTCTATTTCTTTCAGCAAGCATTCCTTCAATTGTAATAAACTATTATGTTTAGCTTTGCTCCTATAGAACAATGCCTTCAATGACTTTTTCATTATGGAATTCAGAATTTGGGATATAGTACCATCAGATTTCTTCATCCAAACTCTTCTCAACCACCGCTGCTGAAGCTGGATTAGAAGCCCAAACAACTTCAAATTTGATAATTCTTTAAGATAATGGATAAAATTGAAGGAGATTTAGAAGTATTGGACAATGGTCTGAAGCAACCCGAGCCAAGTGCCTAACCACCATTCGATGAGAAGAGTTTAAAGAAGCTGAATTCAAGAAACATTTGTCTAATCTCTCAAGAATGCGATCAGCTCTAGATTTTTTGTTACACCAAGTGAACCTTGGTCCAACATATCCAACCTCATGAAAGTCATTACAGGACATAGAACTTTTCATTTCCTTAGGTCCTATGGAAAAAATAAATCTTTTCCCTCCCCTTTTATCTTCCTTAGGAAAAAAGACAATTAAAGTCTCCCCCTATTATCATTGAAAATAATTTGAAGAGTAAAATTCTAGCCTTTCCCAAAATATCCTCCTTTTCTAAACATCCTTACTCCCATAGATAGATGCAATTCTCCATCTCCCTTTATTGAGAATCTCCAACTCTCCAATAACAAATTAGAGGGAGGACTCCAAAATAAAAAAACTAGTAATGGTGGAATTCCAAATCAACAAAATGCCTCTAGCCAACCCTTTTGAAGATACATGGAAAAAAACCCAATCCGAACCAATTAACACATCAACATCCTTCCTTTCAGTAGTAGTTAACTTAGATTCCAATAAACTAAAGAAAAAAAAACAGCTTTCTCCTTTACCACCTCCTTCAAATATAGAGAAGCATTCTTCTTTCTTGCTCCTCTAGAATTCCAAAAACCTATGGAAGACATCATTATAATTTAGGGGATGAGATCCCCACTTTATCTTTATGTTTCCCTTCCATCCTTTTATTCCTTAGGGATAAATTTATTGGGCTCAAACCTTTGAGTTGTTTAGAACCTTTTTTTTAACATTAGAAGAGCCAACTTCTTTGTAACCCAATGCACTATTCATCACACCCATATTAATTTTAATATTTTCTTCCCCCAATCTATTGATCCCATCCACCTTACCAGGCGAATTGGCATCAGATATTTCCGGGATAACAATCTCTCCTTCTTCAATCAATCCATATAAAACATTAAATTTACTTTCCTAAAAAAGGAAACCAGAGGTTTTAATAGCCATACCATCTTTACTTGTTGCAGCTTGTGAATCAACCGTAGCCTCTTGAATCAGAATTGAACCAGGACCATCAACATGGTTCCCATCCAGGTCTGGACTAGAGAATACTATGGGTGAAGACAGAAGTTTAGTTATTTCCTAAACAAGTTCCACAGCATTGATAGCTTCCTCAACATTATCTTTAGAATTTGTTAATACTTCAGGATTTTTTTCACCATATTTCTCACTAGACGCGGGGTAATCTTCTTATAGATAGGATTTTTAAACCTGATTTTCCCATAGTTAACATGCACCCATGGGCCATATTCTGTTTTGTCATCACCAGGGCCTTCAATCACACGTTCATCATTAGATTTGAAACTATCCACCACTGGTTGATTTAATGAACACTCTACTTGTTTTGAAATAGGGATAGCCTCCATTGTATTCTCCAAATAATCCTTCTTGAGGTGTTCAATCCTACCACATTTGAAGCAAAATTTTGGATTTTTTTCATATTCTATCTTCTGAAAAAAATTTCAAGATATTCCCTCCATCAAACACCTAGAGGAAATTTTGCATCCAACTTAATACGAATGCAAAACCTTCCAAACAATCTTCTACCCCACTAAAACATATTACCATCAATCAAATATGCTTTTCCAACCATGGAAGCAATCCTGCAAATGTTTATTTCATCCCAACACTATAAGGGTAGATTAGGCATCCTAATCCTTACAGGAGCAGTCAAACCTTTAAAGGATGTATGAGAAAATGAAGGTGACCACTTATCAATTCTAATGATTTGGCCATTAACATACCATGGTCCATTACCACAAATATATTCTAATGGCTCTTGCTCATAAAACAAACAAAGAACCCAACCCATTCCCAGGATGGTGAGATGGAATTTCCCAAAGGGTGCCACTTATCTTCTTAATTCCGAGCTAATAACAGAAAAAGGAATGTTTCCACCAAAAACCTTGATTGCTAGTGATTTCTAAAGTTTCTTAGCATTCTCTACTTCATTTTGTAAATGTAGCTTAACAGATGAACCATCTTCAGACAAACAATCCTCAAGGTCCATGTACAGGACCTTAATGTTTTCTTTTTTACTCCAAGCATTATTTTGATTCATATTAGACGAACGAGCAGTATCAACAACCTGAACTTCAACACATTCACATAATTCTCCTCAGTTATAGTTTTGGACTTTAACCAGATCCGAATGAGGTTCTTCTACAGATACTTTTGAATTGCAATGCAATGCCTCACCTGAATCCATAACATTCCCTTTAGTCACTTGTTTAATGTTTGAAATAATTCCTCCCATCTCAACGAAATCCGATTTCAAACCCTCTGAAACTCTATTTTCAAAAATGATGTTCTCCACATTATTCTTAATCATATTTGACTTAGAAGAATGAGAGGCATCTGCATTGCCTCTCATGGGTGGAAGTAGTTCTGATTTGAAATGAACTTTGACATTTTCTTCAATCACGAAATTCTTCCCTTTTCCAATGAATTCAAAATCCTTCTTTTTATTTAGCAATCCTCCTTCATTAATGATTAATACCCCATTTTTCTTTGCTCCATAGCTGAAGCCCGTTTTGTCATCTCCAAATGTCGGTGGGGAAGAAGGCAATGAATGAGTAGGAATAAAGTGTTCCCTGACGATGAACGTCAAACATCGAATGGACCACCGACCATATGTAGTTGGCGACCATTCACCACCATAGGAAATACTTGAAAATTGGGAATTTGAAATATTAAAATTACATAAGTTCTCTCTCTAAATTGGGGACCATATGAAAGTTTGTTAGGGATGTTAAGCCCTTATGTACTAGCCCAAGACTAACCAAGAGGGGGGGTGAATTGGTATTTTAAAGAATTCTTAAAGTAAAGCATAATCACAAAGCAAAATCACCACAATAAAAATCAAAGTGCAGAAGAAATAATGCGAAAGCAGTAATAAAGAACACAAAAATTTATAGTGGTTCGGTCAACACGACCTACATCCACTCCCTAGAGGTGCCCTACGGGTATTACACTAAACACATTGACTCTCCTTTTACTCCCATAGCAAGGCAAAGAAGCCCTCACAATAAAACTCCTTTCCGCCAACCCCGACGAGGCAGAGAACCCAACTCTTTTTGCTTCCTCCTGAAGCAGGCAAAGAACCTTAATCAGATGCTGAAACTTTACCTCTCTAGAACCCCCAAGGAAGCAAGGATGATGACTAGAGAAGACGATGATGGATCCTTGCTTGGAGCAACCTTTGTGAATCCTCTCACAAACTCCCCCTCACAAGATCCTCTCTCTCTCTCTCCCTCTCTCCCCCTATCTTGGCTCTCTCAGGTCAAAGTAGCAGCAAAAGGTCTTATAAAGTGAAGAACAAGAGCTCTTAAACAGAAGAACTTTGGAATAGCTTATTAATTGCAACTTGCCAACATTATCATCCAGGACGATATAAATATTGTCCTGTACGATCAAAGCAATTTAAGCTTAATCAGCCGGGACGATTTGACACGAACAGAAGAAATTTGTTCATATCATCCAGTATGATAAAATATCATCCTGTACGATTAGTTCAAATCACAGATTATCGGCCAGACAATCACTAAAAAGAGAGGCCTGGACGATTCAAAATTAGCTTGATTGTCCGGGCCGATTTCACGATCGTCCCGGACGACTAGTTCAAAAACTGAGGAAAATTGTCGAGAACATTGCTCAGAACACGAGCTAGCCAATGTTGATCGTCTAGGAGAAACTAAGGTTTTTTGAACTGATCGTTCCGGCCGATCCTGCGAACGTCTAGGATGATGTGATTGTATTAATTAAGCCTTAATTGCTTTCCTTAATTACCAGATTAATTTAGGCATAATTGTGTTAAATCGTCCAGGCCGATGTAATGGATCGGCCTGGCCGATGTCCAAAAACAAATCTTACCTAAATAGATATAGCAGCTGATTCTTTCTGATTTGAGCCTATCATCCAGGCCGATACAAGGATCGTCCAGGACGATCGGCTTAATGACGGCTGCCTTAACCTGGATGCCCTGATTAGTATTTCTATTTTTGAACCGATCATCCAGGCTAATATAAATATAGTCCTGAACAATGTTACCAAAAATAATAAACTCTAAGAAACAAGCAGAAAATTCTCCAAGGTGTGTGTGTGCAAGGTTACTTAGCATCAGGAGCCACACCAAATACAAAGACTCGAGAAAGAAAAAATTGTATAAATTGACTCAGACCTAGTCTACCCAATCTTAAGCTGGTTCCAATTGTTGGCTGATCTTGTGGACCTGAAATGTCAGTAGGCAAAGCAGTTGTAGAGAAATAAGAGTGTTTCCTATCATCAAAATCATAATTCATGAAAACAAATTTACGACAATCTCCCCCTTTTTGATGATGGCAAACACAAGGAAGAAATCTAAGTAGTTAAGGCAATAGTGTACTGGAAGCAATGCAATCATAAAAAAATATAACATATTCAAAATTCAGAATAGAACACACTTACAATCATAGAAAACATAACAGATTCAAATTTCAGACCAAAACACACTACTCCCCCTTTTGACATCCCAAAAAGGAGGAAAGTAAAAAATGACTAAAAATAAAAACAAACTAAATGCAAAATTTTTTTTAAATTATCAAGGCATGAATATGACATAATCTCCATGTGATTGATTTTAAAGACTTGTAAGATAATGAGTTAACAACGTCAAAATTCCAAAAAATAGTAAAATATCCGATCATATTAACCCTTGGCTTGGACTTCTTTTAGGGCAAAATCGTCTTTTGAAATCAAAAGACCTAACTTAAAAAAACCAATTGGATAAGAAAAAGGGATCCGTTCAAAACTTGGTTTCAGAAAAATATCTTATAAAATAATATATCATAGTTTGTCACAATCGTAAAATTCGAAATCAAGTCTTTGAATTTCTCAAGTGATACATAAATTCTTCTAAATTTTAAGAGTTGGAAAAGAGAAGCGAGCTTGCTTTTGATGGGCTCATTTTATGCTTCTTGTCCTTTGAATGGCACATTTTGCGCATCTTTTGATTTTTTATACACTTTATAAATATTGTTTTTTCAATTTGGCATCATTGCACATCTTTTTATTTTTGGCATCATTGGCCACTTTTTTTTTATTTTTGCAAGCTAGATTCTCTTTCAAAAACTCTTAAATATTCTTAGTTGTGAGTATATCTTCTAGATATTAGATAAGAAAAACTCACTCTCTAATATAGGAAAGAACAATCCACAAAACAGAACCAAAAATCATATGAGAGATGCATTGACAGGATAACAAAAATCTTGAAGTAACATAAAAACTTTGATTATTATAAATATAAGCTAGATTACTGTAGCAAGGTAGAAAAGATCTCAATTGTAAAGTCCAGTTGTTAATTTGAGATAGACTTTTGTTTAGAAAGGAAAATTACACTACCAAAATAGGTTAGAGAAAGAGACACAATCAATGGTGTTTTTATCCTTTAATAGATTAAGAGATGTAAAACATTGATTACAAATTTAAAAAAAAAAAAAACAAGGCATAAGATATCAATTCAGAGATGATTAGAAAAACAAATTAAAGCATACTACACATAAAGCACTACCAAAAGCAAAAACAACTACAGAAATAAAAAATAGATAAAAATCAGTATAAATCAAGTTCATGCATTTATGTCAATCACACCCAACCTGGTCCTTAAAGTGCAGAAATTGTCAAAGGCCAGTGGTTTAGTAAAAATGTCAGCCAGTTGATGCTCAGTTGCCACATGGTGTAACTCAATGTCTCCCTTGGTCACATGGTCTCTAATGAAGTGATGCCTTATGTCGATGTGCTTAGTTCTTGAATGTTGGATAGGATTCTTAGAAATGCAGATGGAACTAGTGTTGGGGGGGGGGGGGGGGGGGGGGGGGGGGGGGGGGGGTGGGGGGGGG